>JAWNNL010000053.1:600000-1011720 GCA_035045005.1 Liodrosophila aerea
CCTGCTGCCCCTCCTCCTCCTCCCCCTCCCTTTTTTCACCCCCTCTCCAAGTGCAGCTAAAGTAATGAGCTGACGCCGACGCTCCTCTTCAGCTGCCGCTAAGCGTTTCTTGAGCAGATCTCAGCCAGTGCGATTGCTGAGTGGCGCGCATGCGCAATAAACAAACACGCCATGTTACCGTTGCTCGACTTGGCCAGCCGAGATTTGCGCTCACAGTGGGCTGAGAGTGGCGAAATTACGGGTAAAATTTTGAAATTGTTAGAATAACTTGGAAAAAATATGAAACAAATGTTATAATCTGATATTGAAAATGTTGTGGTTTAAGGGAGTAAGTCAGATAGACAGTTTTTAATACGCTATAGATACTATTATACGTGTCTTGATTATTATTATTATTTATTTGGCTTATGCCAAAATGGCAGATAACATTTAAAATTGTTAGAAAAACTTGAAGAAATGTGGAGCAAATGTTCTAACTGCATTGAAAATGTTATGGTTTAAGGGAGAAAGTCAGATAGAGAGTTTAAAATTTGCTCTAGATACTATCGCTCAATCTTATACGAGTCTTGAATATGGCAAAATGGCAGTTAAAATTTGAAATTGTTAGAATAACTTGAAAGATGTGGAGTCAATGTTCCACTTGAATTAAAAATATAATGGTTTATGGGCGTAAGTCAGATAGAGAGTGTTAAAATGATCTTGAATATGTAGCTAATCAAATAAGATTGATTGGGGTTGATAATCTTAAAGAAAATCTTTTAAGGTTGCTTCTGGAATTTAACTGAATAATAATGTCTATAGTTAAATGTATAAATCTTAAATAGGAGAAATGAATGAATAATATCAAATAATCTCTAAGGATTATGATAAGAAAATTTTAAAGTTTGCCTCATAAATTTTATAGAATAATTTTGTATTTAGTTGAATGTAGTATAAATCTTAATAAGGAAAAATGAATAAATAATATATTCAATATAAAAATGTCCTTTCGCTTCCGTTCTCTACTTTTCACTCTGCTCGTTCTTCAAATTTTACTACCCTAGAAAGCTTTCTATACCACTGTAAATATGTCTGCAGTGTTTGGTCGAACTGGCAGCTTATTGTTTTTGGCCAGGCTCTGGCCAGGCAGCTCTCCGGTGTCAGCTGGTGGGAGTTGCGCTCTGCCAGAAATGAAATAATAATTATTATTAACTATTAGCGTTGGCTGGTAGCCAAGAAGAAGCACAGTTAGTCCAGTACGAGACTGTAGAAACTGTAGCTCTGTGGCAGATGCTGCTAGGAGCCGAGCGGGATCTCGTTTTAGCTGTATTTGATTGTTTATGACCTTAAGTTGTCGTGCCACAGCGAAAAGGTCATCATTAGTCTGTGTGTTGGTCTTGGGTTAGTTAGTTAGACTCTCAATGGGGCAGCAAGTTAGTCAGTTAGGCTGGGGAGGCGTTGCCTAATTTGTGGCTGCAGTTTAACTTCTGTTTTTATTTGGCGGCATTTTGGCATTTCTTTTGGTTTGGCTCGGTTTGGTTGCATCTGCCGCTTGATGTTTATGATGTTTTAATTTGCAGCACGTTGCAGTAAATTTGATTTTTACGATTAGACGATTAAACGATTTATATGCCAGCACTCTGCCATTTCGCAACAGGTACAATTTCTGTGAACTCTTCGAGAAAGTTATTCGACTGGAGGAGGAGGAGGAGGAGGAGGTTGACATCAATCTGAAAAACGATCTGAAAATCCATGGTCTCAGCTTTCCGAATAATAATGTCTCATAAAATGATGCTATGCCTAAAGCTGACATACTCCAATTTTTCAAAACAACAGAAAGAGCTCGGGTTTTTGATGTTGTACCGCAATAAATAAATCCCCTAGAAACTTCCTCGTACACTCGACTGACCAGAGCAACAACAGACTAAAAACAAACTATGCTATCTGCAACACATGTCGCCGCCAATTAACAAAAACCCAAAACAACATTTAAAAAAATATTTACGAACCAAAATTTGAGACAAGAAAAAACCAAACCAAAGGATTAAAATCGACAAAAAATGTTTGAGAAAATGCTTTCAGGCTAATCCCAGCGACATGCGCAACGTTAGCGTCTCATGTTCTCCATAAGATTTGACTATTGTTGTTGTTGTTGTTATTATTAGGATTATTGTTGTTGTTGTTGTGGCTGCTGGACACACACACTTGTTGTCGGTTCGAGCTCAAAGCGACATTTCCCACATCAAAAAGATTTCGTCACGCACAATATTTTTTGTTGTGTTTTATTTTTCAATCTCCTGTGAGGGTTTCATTCGAACAGAGAAAAAAGAAATAAAATGTATCCGAAATTATTAAGTCATGCAGAAGACAATTGGATCATTTGTTTATAAGGTGTGTTTGTAGCACGCCGCATATGTGCAACAGGTTAACATTTATCCCCCTCCCCCTTCTTCCAATTTGACTGACATCTGTTGTTGTTGTTGTTGGAGTAGAGTATTTGTCAACGGTACCGTTTGCTTTTGTTTCTTTGGAATACTTCCCAGTCTCGACTGAAATCAGCTTAAATATAATTAATGGCTGGCATTGGCCATTGACAAGTCCATTAAAAAAGCTTTTGCCGCAAATCTGATTCTTGATTGACTCGGCTCAATGGGATAATACGCTTCACTTGGGCCAAAAAACCAAAGGTTGACTTAACTTATTTAACTAGAATAATTTTCAATTTCTAAGAAAACTTACATCGAATATTGGGGTTAATTAAGAGGTATTCATATGAAAATAAATATATTTAAATGTTATATGCAAAGTATAGTAAAATATTTTAGTTATTCATATATTGAATGTGGGAAATTTAAAATACTTTTCAACTCCCTAAAACTTGAATGAAAAACAGTGATTTTTCTGTGAAAACATATGTATCATGATTTGTAGACCCTGTACTTGGAAAGAGCAAAGGGAGGGGTCTAATAGGTTTGTTTTACCTAAACAGGAAATAGACAGTTTGACAGATTTGCGTATCAACCTCTAGCAATAAAAAAACTATAAACTATCAACTATCATTGAATTTAGTCTCTGAATTTAAATATATAATTTTCTTAATTTAGATATTCAATAATTTCATTAATATGATTTTAAATAAAAGTTTACTTTTCAATATATTGAATAAATATTTAATCAAGCTTAATAGAAACTTCTTTTTACAGGTTTTTCTTCCATCTTAAAGGTTTTTCTTCCAGTAAAGTATCTGGTTCTCATTTACAGACCAAGTTTAGCTATCTTCAACGTTTAGTTGCTTACGACTGTAGCCTTACCGTCTGCAATTTCCTAGCTCTTCTTGACTGAGCTGCAGCAGACTTATTGCTGTCATTGGCTAATGTCGAATGCCTAATTTTATGTGGTGTTTTGTTTTTTGTGATTAGGACACGATGTGCATATTATGATCCTGTCTAATGGCGTTTAAGGCTTTCCCCTTAACGGTGCTTTAAACCATATGAGAAGCCTGCGGCAAATTTCCGAATCAGTTTGTTTTCTTATATGTTTTTTTCTGCCTTGTTCTTGTGGCTGTTGTTATGACTAATAAAATGTTAACATGCAAAACACTCGCAGACAAACAGAAAAAAAAAGCAAAAATAAAAGAGAAAAAAATGTCAAAAGCCAACAACACGTTTTGCTTTATACTTTTTTCTTTTTGGTTCTGGCCCACACGTTGTTTTAGCAGTCTGTCTGTCCGTCTGTCTGTCAGGCTGTCATACACTGCAACTGCTTCTCTGCTGGTGCAAAAGATCAATGGTCAACTTGTGGCAGTGATAGTCCCCCCTCTGCCCCCTGGGCAGCCTTTAAGCCGTTGCATGATTCATTTAACTGTGTGAATTACGATCTGTTCGCATTTTTATTCGTTGTTGTTTGTGCCAATTCTTTGATTTGCGGAGCGCGTGCCTGTTATCAGTTGGCCAGTGCAACGGTTTACAACGGTTTCAGTCTGACAGCAGGACAAAGGGCTCCCCTGCCACTGCCACTTTATACACACAAATTCCAGGCCAACTTATAAAGCAAATAATGTGTTGGCTTTCTCCCCGAGTCTATCCCACTATTCCTCCTATCAATTAAACTCATTACAACAACAATAAGTCGTTTTCTCTCTCCCAATTAAAACTCATTAAATCATTTACATAAAAAAAGGAAAATCAAAAATGGAAAAAAATTATATGTAAAGAGCCGCCACAGAACTTGCATTGAGGGGGAGGAGTGGGGGAAAATGTAGTTTTTTATATTCCGTTTTTTTATTTTCTCGGACTGTAATGCATTTGTCATGAACCTGCCAGGCAATAGAGGCAAGCAGCAGCTCTGGCGGCGACTCCAGACAAAATAGAAAAGAGTCTTCAGTCTGACCGCGACCTGCTCTCCATTGTGCACATGATGATGAGGCTGAGGTTCAAAGCCTCGGCCCCGTTGGCGGCCAAGTAACTACACGCTAATGGTCAACGACTACCAGCAACAACAACTGCAAGTTAAGTAGGGAAGCAACAGTAGGGAGTGCGTGACTAGCAGTTGCCTTGTAGGTAAGTTTAGGGATAAGAAACTTATAGAAATAGAAATATGAAAGACATCAGTAATCTGTAAAAGCTATTCCATATACCCACACTAAATGCCATACAGGGTATATTAACAACAGTTGTAGGGACTTTTAATCTTATGGAAATAGTATGAATTCCATCGATAATCTGTAATCAGTAATCGAATTTATTAAACTATGCAAAAGCTATTCCCATTTTCCTACTCCATATACCCACACTAAATCACATACAGGGTATATCGAAACTTACAGCGCACGCTGCCAACATTATAAAGAAATTGTAATAACAATAATGGCTCAATAATTTATTGATAAAGCCTCGAAGTTGAAGCTAAAGTAGTTGTTGTGGTTGTTGTTGTTGTTGTACCAGAGGTCGATTTAAAACGCTAATGTGCCGGTATATATGTATGTGTGTATTTGTGTGTGCATTGTTATATGTGTGTATCAAACGGTATTTTGATTTTTTGGTAACTTCATTTCATGCGAGCGCGTCCAGCGCGTAGTGAGGCAAATCGCTAGACCCGAATACAGAATCGTGACTCCCACATTTTAACCCTTGACCTCACCACGAGCGAATGAAGTTAACTGAATGACTCCCACCTTCATCTTCCACTCCCCCCCTCCCCTTTTCTTAAAGATATTATTGTACCTGCTTTCTTGAAGGGGGAAACAAACAGTTGAAAGGTTGAGTGCAAGCGGCCATCAGGGGCAGGGGGAGGTTTAGGAATTCGAAAATCCACAATAATCATACAATTTATTACCTTTGCCCGTTTTTTGCAATGTCTCTCTGTCTTTCTCCCGGCTTCTTTCTCTCTTTCGTTTCTGTAACTCAAAATGTCAATAAATCATATGCAATTTTTTATTTTTTTTATTGTACTTTTTCTGCCCTTATGTAAGTCTTTTGGCTTGGCACGAGTCGGTGCATTGTTATGGGGTCCACAGCAAGGATATGGAAATGGTCACTAACCGGAGGGACAGACGGACCGACGGACAAGCAGAAATGCAGGCAAGTGGCAGTTGAAAGCCAAGTGGAAACAGTTTCTTTTTTTTCAAAATTTTTATAACTTGAAAAGTTGCTGGGAAACGGTTTTCCCTTATACCTATTTCACAACTTTGTGGCAAAGGCAAGGAAATGAATACTATATAAAAATGTCAGGAAATAAAATTGAGTGCTCTGATTTATTAGAATATGTTAAATATTTTTAAAAAATACTTGTATATATTTTTATTATTGTCAAAGTCAAAGTCAAAGAAATAAATACTATATAAAAATGTCAGGGTTTTAATTTCTGTGTCCTCTAATTTATTATAATACTTAAAATATTTTTAAATATTTATTAAATTGTTTAAAAATTATAGCATTCTGATTCTGCTTTCTATTGAACTTAAGGCCATTTTTAAATAATTTTTTATATATTTTATGATTTAAATAAACTGTTAAAATTATTTACCTTATTCCCTCTACTTCTACATTATTATAGAGTGCTTATAGACAATTAGATATGTTTTAAATTAATTTTTCTATATTAATATAAAGTACTTATAGCAAATTGGATAGATTTCTTAAAAGATTTTTATAGATAGAGTTATACCAGCGACATTTTCCACTCTTCAAAATACCAATTCCTTTTTTTTTTGTAAAAAATATTTACTCGTTTCTTGGCTTGCATTAATTGCTTGTACTTGACATTCCATGTGAAATACCCTTAAACACTCATCGGCTCACTTCAAAAGCAACCCTTGCAGCGCTTCACGCAGTCAGTCCAAGCGGAGGTGTAAATGTAAATCATATTTACGCACCTTTTGCTAAACATGAAAATCTTCCCAAAAAAATCAGAGGTAAAATAACCCACTCAGTTGTGGTGGACACTTGCCGCAGGGAGCAACATGAGCAACAACAACAACAACTACTCGCTGCTACTCAAACAATTATTCGTTGTTTTGAGTCTCGTCACGGGTCCCGCTGGGAGTTGTAGTAGTATTTTTTTTCGGTACGACATTTGGCATGTTCTAATTTACAAGCGAGCGAGGAAAAAACCGAAAGGAACCCCACAGCAAGCAGCGCCAAATGTAAGCCAATCACGTCAAAGGGGGCAAGGGGGGAGGGGGCACAGGGCGCGTTACGTGCTTGTAAATTCAAATTTTCAGTTTTTGGGGGCAAGCGAAACGTTTTGAGTTTTGTGGTTCATTGAGCCGACTTTTGCCTGTTGCATAAATTAATGAAAAGGAGCTGGTTCTACTACAGGGAAGAGAGGCCAGACCGCACACAATGTTCAACATGGTTTATTAATTCAATTTGTGCCTAAATTAACGTGTAAGTGCTTAAATATTAAGTTACCTCAGCTCCTTTTACTTCCTACTTCTCTTGGGCTCTTCTTCTCTTTCTTTTTGCGTGTGCCAGTGTCAGTGGCTTGGCGTGATATTTCTGTAGATTGTGGACTATAGATTGTGGCTTGAATTGTGTAATAAAGTAAATATTGAAGAGAGCTGAAGCAGATGTGGAATGAGGTTAGGAAGATTTGACTGTGACTCAAGGAGAAAGGGGTAATAAACTGAGAGCCTGTAGCAACTGGTATAGGCATAGGCATACTACATTGAATAATTTATTAATATTCTATTCAAATGTATAAATATTCTATAAAATTCTAGTACAGCTCTACTGCATTGGATAGATTATTAATATTCCATTAAAATCTATAAATATTCTATGAAATTCTAGCACAGTTCTACTACATTAAATAATTTATTAATATTCCATAAAAATCTATAAATATTCTATGAAATTCTAGTACATTGAATAATTTATTAATATTCTATCAAAATGTATGAATATTCTATGAAATTCTAGTACAGTTCTTCTGCGTTGAATAATTTATTAATATTCTATTAAAATGTATGAATATTCTATGAAATTCTAGTACAGCTTTACTACATTGGATAGTTTATTAATATTCCATAAAAATCTATAAGTATTCTATGAAATTCCAGTACAGTTCTACAACATTGAATAATTTATTATTATTCTATTAAAATGTATTCTAAATATTCTATGAAATTCTAGTACAGTTCTACTGCATTGGATAGTTTATTAATATTCGATAAAAATCTATAAATATTCTATGCAATATCTAGCTTTAACCATTACACAAAGTCAATCATCAACATTCCGTAAACCTTTCGTAAATATTACATTTACTTCAGCTGCAGTCTTAATAGACTCCAAGCACCCACCATAATATCAATCAAAACATTGGCAGGTCATTTGCTTTCATCACTAAGCCAGCAGGCTGGCAGCATTGCGAGTGAATCCACCTTATCAATGCCATGGAAGTGCTATCATTGGCACATCTGGCGTTGAAATGCCAGAGTTACCAGAGTTAAGCCAGCTCACTTAGTAGGCCCGCATAAGCCTTTTGACTAATTGCCGAGAGGAAATCGATAAACGATAAAATGCCTCTCCACACTAATGCATGGCGCCTACAGAAAGATACAGATACAGAAAAATTAAACTGAAACTGATTCACATTTTGGTCATGCTTGCAATCGACATAAATTGTGTACAAATTTAACTATGTTCGAAATAATCTTAATCGACCACTTTACGCATTCTGAATGTGCAAATTCATGCCAAAACACATGGATATAGATACTTTTATTTGGTTTTGTTTTTGGGCTTTTGAGATTGAAAGAACAACAAGCGTTTTGTCTAGACTGTCATGTTCGATTTGGCCTTAACTTATAAATTTTGTTTTGCTGTTATTTCTGAAGTCTTCTAGCCAAGAATTATGTGCTGAATGACACAGCTTATGTTAGTAAATTACAGTTAGAATTAAGGGGTAGAAAGAGTAGTTTCTAAACTAGACTTGATATAAAGATTTAGCTTGTACTATTAAGCAGTAAATATTGTATTTCAGTTTGGCAATTTTTATAAATTTATCTTGAGAATATTTCTTGAATTTGGGTTCGCAATTTAAGAGTTTCCTTTATCAACTTTACAATTAATTTTCTTCTAGCAATTAGAAGCTGTAAACTAATTTCTGAAAAACCAAAAATTAGCCACAAATAATAGTTTAGGTTTGCCCAAAATGCCATTAAGTGTGCTATTAGTTGGTATCGCCAAAAGTCACGAATTAAACCATTAGTTTTAGCGCCATGTTAATGATACGCTATCTGCACAAAAGGCGGCAACCCTGACATCTGCCAAGCCCACCCAAAAACATAGAAGTACCAAAAAGAAGGCGACACTCACTTAGCATTTGATTCATGGAAACTAAGAAATAAAACAAACCGGGTCAGCCAATCAGCAGAAACATTAACAACTAATTAAATTATATAAAACAGTCATTAATTAAGCGCCAAAGAGTTGGGTTCTATAGAGCTCTACTATACTATACTAAAGTATCTTATTGAGGTTTGCCTTTCACTTTGCCTCTGGCGGAGGGGAGGGGGGATTGTATTGGAACGGAACGATTGCAAATAATGACAAGAACTTTACGCTAAACTTTTGCACTTTGACATAGCGTGGCTGACCCACCAGGTGCACACCGCTCGGCTGTGGTGGTGCTGCACCACCACTGCACCCACAATTGGCACGCTTTTGCCTAGTTGCGGCGGCAGTTGTAAATATTTAATAACTACATTAATAACAGCAGCAATGACAATGACAACAACAGCAGCAGCAGCAGCGGCAACAATTGCGACAACAACAACAGCAATAATAATAATAACACGCGCTGCGATTGCAATTTGCCAAAGCAATAAAAAACTACCGTTTGTTAAGGCACGTTTTGGCCACGTTTGCCAATGGTATGAATTGAATGAATGTCATTAATTTGACAACAGCAACCGTTAAATCAGCAATTCAATCACCAACAACAACACAGATACAAACAACTCGGGCAACTGGAGTATGTGGAATATTTACATACACTAAATGATAAAGTGCTTGGAAGTTAAAGAATTTTGAGCCTAATTTGAGCTAAATATAGTTTGATCTATTTATACATAAGTGAGGTTAATTGCAAGAATGAAATAATGTTCAAGTTGTAATCAAATTACAAGTAAATTAAGAGATAATAGAAATATGAAACTGGGACTTCACTTAAACAGTTATGAATCCTGGAAAAAATTCCGTTTAAAATCTTTATAAAATTCTCTACTACTATAGAGTCAAGTATTATCAAATTTCATCAACTTTTCTTTATAATTAATGTAATTCTAATACACAGATAATGAGTTTCGCCTTTAGTTTAGTTTAGGTTAGGTTAGATAGAGCCGGATGGGATAGCGTCTCTCACATAGACCTAATGCTCCATAGTGATACCGGAGTTTAATCTACCTTTAGTTTATTCTACTCCCATTCTTCTCCAATCTTTCATCTCAACTGTTACATACCTCACATCAAAACTAATATGCTCTCAGCGTTAAGGCAACACTGCGCAAGAGGCGACAAAAGAAACGGTTCTCGATTCTCAGTTTCATTTTGATTTTGTTTTTATTTTGGTCAACACGGCGTGAGTCTTAAATTACCAACCTTGCCACAATTTTCAATGCGCATTCGCATTCGAATTTGTTTGCTGTAATTGGGGAAACGAACGACTGTTGCTGTTACTCTGTTGCTACCGCACCCATCAGCAACAGTACCGGCAGCAACAGTTGCTGCACCACCCAAGCATACATCTTGTTTCGCCTTTTGCCTTTCAACTTGGCTTTTACAGGTGTCTCTCTCCTGTTTGGAGACGTCGGTGGTGGTGCTGGTGTCTCAAGTCTGAGTCTGAGTTGCTGCCGTGTCAATGACAGTTCAATGTGCTCGCGATTTGTTGCTGCTGTTTTCTGATGGTTGTTGCTGTTGGCTGGCAACAGTTGTCGCACATGCAAATCGTGACTGTTGCCCAACCGACGCGACGTCCATCACCCAAGTTGCCAAACAAACTTGCCAGTCAGTCAACTCCGTTAGTCAGTCATTCAGTTAGTCCGGTCGCAGTTCGAGTCAAATCGACTCAGAGTTGCGTCTCAGTGGAGTTTATACGTTTAATGATTGATTACAGAAATTAGAGAGTATTGTAAAAGACAGAAAGCAAAGTTATTAAAGAGAATTGTATGCTATAATTTTGATAATAGAGTGTATCAAAGTATTTCCAATTCACCCTCATTTCATTACTTCAAATGATGAAAACTTTTGAGTACCCTTTAAATATTGTCAGCTTCTGTATTCGAAAACTCTTCTAACGATTTGTAATTATTTTCTAAATATTACTCTATATTTCTTCCCAGAAAATTCCTCTATTACTCTCTGCTTATTTCAGTTTTATAATCTTAAAATTCTCATTTAATATTTTAGGTAATCTCTGAATAAAGTCTCTCTCTGTAAAGTTTCACAGTTTTTATGTATACTTATCTATCTATATTATACGAATTATAATTCTTCACATTGCTTAATTTTGTTATCTATCTTCTCCATGTGTAATATCATGATCTCTGCCCAACGTGTAAACATTTACAGGCTCTTTCTGTTTGGTCACTCGTCGAGCAGTGTACTTTGAGCTCTGTAATTTTTCTTGATTTTATTTTTTTTGGTAGTTGAAATGCGAGTGATTTGCTTAAGACATTTTGATTGATTATTTTATTTTATTTTTGTTTTTTTATTTTTATATTGTGCGCATGCGCCAAAGCGACGACAAAACGGCCGAACTGAGCACATGCCCCGCCCCCCTTTGCCACATTACCCCTGCCACTTGTCTTGCTGTATATATAGTTGGCTGCAACGCTTCCTCCTCGAAAAATTTGCAGTCTTTTTGGCCACCAAAGCAGTTGGAATTGGACATAACTTGGCTGGTATATTTTGGCCAAGTCATGCGCATAAAAGTCGCTCGTTTTTTATTAATTATTTTGACCCAGAAATTGTTGCTGTTTCGTACGATATTTGTGTGTTAAGCACACTGAAAGAAATAAGGGCAGCGTAGTAAAAATCAAGTGTAGATATTGAGAGTTGCTTGAAATGTATAATACTACACACAATTGTACATTATGATGCTAACTTTACAACATTATTGTGTAGAATATTTTGTATAAATGTTTGCCGTTTCTCACTGTGTATTCAGTACACTGAATGGCATCCGAAACTGTTGGGGATCGGCGCGCGTTTGTTGTCAGTTAAATTTACCACCTGTGATGAATAACGTTACATTTTGTTGTTGATTTGTTGTGTGTATTTGCTGTTGTTGTTGTTGCTGTTGTTGTTGTTGCTGTTGTTGTTGTTACTTGTATCATGATTTATCGTATTTATTAAGTACCAGCGGAATCTGGCATCAGAATGATTTGTTTTGGCTGTTTGGCCCCTTGTGCCATGCCCACATAAAGTTGATTACTCAGGTGTCTGAGTGCTCTCCCTATCGCTCTTGCTCTTTGTCTCGCTTTCGCTTTGTTTTTATTTGTGTATGGGGGCTATGTACCGTTAATTAATTTGCAAGCCATAATACATATATATATGTGTATTTTTTTAGTATTTTTTTTTGTTGGTTTAGTTTGAAGTTGTTGGTTTATTTTTACTAGTGCAGCGAGTGTGAAGGTATTTATGTGAGGTTTATGTGGGCGTTGGAATTCATGATAAGTGTAGAGGTGTTTGATTGTAACAAGTAATTAGCAGGTGTGCTTAAGCTGGATTTAGTACTCTTTGAAAATAAAAGTAAGAGAGGAACTTAAGTGAATAACTTGGTTTGGTTGCAATGAAATCGATGTAGAATTTTCAACTCTGTTTTAAAGTCATTTCCAGAGATATCGTATTCTTAAATAGTCCATAGTTAGTATAATAATTTACTGTGTTATCAATTATATAAGTAATATAAAACACATTGTATGCATTTCGATATAGAACATATAGTGAGGACCTAAAGTGAATAACTTGGTTGGGTTTCACTGAAATGTATACAGGTTATTCAAGTATGTTTCAAAGTTATTTCCAAAGTTATCATACTCTTAATTAAAGAGTTTAAAATAGTTCATGGTTAGCATAATAATGAACTCTATATTAAATGATGTAAAAAATAAAACCCATCATATAAATCTGCTAAATTTCTCTAATATTATTTCGATACAACAATGTTGAATGCAACATCGAACATAAACATAGTTCCCATATCACACGAGACACTACTTCTTTGGCTTGTTGGCCATGTGCAGTCGTGAGGCACTGGGCGTGGCACGACTCGTTGGCGTACGTATGGTGACACGTGAAGAGGGTGGAGCACGTGGCAATTGGGAGGATGTGATCGATACTGTATTGCGATTGCTGGGAGCTGGACTACGTTTGCGTGGATGCTTCTGTCGTTTTCTATGAACAGGCAGAGCTGGAGCTGAGTCCTTCAACTCAGATACATCCGTATCTTCAGAGCTTGGCTCTCGATTATGTGGCGTGGGGCCAGCTGTTATGGCCAGCGTGTCACGTCGCATCACAGGCGATGGAGCAGCCGGATTTATGCCATGCGAACTAATGCTGCGACTGAGTGCCTCCATCTGTTCGATGGTCTCACGATTTGTGTCGTGCATCAGGTTGGTGATTCTCTCGCGATTCGTACGCTCCAGAACCAGTTGATTCAGTTGACTATTGCGAATCTGTTCGAACTCCTGCCAGAAGGTCTGACTGATACGTCGCGTGTTGCGGGTGAGATCACGGCTTATTTCCTGCGCCTCTCTTGAGTTACGGGGTGCTGCTGCTGCAGTTTTCTCTATTGATTGAGACATGTTGTTAATGTAATTTGGAAAAGCAAAACTAAAAGAATTTGAGTTATTTGAGACAGGTACGCTATGTAACAGTTGAGATATAGTACTGTATATAGATACAATTATGAAAAGGTACTGTATGACGTTTGTATGCCTGGCTATTTGATCGATGCGAAGAGGAGGCAGCGGGTTTTTCTAATTGACCCAACTTTCTTCTTAATTGTGGCGAGAAAAATGAGGCCCGTATCGAAATGGCATGAAAAGCACAACAACACATGTCCAACGGAATGAGAAACAAACAATACTAAAGAATATTTGTTCAGTCAATCAATCATGCGATAGAAGCTTGTGCTTTTGGCCCAATTGGGCCTGAGCCGAAACAATGGAACTCCACAGACGATTGTCTTAACCGATATAATCGTATACAGTTCGATTCACTCCACTCCACTCCATTTAGTCGAAATGAAAACAAAATTGCCAGCAGCGCCGCCTCCTTTATGATTTTATTTAGTTTTGCCATTGGATTTCCTGGGCATCCCGCTGTGCACTTGTCGATGCCAAAAGTTCAACGATTGCCTCCGACGGGCTACCTAAAGCCGATGCCCAGTCACAATTTATCCTTTATGGCTTTTGTTTCTGCAGAAGTGAAAACAAAAGATTGTCATCAACTTGAGACGCTTGTTTCTCTCTGTGTCTCTCTGTTCAATGGTTTTGCATAAGATCAGCAGCTACTCGATAGTATAAATAGTATAGTAGTCTGTATATATGCATATTTTGATATGACTGATCGCTCTAATTGGGTGAAAGTGCTTAGAAAGTGTGACACTGGTCGAAATGAGCGCACAGCACTCTCTCATCATTATTATTATGATATCCCCACTGTCAAATCAATCTATAACCATGGCCTTTACCTATACTTGACTATACCTGTAGCTATATGTATAAGCATATATGTATAGTCGTCTATAACAATACATCACCCGCATATATAGGCATCGTCAGCAATCAGCTCTGGCAAAACGATGGAACGTACGTACGACCGTCTGTCCGTCCATCTGTCCAGCTGTGAGATATTCCCAGGCCAGGCAAGAAAACTAGAACTCAAAATCATACATCACAAGCAATTACCGGCTAAAATGCGGCAGAGTAAGCTGCAACAACAACAGCAACAACAGCAACAGCTACGACTAAGGCAACAACTAACCTTGGCCGCTAGTCAGGCAAAAAAAAAGTAAAAAGACTAAAAAATCGACAGAAAAAAGACTAAAAAATAGTATATATAGAAGAGTGGGCTGCTGTTATTATTGTGGCCAGTTATACACTTTGAACTGAGGTGGGGCATAGCTCCACATAGTCTTTTGTGATAAGAATTTACGCATAAATATATAGAAATTAAAATTGAGCGATTAATATTGAAAGTTGAGTCAAATCTTTTAATTATGGTAGATAATACTTTTAAAAATTATATAAAAATATAAAAAATTATTCAATTTTCTGGATTGAAAGTAAATATTTTAAACTGAAGCATTTTGAAGGGTTTGGAAGGTTCTCCGTAATCTAACACAATTTCAAAGTAAAACGAAAGAGATTAATATAAGTATTTGCTGTGTGAAATAATTTTGAGAGACAGAAAAATATATAAAATTATTTGTAAAAAGTGTTTAAATATTCAAAATTTAATTACATTTTTTTTTAATTTTTTTAAAACATGCATAAATTTTTATTACATTATTTTTTACGCATTTATAAGTTGTTATCGCAAACTTTTACTGTTGTATTTTCTTCTAATTGTTTTTTATTAATAAAATATTTAAAAAAATATATAATTTTCTCTATTTATTAAAACTTTTTTAAATATTTAAAAACTTTTTCAATTGATTTAAATTTGCCTACAACTTTTCTCCTTTACTTATAGAGTATTAGCTAGTCGTTGCTTTGCCTACTCCTACCTTGTTTCAATGCTTGTTGGCTGTTTATGTTGTTGTTGTTGTTGCTGGGATGTTGTGTATGCCGCGCATGCATCATCATACCATCATCCCATTATCACATACCACAAGCCATAGCTATAGCCAGAGTCAGAGCCAGAGCCAGTGCGAGTGCCAGTGCCAAAGTGAAGGCAAAGCAAGGTAAGGCAAGGTAAGGCAAGGCTGCCTGGTGGTGTGGTGTTGGTGGTGGTGGTGCTGCTGCTGCTGCTGGTGGTTGTGGCTGTTGCTGTTGCTGTTACTCTTGCTGCTCTTCCTGCGCTGTGGTTGTGGCTGACCGACTGCGGCACCACTTGAATGCTCGGCATGAAATAAATCGCGTGTTTATTGTGCCAACGGCGATCGGTTCAATGTTGCACATGAAAATTGAACGCAATAGAATGCCACTAATCGATCGATGCCGAAGCTATAGACTAAACTCCCTCTGCCACTCCACTGTCTCTATACGAACTTACTCTCTCACTCCGCCGGCAGCAAATAAAATGAAATGTTTCAAGTTCAAATGCAAGGTGCGGACACTGGGAGAGCGAGAGACTCAGACGAAGAGAGAGAGAGGTGTGCCAGACTGATTGGACGGGCTGGACGGACGGAGGGAGCTTGAAGCTCTGCTGGCAGTCTGGCGCAAAAGCAATCTCAAAATAATCTAAACGATTTGGCGAAAATCACGTTCGCCGTCGCCATCGCCATCGTCGTTGTCGGCATTGGCATCCACCTGTTACGCTGAGCTCATTTTTAATGCCCATCCCCCTGCCCTCCCAGCAACCACCACTTGATGG
Source organism: Liodrosophila aerea (assembly GCA_035045005.1). NCBI lineage: Eukaryota > Metazoa > Arthropoda > Insecta > Diptera > Drosophilidae > Liodrosophila > Liodrosophila aerea. Next base: position 616,029 of record JAWNNL010000053.1, read on the forward strand.
CAGCGGCGGCGTCTGCATTGAGAGCAAATTGCAAAAGCCAAATTCAACGAATGCCGGCACACAGTTTGGCATTAATAATGAAGCGCAATCAACTGACGACCGCCGGCCATTTGGAGATGGCTTCAAACAGACTGCATTGCTTGACTGACTGACTGACTGGCTGACTAAGTGTGTGCACAGTGAGAAAAGGCAGCAGATGTGTTACAAAATGGTATTCATAATATATCATCATATATTATATTATATCTTCAAGTTGAAAGTACTCTAGCTACTACCTCAAGTCTGTCCTTTAAGCTCTTTACACCCTGAGAAAAGGCCTCAGATATATTAGTGTAGGATTCAAGTGTAGGATTCAAAATAGTATTATTCATTGTGTTTCATTATATATGTACATTCATTTTCAAGTTGAAACTACTCTAGCTACGACCTCAACTCTTTCCTCTAAGCACGTTAATTTACCCCACTTGAACTCACTTTAGTTTTCTCCGAGTGCAGCCAGCTGAGGGGGTGCCTCTTGTTACATAGCATTGGCATTGGCATTGCACAGATTAAACATTTTTGTTCGCTCTAGCACAATGCATAATTTCTAGCTGCTGGGCTCGTTATGCTGCTTTGGTGTTATTCTAAACGGCTTTTAGACAAAAGCAATAGTCCCCCTTTTGGCCTGCTGATCTGTTGCTTGCCCGCTGCTCACGCTGCCAATCAATCAATCACGCCAAGCGATCTGAACCGAGTCGCCTAGTCATCTGAGCATCTGCCGACGACGACGACGGCCATCAGCATGGCTCTTTCTAGCTGGCACTATTCTCTGGTCAAGTGTAATGGTTTTGTCATGATGCAGCATTTAAGCTGCCGCCGCTGATTGATGCGGCGTTTGTTCCACAAGAAAGTGCCAGTTAGGAATTTCACACCAGCACCACTAGCACCACCGACACCACCACAGCATAGATTATGGAAATTTTTCTTCAGCCACTTGTCAGTCAGAGTCTACAGAGTCAGCAGAAGTTTGCGTTCAATTTGATTCTTTTTTCACATGCAGCAACACCAACACCATTATCAAGTTCGTTGCCTAAGTCATTTGTAATTGAAAATTAATTTTCTATTTAATTTATACAGTTTTTTCTACGAATCATGTTAAATGGGATATATGGGTAAAGCCAAGACTTTTGTTGGATTATTTTATTTATTTATAAAGCATTAACTTAAGAAAAATAAAGTTTTAGTTAGTTATATTCAATCCTAAAGGGACATGGAGTTCTTAAAGTAGTTTTAAGGTTTCATAAGGCTGCTAAGCAAAGATTTATAAAGGGATCAAGTTCGTTGCCTAAGTCTTTCGTAATTGAAAATTAATTTTCTATTTAATTTATAACATTTTTTCTACGAATCATGTGAATTGGGAAATGGGAATTCCACCAAGACTTTTGTTGGATTATTTTATTTATATATTATTATTATATTTAGGAATAACTTAAGAACAAAAAATGTTTAGTTAGATATATTTAATATAAAGAAGACATGCAGTTCTCAAAGTAGTTTTAAGGTTTCCTAAAACTGCTAAGCAAACATATCTAAAAGAAAAGTAATAGTAAAGTCTATTCCTTAGTTTTATTCCATTTGATTTAAATATAAACTCTTTATTTCTGCTGCCAATTTAACGTATATTTTATATGAAATTTATGCATGCTATGGTTTTGTTTTGGTTTTTCCTTTTGCCTCAATTTGCATGCAATTGTCCAACAGGTTTGTTCAATATCGAAATCGAAATCGGAATCGAAATGAAAATCGTTGTTACGAATGCCACCTGCAGGGCGGCATATCGAATCAGCGAAATCAAAAGTAAATTAATTGACGACAATTGTGTGGCAAGTGGCCAAATTGTGTGGCAACATCAAAATCAGCCACAACAATTGTAACAACAACAGCAGCAAAACGTCAATTGTCTAATCAACAAATTTGGTCAATAAATCGTAATTAATTAACGTTTTGGTCACTGCCACAGTTGTAGCTCAGCTCAGTTTAGTTCAGTTCAAATTCAAATGTGTGGCAAATGCAACAATAACAAACGCTGCAACAGCAACTAGCAAATATTCGTGAATTGCGACTAATTTTTAGTGGAACAAGCGAGGAAAAAAATGAAGAAAAAGAAAAATAACAACGCCGTTAACAGCAGAAAAAATATTGGTAACAGCTAATCAGGCGCATATACGCCCCAAGAAAGAGGTGTGTCTGGCAGGTGGTCTAGCTCATACTGTGTTAATGTTGTTGTAGTTATTGTTGCTATAGCTGCTGCCGCTTGATAACATCGTTGCAATGTGTTTATTGTCAAAAATACAAAAAAAAAGACTGACTTGCAATCCACGAACAACCTTTTTGCGATTCCATTGCAATCAAAAGCGACTTGGCCAACAGCAAGTACGTTTTTGAAAGTCTAACAGAAACCGCAACAAATGCGAAATTTAGAATGGGAAGTGTTGCTAAATTGTCAGAATTATTTCTGATAATTTTGTAGAAATTTGTTATAATTCCCTTTCAATCAGCTGCTCATTGTGCAGTGAATTGAGTCAGGCATTTCCGTTGAACAGAGGTTTCGACTCATCGCTGCCTTGGCTTATATCATAGTCTGCAATTAGCTGTAAAGAACTTTTAATTAATAATGTTTACTGCTTAATGCTCAATGATATATCTGCCTGTCTGTACTGACATCGATACTCAGCTCTTGTTAGATCAAAGGCAACTCAAAAACCGCAGCCGCAAATCTGGCAGTTAATCAAATTAATTGCTTAGAAAATCAACATGTTGATTTCAGTACCTCCTTCTCCACAAAACAATGATATATAACGAATTATGGTATAGTTATGAGTGTATTATTATTATGATATGCATACTCAAGGCCTGCCCTCCCCTAAGCCACCCCCACTAGATGTGCAACAGTTTTTATTTGGATATTGCGGCTTTGTTTCGGATTTGTGATAGTTGCTGCTGCTGCGTGTTTATATTCTTGGAAGCGCATTATTTAACCGCACAGTTCAGCGCTGAACTAAAAACGAAAATTGGCCAAAAACGAGGCACATAAATCACCAAAAGAAACACACACGCTGACTACTCTTTTGGGGTAGAATCATTGACAGCGCTCCGGAAGATTTCATTGTTTCCCCAATGGAGCCCAAATGGCAACGGCAACGGCGACGGCGACTTCTCGGTATTTTATTAAGCCACACAAATCAAAAAGCAAAGGTATTCGGCCAAATACAAAAACAACAGCTAAAAAAATTACTAAAAAGAAGTCACTGCAGTCAGGAGTGTTCGACTAGGATATGAGTAGAGTCTGTTGTTGGTGGTTTTTTTGATAAGATTTTATATATATTTAATATAATTTTATTTCATTGTTTATTAATGCATAATCATTAAGATTAGCTTTGGCTTAAATACATATTTATTATTTTATTTAAATTTTGTTTAATTTAATTTATATATAATTTATAATTCGAATGTCGTGGAATCTATTTGACAGCTAACTTTTTTCCTGGAGATTTTTACTATAAAGAACCAAAACCTTTAAGTATAATATGTCAAAGTTTTTGTTTCTATTAAGATTTTATATACATTTCTTATTACATATTTCATTGTTTATTCCTACATTATGATTAACATTAACTTTGGTTTAAATTGTATTTAACTTAATTTATATTTAATTTATAATTTCAATGTCGTGGAATCTATTTGGCAGCTTCCATTCATCATTTAAGTTTAGCATATGAAAGTTTTAATTTCTGTTTAATTTACATCCTTTCCTCACTTTTCCATCTCACTAATATACCCCTTGTTCATATGTATCTCCACTCGTAGTATAAATAAGAATAAAATCCAATATATATAAAGAAGCCTTGTTCTTGATTTTTTTTTTGCCATGCGGTAACTTGACTCATGAATTTGGATGCTTAATTCTACTTAAACTCTGTCTGGCCTTTTTGTGCGCTTTTAAATACCTTTCATATATTGCGGGGATGAGTCGAGTGGGGAAAGGGGGAAGCTGAAATCCGAGCGACGCGACGATGCCATGTTTGCTGCTGCTGCTGCTGCCGCGATTAGCTGGGCAAACAAGTGTTAAAAGTTGTGGCAGCCACTGCTGGAGATTTGGCTGGTGTTGGTGGTGCTGTGGTGGTGCTGGTGATGGTGCTGGCAGAGTGGGTGCACTGATTGCGCTGCGAGCCGCTCCTCTAAGTGAGTTAAAGCAAACATTTTTCTTTATTTCTGTATTATATACGTATATATATTTATTTTTTTCTTTCTTTCTCGATTTGCCGCATTTGTTTTATCGCCATTTTTGGGTAGCTTCTTTTTTTCTGATTTGCTGTTTGGTTTTTTTCTGTGTTGCATTGTGCAAGAGCAGAGCATTTTTGCTTTGTATTAAAAGACGTTTGTTTTGTTCATTTGGTTACGATACGTTGTGGTCGATGCGCAACAGTGTTGCATAATATTGTCATGTTGCAAGATAATACAATATAATATGTATCTGACTGTTGATGTTTAAGTGAGAGAAATATTTACAAAATAAATTGTGAAAAATTCTAAAGATAAGAATAACATTTGGTTGAATATATTGAACAGGAATAAAGAAAGATAATATATAATATAATAAAATATAATATAATATAATACGTATCTATAGATTGTTGATGGTCAGGTGGAGAGAAATATTTACAAAATAAATTCTGAGAAATTGTAAAGATAAGAATAACATTTGGTTGATTATATTGAACAGGAATAAAGAAAGATAATATATAATATAATATAATATGTATTCATAGATTGTTGATGTTCAAGTGAGTGAAATGTTTATAAAATATATTCTGTAAAATTCTAAAGATAAGAATGACAGTTGGTTGAAAGTTATATAGAAAAAAGAATGAAGAAAAGTTAAAGAATATAATTTTTAAAACAAGTTTGATTCATTTTTGTCAGATCAAGCTTTTCTTATTAAGGTTTTCAGCATAAAACAAACCTATTGAAAAGTAATCGTCACTCTAAACTGTCTATAAGTTGTGCCATGCCAAAGGTTATCGCATGCAGTGTCTGAGGTTATTATGTGTAAGGATTATATAACCTTTCACGAATATGTTATACTTGTTGTCAAATTCTAGAGACGCGATGCAAGGGGACTTGACAAACATTTCCACCTGGTTAAATATATTTGCATATCAGCAATCATTGTGCAGACTGTTTCATGTCATTTGCAAGCAGGCTAATCCAGTGGACAGGCGAACCCCACCCCACACGGCCCACACAACACACACACACACACACACATATATACGTATACACCCTTTTGCTGTGGTCTGACTGCCCAGTTTGTCTCTAATTTAATTTGCATTTTAACAACTTTTTGCGTGTGGCTTTGGCTTTGGCTTGGGACAGCGGGTCCAACAAAAGGCGTGACTGCAACATGCGCCAAGTGCGTGAAACGCCAAAAATAACACAGAGCGAGCACCACAACCTGCCAGTGGTTGGCCGGCAAATGTGGTGCTGGTGGTGGAGCCAGCTTTAGCTGCGGGCGCACCACGAAAACCGCGCACAAATTAAATTAGTTTGAATAAACAGCGCGAAAGAGGTAACCAAAAATAAAATGCAAAAGAAAATACAAATAAAATAACAAGGCAAAGAACACAAAGCGAAGAAAAAAGCTGAGAAAGGCTGCAGTCGAGCGAGCTCAACTGGAAAAACGCTAAGACATGAGCAGCCTAAAGCAGAGACTCATTTAGTCTCTGTTAATAGGTAAACCTGATCAACTTTTCATTCGATTTGATTTCCGATTTCGAGGCAGTTTTCTGTATTAGATTAACAAGTAATAATATTTATATAGATATGTATTTAATTGTGTTATTTTATATATTTTTTTTACATTTTTATATCTACTATACTCCCTCTATTGAACGCTTTACAGGGTATACCAAAATAGCCGTACATAATAAATGAACAAGAAACGCGGGCGCAGCCTTTAAATGGCAATGCAACAGCCACAAAATAATAAGAAGAAACGAGCCCCAAATCAAAGCAAAAGCGAAACGAGAAGCTGCAGGCCATAAAGACGAAAACTGAGAATGGAGACTCGAGAGAACTCAGAGAGGGCAATCGAGAGGCAACTGCGAGGTTGCTGCGTGGGCGCATGCCTGCGCAGGTGATTTTAATCGCATGCCAGGAATCTGGCATAAACAGGTGAACCTCGACGAAGGTAGTCCAGGTAACAGCAACAAGCAAAATTAAATCAGAGGCTGCTGCTGCTGCTGCCAAATGAGAGCCTGAGCCTGAGCCTTAGCCTGACCAGGATGAACAGAAGAAAAATACGAAACGAAAAATTGTAAATCACGAATTTTTGCTGCAAGATATGCAAAAGCGGCGCACATTTTGTAGCAAATTGAATTTTCAGCAGAAACCTAAAATGGATAAAGGGAGGGGTGGGGAGTTAAACAACCACCAGCAGTTGCTGTTGCTGTTGTTGTTGTACGCCTTGTTAAAGGCGAAAAAATAAGAATCAGCGCGCTTGCGCATAAATTTCCACAAAGAGCATTTGCAAAACTGCGACAGGTTGCAGCAGCCTGTTGGAAAGGCAACAACAACAGCAGCAGCAGAAGCAACAACAGCAGCCTAGTTCTCAGTTCTTAGTTCCTGACTACCCAATCTGCATATACAAGCCATAAAGCAATTTCCATTGCTGGAGCACAAGGCACTGAGAATGACGTTCCACGTACTACTACACCCCACACCAAAATAGAAAAATACGAGCACAACAACAGCAGCAACAACAACCACAATAAAATAGCTAAAGAAAAGGCTAAAACAATCCAGCGAAGATTTTGTACACTAGTAATCGAGCATAGGGATAAGTATATATTGGAATTGTCTGCAGTATCTGGATTTGCCACAATATTTACTTCAGTTTTAAAATAGTTTTGATTATGTTAGAAAATTGTGGAAAATTCTGTGGATTGGAATTTAAAGTAAAGATTATTTTGGTAATAATTTCAAATAATTTTAATGAACATTTAGACGATTTTGTATAACTATTCTATATTATGCTACATACTAAACTTTCTATTAAACTTTGCTGAAGTATTATGTAGACTTGCCATAATATATTCTTCAGTTTTAAAATATTTTCAATTATTCTTAGAAAATTGTGAAAAATACTATTAAAATTGGAATTTAAAGTTAAGTTTTTTTGGGTGTTGAATTCGATGAATTTTGGTGAACCATTATACTATTTTGTATAATTATTCTATATTAAACTTTATAGTAGTATAGTAGTCTATTGAACTTTACTAAAGTACTTTACATATTTTATTCTATTTTATACTAAACAATTTTAATACTATGGTATTATAATATTACTGCATTATATTAGAGCCAATTAGAGTATATTTTTTTCAACATATCCTTATAATATACTTTACTATATTTTCTTTAAACTTTGCTTTCTTTTAAACTGTACTTTAGTACTCTACATATTTTATTCCATTTTATACTAAACAATTTTCATTCTATGCTACTGTAATATAATTTCTTCAAATTGTTGCCAAATAGAATAGATTTGTTTATAGGAGATTTCATCAACTTATCCTTAGCACTAACCGTATCTGCATAAGATCTATAGAGGCACATGCTCACTTTAGGTAAACTATCATACTTTATGGAGTCGGACACACCTTGCTTAATGCGTTACACATTTCGTGATAACCCATAGCCATATAAAGGGTATAAAAAGGGGAATACAAAAGCAGACAAAAAGAAGTTGCCCTTTACCAAAAGCCAGACACAAGCTGCAATTGCTATGGCTGTTGCAGGTACTGCAACCTTGATCCTTGTCAAGTGCACAGCCTCCAGCAGCAGCAGCATCAGCAGCCGCCAACAACTTTAATAAGTTCGCAGCTTTTGCTGAGATTTTGCTGCGAGTGTTCTGATTCTACGCCTTGAAAATGGAAATGGAACTGTAACTTGGACCTGAACCTGGAGACTCAGAGTTGGAGTCTAGAGTCTAGAAGTAGAAGCCACGCCATGCGTATTTTATTTACTTGATTTTTATGCAAATTTTTATTTTATTTGTTAAGGCAAAAATGCTCAAGCAGCACAAACAACGACATATTCATTTTGTTGTATGCAAAAAACGAAAAAAAAAACCATGGAAAATTGTTATGGCTGTTGGTCGTGAGGCAGAAGGAGACTCTTCTGTCTCTCCGCTGTCTTGTGGCTGTTACCATTTATAGCTGGCGGATTTTTTCGTTGCCAAATTAGTGAATTTACATGTTGAACAATGATCAATGTTTTGTTAACAAATGTTTGTCTCAACAGCAACAACAACAACAGCAACACTTATTGCAATAGCAACAACAAAACAATGTGTACATATTTCTCTAGCCAAATGGCTGCAGCGACGATGAGCATTTTTATTTTTAACAAGTGTAAGGTGTGTGTGTGCGAGTGTGTGTGTGTGTGTAGGTGTGAATGGTGTGCATGTAGTAGAGAATTCTAACAGTAGTCAGGCACGGCTGTAAGTGAAACGAGTAACTGTTAACTAGTTGAAGAGAAGAGGTAGCTTTGGGATTGGTAGGATTGAGAAAGCGGAACCTTTGGTTAAAGCAAAGGACTAGAGAGAGCTCTAAACTTTAGAGTCTATAGTAAACTGTTGTAAAGAAATATCTACAAAGATAGAATAGAGTTTACTGTATAAAATTTAGATGATTATTGGTCAACATTTAAAATATATTATTTATTAAAATTTAGCTATAGGGAAGAACTCTATAGCAAACTGTAGTAAACTGTTGTAAAGAAACATCTAGTTTGAATAGAGTTTAATTTGTAAAATTGAGGTGACTATTGGCTAAGAAAAAATTTTAATTAAATTTAGCTATAGGAAAGAAAATGTTGGACAAGTTTCTACAGAAGAGTATTCTAATCTAAGTTTCAAAGACAAAAGTTGGAGAGTCTAGTCCATTTTGTTATATAGAATAATTTTGAAATAACTACAAAATTATTGTAAATTATATAACTATCATAAATAAATTTATTATTATATTTAAGGCTCAAAAGCAGAAGTATCTAATATTTTACACATAGAATACTCGAAATAATAATTAATATTTCATCCCTTCATAAGCACCAATCCGCTCCCCTTTTCATAAGAGTTCCAAGAGTATCTACGTATCATGCCAAATGTAGTTATTGAAAAACCGTAACAATTACCCATAATTTTAGTTAATCCATAAATTTTTTCATATAGTTATTACCTTATGCTAGCGTCAGCTGGCATTCCCAGGTATTTTCGATTGCGGGAGAGTGTGGCATGAGCATTTATGATAGATGGACCTGGTGCATAACAAATTAATAATAGCTGAGGCATGCCAAATTAAAGGCCATACTCCCTCACACCCTTCGCGAGGCTTCAAAGTAGCAATGTGTCTAATACAATTGTCTGTGGGTTATTGTTGCTAAACAGGCAGGGGGATGGAGGCAGGTTAGATGCTACGTTCTACACATGCGGGCAGTGGTAACTGCCTCAAGTAGCACGCAAATATTGAAGCTATCAACGGCAGTTGCAGTGCCTGTCAGTGCCTGCCTGTCTGTCTGCTCAGCCGTGGTCAAAGTTTACCATCAAATTGCTAAAATAGCAAATAATGAAGCTGACAGCAGAGGGAATGGGAATGGGAATAGAGTATGACGACAACAAGGGATGATCCGGCTGCTAAGCTGATGCTGCTGCTGCTGGTGCTGTTGCAACAGGGGCGGCAATTAAAACGGGGCGCACCTCACCCTTCGGCCCTGTCCTTTGTTGTTCTAGTCATACATAAGCAACACTTTTGCATCGTGGGAAAGCTGATGGTGAAGATGAGAGAGACCTGAAGTGCCTGTTGGCGGTTTGCGGCAATGTGTCAGAGAAAAAGATACATTTGTTGCCACTGGCAGACACTGAGCGTCTGTTGGCCATCAATTTGAACCGTTTGAGGGAGTGTGTAGGGCAGGGGGATTGGCGTGCTGCGCTTTAATTTCTCAATGCGTATATACTACTGGTTCTGGTACTTATTATCATCAACCATCGAGAACCCAGGCAACACTTGAGTTTTTACAATCGAATTTTGGTGGTTCGAAAAGAACCAAAAACGCCTAAGGGTGTGGGAATCGTTTCCTTCTACTATTCCTGTGAAGCTGAGCATATGCTTTTGCTTTTAATGGTCATGATGCCGTGTGCACCACTATCAATTCTGTATGGCCAATGGCATCTTCAATTTTTATGCATATTTGCAGTGGGTCGTCATCGGTCGTCAGTCACGTGCCACAGCAACCCACTTCCCCCTGCCCTGCCCTGGGCGATGGTACCTGTCACAATCACACTTTGCGGCATGCTGCAGCATTGCAAATAATATAAATTAATATTTGTAGACGAGTGTCATCCCATGCCCGTTTTATTTGAGGTTTTTGTCTGTTTACGAGATTTCAGTGTTCAGATTTGCGATTTGCGATTGAGGTTGATGCGATTGTTCCAACTGTATTTCGGTTTGCTTTTTGTTGCCTCGACTCGCTCTCGGGGGAGAAGGAAGTCATGCCATGACATAAGCTACACTAAGAGAATGAAGAGAATGAAGTAAAAGTGTGACAAAGGGATTATACTATTATAAGAGTAGTTGGTTTATAATAGAAGACACTGAATGGGAGGCTGAACGAGCGTCTTTTCTGGTTGATTGCCAAGTAATGCTATTGTTGAATTGTTAATATTGCGAATGTAATAAAAGGATAGATCCAAGTTTGTTAATCCTGTAAGGCTGGGTATATATAGTTGTCAACTGTAGATATGTTTAACTCGACCTTTCTTTTGAGTAAAGTGGGCATAGGAAGTCTACATAGTAATACTACTATTGAATAATACTAAATACTATTATTGAAATATGAATGCTGCGAATATTATGAAGGGATAGTACCAAGATCGTTGAGATTGTAATGCTGGGACTATAAAGTTGTCAACTGTATGGATTGCTCACTCAACCTTCCTTGAGTAAAGTGGGAATAAGATGTCTACATGATTTGATCGAAGATATAGAAAGTTTTGAATTACATTCTAGTTTCTTACTAACAATATAGTAATAAACACATTTCTATTTATATAAAAAATTACTTTAAATTTCCAATACATTTATAGTCTGAAGTGACATCTAGGCAAGTCAATTTTAACTTTAATACATTCATTTAAAATGATGTTATCTCTCTGAGTCGTACTCTAAAGTAGAATACTCCATAGTATCTTTCCTTCATTCAGCTTAGGTATGACCTACTGTTTCGCTCAGTGTACTAAGTGTATTTTTGCCAAATATATTTGCGAAATCCTTTCTCCCCTCTCGCGTGAGCGATGACAAGAGCAAATGCTGCTCATTTCCGTTGCGTCTTAAAGACACGTGTCTGAGCGTCGTGCAACTGTCGATGGGGCAACTAATAAAACTGCAGCGCGCAGATTTGTCAGAGATTTCAGAGATGTCGAAAGGAGCAGAACAGGGATGATGGCCACTTAAAAGGTGGCATAGAAAGGGGAATGGGAAGTTGAGCAGTAGAAAAAGCAAACTTGATGAGCCGCATTAGTGCAAATTGCTGTGGGTGTCAACGACAGACTAAGGGCTACTACCACTACTACCATAACGAATGAGTCACTTGATGGAGAGAGAGAGAGAGGGATACATAGAGAAAGAAGAGACTGAAGGTGTCTTAAGTTATGTACCCGAGTGTCAGTCTGTCTGTTTGTCGCATAAACAAAGGCATTAGACATCAGTTGAAGGCGACGCAAAGTTGATTGGTGTCAGCCATAAAGTTCTCTGCATTCCCTGACTGCTGCATTCGCATCCTGCCTGGCGCCAAAGGCTTTTCTTTGGCGGTGTCTTGTCTTGGCCACTTCGTTAGACGCGCAGGCGTTGATGGACATCTTGTCGCGACCAGTTGACCAGGCCAAAAAGTGTCATAGCCATATACACTAGACACAGTCTGTTCGTCAGCCAGTCAGCGGCATGTGTAAAAAGACTCACAGCCTCCCTCCAACTGGCGTCAAATGGTGCTTAGCGGCACCCACTCTGGACCAGGACCAGGCCTACATCTCTCTCTGTGGCTGTGGCTCATTTGCATGGAAATGTGCGCGGGTGTTGGCCCAGACCCAGGCCAGAAAGAAAAACCCGCCAAAATGCAACAGGAAAACCAACCTATTGTCTTTCTTGTCCAAAATATGCAAAGCTGAAATTTATGAGAAATTAAAGTAAATTTATTGCATTGCATTTTGTGGCAGCTTTTCCCCTCTCCCCCTCCTCTCACTTTCCTGTAGACTGTGTGTCCCTTTTGCTGATTGTGTGATCGATGGCTCTACATATGCATGTTTTCTAGATACTTTCTCCTAAATTTAAATATAAACAGCATTGGTTATAAATTTATAAGCTGCTAGAAATTCTTAATAAATTTTCGGTTACTTTATTGAAAACTTTCTCTGTATGAACATGAGCTCACTTGAACCCTAACTCATTCAAATGTCAAATAGCGTCGGGCACTTAAAATGCCAAAGATTCAATGTATTGGCCAGGCCAATGAAATTAGGTAATAAGCTGGCCATATAGATAGACATTTATATATACGTTCGGTTCGGTTCGGTTCCTCCACTCCAAGTGCAACTCACTTTTCATTTTCAAATGGCAATAGCAAGTGCGCCACAGACGCCAACCGCAAGCGACTCGTTGTTGCAGTTGCAAGTCTCTGTGGCATGGGCAGTTATAATTTATAAGACTGCAACAGCTCCAGTCAGACGACCGACCATAAAAGTCCTGCACTCGACTGGCGGCGGCCTGCAGGCGGCTCTGTCAGTTGGACTGTCAATTGAGTGCAACACTTCGAAAGCAAAAAAAATACAGCGAGAATAAAAAGCAGAAAAAACAAACTCGAGCGCAAACAAAGCCACAAAACGGACATGCAGACACACTAAAATGAATTGAAACTAATATGCCAAAGTGAGTGGAGACTGAGGACGGGCGAAAGGACAGCCTTTCAATGATGACCTAATGCGAATGTTATGTTCCCTTATTCCACTAGCATCATTTTGTATGAATTAAATATAAGTTTTAATAACATTATCTACCTTTACATCATCAGCAGATAGACTGAAATGAATTGAAACTAATATGCCAAAGTGAGTGGAGACTGAGGACAGGCGAAAGGACACAAAGGGCGCAGACTGGAGCCTTTCCATGATGATCTAATGCGAATGTTATGTTCCCTTTTTCACCTAGCCTCATCTTATATGAATTAAATATAATTTGAAATATATTTATCTGCCTTTACATCAATTAGTTGATTTATTACCCAGTGCTGCATAAATCATTTAAGCCAATACAGTTTTAATTATGCAGCGAGTTAAACAAAGGTGTCACGTATGCCAAACAGGCATAAATTAATAGAAAATCAATTAGCAACAAGTTTTGCTCACTGTGCAACTTGCCCCCAATCATATGAGTACGAGCATACTATGCCATTAAACGCATGCAACTATTGAATTATTGTCAACTGCCAATTGGCAAATGGTTGGCAATTGGCCACCAGGCCACGGCGACATTTATGGCTAAATGTGATTATTAATAATGCTCAAAGAAATCGCCAGTCGCATGGACTACAGTCGAGTGTGGTTGACATACATTTATATAAATTATATTTTATTGAATATATTTTTTGTGTTTATTTAATATAATTACAGAGTGATTTGTAGACTATTTAGCAAGCAATATTTAAGCCGAAAAAGTTTTTAAAATATTTTATTTAATTCCATATTAATTTTTTCAATAAATTGTCTAATTTTATTTATAATGTTTAATATTTATTTTAATTTGTTTTATTAATTTTACTGTACTCTTTTGAATATTGCATATTTATGTAAATTTTCTTTTTAATTTTTACAGTATTTTTTAACTGAGTAATATTTATTATATATTTTTAAATATGTATATTAATTTGAAATAATTTTCAAAATTTGTTTTGTAATTTTTTTGTAGCTTTTAAGAACTGATTCTCGAGCTGAGTTAATTCTTCTGAACTCCACTTCCACTTCCCCCTTTACAAGAAGTTTTATCATATCTAAGCGGAATTTCCAGCACACCACACTCGACTGGCGCATACCTGATTCAAGCACTTCAGTCCTGTTCACAACAATCTAAAATAAATATATTTTTTATGAGCACAGGGCATAAATAGCTCAAGAAATAACTATATATTCGAGCCGCAGGTGAAACTGGCATATGCGAGACCGTAAATAAGTATCTATGTATCTATAAGTACTTAGGTGTATCTAACACGCTATTTATGACTGCACCGAGCAATTCAAAGTGCATTACTGTGTATGAGCCAATAAAATTTTTATACAACCAACGAAACGACCAATTTTGCATATGCACGAATTTATTAATTAGCAAAGAGTCCGAAATCAAAAAAGAAATACTCGAAATGCACAACGTTCCAGAGCTCGTTTAAAAGTCATGTCCATATAATTTTAGTCACAGTCTGAGGTGTTAATTGCACAGTGGGTAGTGTGAGTGTGTGTGTGTGTGTGGCTCGATTGCCCGCCGGTATATCGATTGAAAGTGTGAAATTGCTAAGCAATTGTGATTGTTGGCTCGGTCGAGTATGAGTATATCTGTGAGTATCTGTGTTTTTATTTTCGGCAGTTTTCTGGACCATTTGCAATTGGCAAATTACATCAGGTGTTCCGTGGGCAGAGGGAGGGGAGAAGTTTATGATTTGTGTGTGTGTTGATTAGCTGTGGGTGTGGTCCCATGATTGGCCAAGTTAGCATAAAAACCGTACGAGATTAACAGGCTATTAAATGGGATTAGTTACCGTACTATATACTAGCTGTTGCAATGCCCTATCGATGCTAATTAATAGCAACGGAATTCTACTTCAATTGCTTTCTAGTCTTCAGTTTTGTTAATTTCAGTCAGATCTCTGTAGGTGCAATAGGTTAACAAATGCAAATGCAATTTATGCCCATATTCTCAAAGGAGACATTCATTAAAATGCCACACATTTCCCTGCATTACTCGTAAAATTTTCAAATTAATTCATTTTAATAAATCGCAAACCCAAATTCCATTTGTAATGCAGTTCATGGTGGCTCGGTTTCTTCCGCATTGCCAGCGAAATACGACAAACGAAACTAAATAAAGTTGGCTTTAACTTTGCACTCCTCATGCCAGCCATATTCGTCTGTGGGCTGGCGAAATTCGGTTACAGATTTATGTAAATTTGGAGCATGGCATACACGGCTAAGGCACGGGACAAGGCATAGGTATAGCACATATAGTAGTAGTGTATCTATGTAGCTGCATTTGGAGGTCAAAGTGAATCACGCTTTGCTACATGACCATTAGTAGATTTCGGAACGTGCAGCGGCATGCGAAATTAATTTCCTATATAGAGCTGGCTGGCTGGCTGTGGAATAAACCAAATCTCTCAACTATGCACCTGGCTGCCAATTAGCGTAAATATTACAGATTCCCTGCCAAATGCACACACACAAACTCACACACACACACTCCCCCGCCCTTGCGGTTCAGATTCTTGCTGTTGGCAATAAAAATTGCCATTTTCATAATTGCCAAAGCAGATGGTGCCAGAAATGTCGCCTAATTGGCTGCTTACGGTTAAGCGTAAGAATAAAAACCCCAGCGATAAGACTAGCCTCAGCCTGGCCAGAGTTTGTGGTCCTTTCTGGGCTCGTTTCTAACGGCAGAACAATAGAACGATCCTCGACAGTCAGTATTTGGTCAGGTTTAACTCCTATATTTTGCTTTGCACTGCGTTTGCTTTTGGCTGGGAGGAGGCGAGCTCCTATATCATTTATCAGATGTAAGTTTCATGGTTGTTCTGGCTTTGACTTTAGCATTGCCATTGCTTGTGACATACCCTAGAAATGTGTGGGATGTAGGGAAGGGTATATTGCAGGAAAAGAAGAAGATTGCACAGAGTTATGAAAGCTAAGACTGAAAGAAATTAGGTTTATATTTACTATAAGATATCTATCTATTTATCGCGCTTATAGGCTGGTTTGTATGTATATATAGTATAGTATAGGAGAGTGTATGGTGTAGTGTATAGTATAGTATAGTGTCTAGTATAATGTATAGTATAGTGTATAGTATAATGAATAGTGTAGTATAGTATAGTGTATAGTACAGTGTATAGTACAGTGTATAGTACAGTGTATAATATAGTGTACAGTATAGTGTATAGTATAGTGTATAGTATAGTATAGTATAGTATAGTATAGTATATAGTATAGTGTTTAGTAGATTATATATGCGACTCTTTTTTCCCAGGGTATTCTTCCGTTCACCTAGGCTTAGCATCACCTAGATGGCTGTTGTTAAGCTTCTCTTTTATTATTATTATTATTACGATTGTTGTTGCTGTTGTTTGCACTGTGTTAACATGATCTTTTATTGCGGCTACTTGCAGTGACTAGAGACTAGAGTTTACTCTCGTGGCAGTATGAGTATGTGACTTGGGTAAGGGTACTGCTGCTGCTGCACCAGGTGAGTTTATTTACCGCTAATAATGGTCATTTGAGTTGATAGTTTTTCTCGGACGATGTCGTGTCAGTGATAAGGCACTGGCTAAGCCAAGTTTAAACGCGCATTGTGAACTCTCATGAGGCATGCGAAATGCATTTTGATTTCATTTGCCTAAAATGAATAACAGAAATGAACAGATAAACAGAAAACAAACTAAACAGAATGTGTAAAACGCGATTTTTGAATTTGTTCGGCAATTTGCCGCTTAATTGACAAAACATACACTGACAGGGGCCGGAGTCTAACGCTGACCAACAACCAGCGGCGTTTTTATGTAGTTGTAATCCAACAACAACAACTGAGACAACGTACTAATAAAATCATATATGTGTATGCAACAAACTGTGGCAGACAAGCTGCTGCTGCTGCAGAGACCCCAATGAGTCACCAGCAGGCAAAAGCAAAATCTTTCGGCCCAGACAGCTGTGCAGACCAAACGCTCCACTTTGCCTGAGCTGAGGAGCTGCCGCTGAGGGGCGGCGGGGGCTCTGTCTGGTGCTACGGGGCGTGTTATGCCTCCTATATATATTTACATATTTACATATATAAAATGTGCAAAAGTTTACTTTTAACAAACATGCGCGCTCTGAGGCAAATGCACTCAAAAACAACATGCAAAGTGTGCTATAGCAAAGATATAGCAAGACTATTTTAACACATACTCGAGCTGATATTCATATAATGTTACACAGTTTAGTTTATGATTGAATTTATGACATATAAATCTTTCAGCCATCAATTATCATTGTCATATACCATATCGTTCAGTTCCATAGTCTCTACATCAAAGAAATTTCTGAAAGAAAGTTCAATTGAATATCGCGTATTTATTTGAGATAAAATATTCATGAAACTCACCCAGTATCTACGTACAAGTGCATTGCTTTATTCTTATAGCGTTGCATGAAATCATCCCTAACGGAAACTTGGGAAGTCAAGCAACCATTTTCACAGTTGCAACACGAATCATCGCATTCGCCAACACCGCAACAGGTGCCATTGTCTGGTACCTTCATACCAGCACAAAGTTCCACTACGCATGACTCTCTTATAAAACTAACCTTACGCCTACCATTGGGAAACTCAATGCAGTCTCCTTTATGTCTAGCCGGCAGAAAGAAACTTAATTTGACAGTTGGACAACAGTTGGGTTTCACAGCCTTCGTAGAATTTGCAACCGTCGTTGAATTGGCAATCGCCGATTGCATATAGAATAAAAGTAGTTGGAATGATATAAAAAACAACCACATGATTAGGAAGTACTAAAGCAACTAGCTGATGAAAATGGGAGAAATAAAATAAGCTCATTATTTGAGATTGGCTTCGGTATAGTTAAATTATAAATATTTCACTGTCTTGAATCAATTTGTGATGGGAAATTGAAGTTAAAATTTACTGTGATATATATTCATATATTTTATTATATTATAATTATATAAAATGTTTTCTTTTCAGCATAATATTTCAGTTTATTCATTCATTTATTATCACAACAAATTTTCAATACATTTTCCTTCAAACTTTATTTTTATACATCCTCATTTACAGCATATGAACATCTTGAACTTTTGTATACTTTAGTTTGAATTGATCTACTGCATCACTCGTTGATCCCTGATAACATTCACCCTCGCATTCGCAGCAAAGGGCATTACATCCTTCACCACAACAGGGATTTGGCTTTTTATCTCCAGGGCAAATTTTCAATTCGCATTTGTCTTCTAGCCAAAAGTGCATACGGTGTCCATGTTCATAATTACCACAAGCATCATTACCATGCAATTTGTATATTAGAGAAGAGGTTTCACAGCAATTGGATACCGCCCATTGGGGCAGTATTGTAAGTAGAAACCATATAAACAGCATGTTTGCATTACGTTTGACTAGAAATAAAGTATATTCCATGTTTTGCTGCTAATTTATATGCATTTAACTGAACAGCATGAAGTTTTAATTAAATTGGTTGCAGTCGATCGAATAACTATAACAGCCGACACTAATTGAGTTAACTAAATAACTTATAGCCAATGTACCACAATATATATTCAAGTAAAATGTATATATTATGTGACTAACAGTTTAATTTATAAGTAGAAATACTTAAAGTGTTAGTAAAAAGCTAATAAATAAATATTGATAATATGCCACAGCTCTTCTGAAAGTATCTTTATCTTGAGCAGACCTTTCGATTGCTTCTTGAATTTTTTTAAAATTTTTTAGCCCATTTAAAATATATTTTATTTAATTTAATATTCAACTATATTCTAAGGACACCCAATGAATTACTCAAATATAATTATTTTGTATGAAAAGTCATGTTATGCCAATGGCAAACTAGCACTTGATGCAGATAAAGTCTCTAAATTGTCTCGCAGTAATTTCATGTATATATCATGTATATTCCATGCCTTGCATTCCGTCCACTCTTATCTGACTGATCTAACACACATTCTCGCATATAATATCAGCGGGCATTAGGCTAATGCACTGCCAGCATCGCATTTTTCACTACCCCCGAAATGTCCCTTTTGTGTGGGGAGCGAAGCCCACTTCACCCCTCTCCACACTCTCCTGCAGCCTGCTGCTCCACATTAGACGTGGAAGCAGTAAAAATTGCGCCTATTAATTTATGACATAATAATTCTCAAAGCGCAAACAAAAGCCGCTCGTAAAAAGTAAACCCTGGCCAGACAATGGACCGCATTATGCACTTACATATAGGATATAGTAGAGGAGGGAGAGTGGGTTAGAGACCGATTGCAATTGCAAATCAGCGACAAAAGTTGAAAGACCAACAAGACTGACAAAAACGGGGGGCGCCAGGCAGTTGTTGTCTGGGCCAAGTGTCCAATGCAGCTGTCAGAGATTGCCACCGTCGCCTGTGTCGTGTGGCAAGTAGTATATATAAAAATATATATATAAAAATATGTGACTCTGGGCCAGGCTAAATTATTTAATATCACATTATCTGGCATCATAATTATCCACTGTGCGCCACAGTGTGACTCACACGGTGAGAGATAGAGAGTGGGGGAGACTGGAGGAGGAGGAGATATGCAACAACTATGAAAAATCACTTGCAATTTGGTTTATCAATTTGTGAAAATTATAAAAAATATGCATACGTTGAATATTTTGGCGAAATCATTTGTAACGCTGCTGCAACTGTCGCCCACGCTCGCTGAGATTGCGATTGTGGCGATGTGGCAACGCCGTGGCCGAGTGGCACCCGCATCGCGTGGGCATTGCTGTTGCCGGTGCTGCTGCTGCTGCTGCCTGTTATAGTAGTAATAGGCGCCAACAAATAAAGCAAATCCATGAGCTGTTTATGCAACTATTTATATGCTCTCTCTGAAAGTCAATCTGCATTTAAGCAGAGAGTTTAATGGGAATTTTAAGGAATTTTCTTATTATAAATAAATGAAACAGAACTTTAGTCATTCTGCAGTTAATCAGAGAGTTTAAGGGGAATTAATAGGAATTTTTATATAATAAATATATGGAATAGAACTTAAAAATAAACTCTCTAATATCAGCTGTATCAATCCCCATTTCTAATATTATTATTCATCATATTATATCTCCTAAAAAATGTATAAATTATTGTAATATAGTCGCTTGTATGTATATTTTACTATTTTAATCATCGAAATAAATAAAGAAAATAGACAAATAAATTGGTTAATAATTATAAAATAAATATTTGTAAATAATTGCCTCAAGAAAATAAGTATATGTGCATACAAAATGCTATATTCAGTTTATATACTAAAGCTAATGATTTTTTACTAGTGTCACTCTTATTCTGCTGCAGCCAAAAGCATCAGTTCCCATGGTTCCTCAAATAAGTAGCTTTAAGCCTCTTAGGTTTAGTCTAATCCTGAATATAAAACTCATAGTTTGATTACGTATTGTCCCAGCTCAACTACCTAGGGTATCTGTGCGTCGTTGCTGCTGTTTGTTTTGCAGCCATTCGATACACTTGACGCCGTTCGCTGAAATTAAATACAAATATTCGCATTTGTATAGAAAATGCGTCGTGAGTTGAGTTTAGTATTTCTCTCTATAGAAGCTAAAACTAGCTGCTATCTGGCGCTGCCTCTGCCTCCGCCTCAGCGTCTGCCAATACCAACACCACACTCTTTCTCTGCTAGAAAGAAAGAAGCAGTGGAACATCAACTGCTGCTGCACAACAAATATTCGTGATTCCTGATAAGCATCATCTCTAGTTGTTGTTGCTGTTGCTGCTGCTGCTGCTGCTGGTACGAAAAACTCTCTGCTTCCACTACTACTGAGGGAGGCCGCTAAAATGCGGAAAGCTAATCAAAAACGCGTTGCGACTGGCCCGAAAAAAACAACTGGCAAACAAATCGAAGCGAAAAACGTTAAGTTCCAAGAGCCAAGTTCAATTGCCAAACAAATTCGCGTGAATGAGCCAAAACCGAACAGCAACAACAACAACAGCAACAACAACTGACTGCTGCTGGTATTTTTACCTCGTACTTGGCAGGCAAATTTTCGGAAAAACATTAACCGTTTTGTTCGCCTGATGTTGTTGTTGTTGTTGTTGCTGTTGCTTTTTACTTGTTTGTTATTCTGTCTTGTCTGTCCCACTGTCCCATTGTCCCATTGTCCGTGTGACTTATGTGCGACATTAGCGCGACGTTCTTTGCTTAATTACGTAAAGTTTTTCGGGTACTCCGCCTGAGTGAATGCCACTAGCTCCTGCTCCTCTTCTTCTCCTCATTCTCCTCCCCCACTCCTACTTCAGTTTGATTCGTTTCGTTTCGTTTCGTTTTGCTGTTAGTTCCCTCTGTGTGTACGACAAGTTCGTGTCCTAAGTCTTTCGTTTTGCGCCTTGTAGCAACTCTTGTCGCAGTTGGCCGTTGTTTACTTTTTTGTTGTTGCTGTTGCTGTTATGTTCTTGTGCTTGCAACAGGTTGTAAGTCGAAATTAAAGAATTTGTTATGTTGATTTGTCTAGCGTCTTGTACCTACATTTGCCAGCCAAAGAGTCCCATTGTAGGGGGCTATGTGTGGAGGCAGCCAGAGAAATTCCAAATGGAGTTCTTTTAAATTGAAGTTAAAAATATCTATTTAAAATATTTGTATAAAACAATTTCAATTAGTTTATTTTTTATATATTTTTAATTCAAATAAATGAGTAAATATTTATGAATATTTATTTTGTCTTATATGCTGATCTCCTTATTTTATAATACTCTTTAATTGCATAGATCATTTAATAATGTTGCCTGCAAATTTGATGCCCCGCTGTTGCAAAAATAAACTCTCAACTTAAAAGCATATCATACCTTTCCAATTTCCATACATGATGATCTTTTCTGAGATCTTTATAAGCATACCTTTACCTTTCTCAAGCAACGATGTGCTCATATGAATGTTACAAATCTATTTCTTTTCGCTCTGCTCTACTTTTATTCTACATAGCGAACAATATTTGCTAATTTTGCTGTTTGAACGCTTTATTAATCATACGCCATGTGAGCCCGAAAAAAAGTCAGCGCAAGGTGCTGCAGAAACACTGGCAAAAAATAAAGGCCGAAAAAACATGAATAATTTTTTCTCACGCTCCATTAAAACATCATTAATCTGTGCCCCAAAATGTAGCAGCCAGTAGAAGAAGAGGCATCTGCTGGCGCGGCACATTACAAGAAAGTCGTCGATCGCGTTTTTCTGAACTAATTTTCAATATTCTCGTTGGGGCGCGGGCACTTCAAAAGCCGCAAACACCGACAACACCAAGTAACAATGAGCAACAACACTTGCTGCTGCTGTAAAGTTGTTGAACTCGTGTGTAAGGCAGAAAGAAATTGAAT
Source organism: Liodrosophila aerea (assembly GCA_035045005.1). Lineage (NCBI taxonomy): Eukaryota > Metazoa > Arthropoda > Insecta > Diptera > Drosophilidae > Liodrosophila > Liodrosophila aerea. Next base: position 638,496 of record JAWNNL010000053.1, read on the forward strand.
GTAGTTGTTTACGAGTGGAGCTATTGACAAATTATTGACAGACCCAGAGGCCCACTTGCTGTTCGAGAAAAACTAATTAAAAACTGTTTAAATGTTACAACAAGACAACAAAACGAAAGGTCGATGAATTAACATAAAATTCGATTCATATTCAACTTGTTGTTGGCAATTTTTCATGTAAATGTGGTAGCTGTGCGATCATTTGTTGTTGCTGCTGCCATTTACAACATAATCTAAATGAGGGGAGAGCATATGGTGTATGGTGTGCTGCCCCATTATTCATTTAAGCAGGAGAGAAGGCACACACAAGAGCCGAGCCGTGAAATGATCAGAAATGAGCCAAGCGCTATGACTTAATAGGCCCTGACTCTAACTGTGCCTCGCGTATTGTTGCTGATGTTGCCGACTGTTGCTGCTGTTGCTGTTGTTGCCGACTGTTGCTGTTGCTGCTGTTGGCCACCCAAGTCCGTGTTGGCCTGTGAAGTCAATAAAGGCACCGTTGGTGGTCAACTCAAAATGTTGCCAACACTGAGGATTGTGCCCAGACTCCAGACTAGTCACTAGCTGCCGCTGACTGCGCTGCCAACGTCGCTGTCGCTGTGGACTGCGCTGCGAACTGCGCTTGGCAAGACAAGATCATTAAGGTGGCATATAACATGGCACTAAAGGCATGCGGACAGACACTTGCCGACTGACTCGACTCAAAAGTACCTGTTTCGCATGTGTGTGCTGATGTAAGCACAGTGAGGACTGGCTATAGAGAGTATGAATGAAGAGGGGAAGAGATCTTCCCGCTAAATACATAGTTTACTACAAGTTTATGAATACATTAAGAGCTTTCAAACGGTTTAAGCTTAACTTCATTAAAGTCAGCTTGAATTCCCAGTTCAGTACCTCTTAGCCAACTTCTACTGTACTTGGCTAGTTAACGCCATTGCAGCAGCTTTTGCAGTTAGAGCTGAGAGTTGTGTGTGTGAGCGCGGCGCTGACACTTTTGATTGAATTCCCAGCAGCGTGCGTTGAGATCGGACAGTGGGCATCGAGCGCCATCGATGGTAATCAACGCGTTGCGATCAATCAGCAAAAGTTGAAACTGAACGCCACACAGCAGCCACACTAGTCGAATCAATCCATCAAACGTATCAATCACGATGACAGGCGCAGACCGCAGACCTCCTGCTGCAGAGCCTTAAGATCCAAGTGCAGCAGCTTCCACTACAGGTAGCACAGCTTTTCCTAACATGTTGTTGTTGTTGCTGCTGTTGCCTCACTTGTGAAGTCTCCACGCGCGTTGCGCCCATTAAATTTGAATAATCTTAGCTCTGCTTTTTTTTCTGTTATCTCTGAGAGGAACTGTTGCAACTGTCGCATGCAGCTGGACACGGTCTCTGGCTCTGGGGTCTCCTCAGTGGTCTCTCCAATGCTAGTTGCGTGCCAACTTGCAACACCAGACCAGGCACCAGGCACAGCAATGGCAGCGATGCTGGCTGGCCATCAACAACAAAAACTGATTTGAAATTCTAAAGTGATTTTGATTACTTGAGGTGTTGATGTTTTGACTTGTACGTTGATTAGATAGTTGAAGGCTTGTTAGATGCATGTCAGCCAGTCAGCCAGTCGGCCAGTGTGTGCCACCACCAGATAGTATCTATCAGTCTGCGTGATGCGTCTTGATGTTGATTATAATTTAATTATAAGCAATCTGTAACAAGTTAATGGCTGGAGGACTCGCTCACACTTGCACCACATAATTTAAGTCGGGCAGGTGTGAAATGGCTTCATTAACTCGGACGCCTCTTGGCTTTTGCAAATGCAGTAAAAATGTGGCCAATGCCTGATGATGATGATGATGATGAGGTAGCGCATGCATGACTAATAATAGTCATGGTCCTGTCACACACACTCACACTGCCATTTTGCCTGTGGCAACTCCTCACTTTTGGCCAGTGGCAGCCACGTTTCCAAATGTGAAATGTGGCTAATGCCCAATGAAAGTTACTGCTAGTGCTTGACTATGACTGCTGCCAGGCAAATTGGCAAACTGAGTAGTTAAGCTAATGATAATAAGAGCTCTTAGTCTCGGTTAGTCTAACTCAAGTCTATGAGTAAAATTAGTATGTGAATAGAATACTTTTATTGAATATTAATATATTATATTTAATATTGAATTTTACTAAATTTATTTTAAATTCATCAAGCAACTATGATTCGGCAATACTTTAGGCTTAGTTTGGCCTTCATCGAACTTGTGAAATACAGAAAATATTAATAATATAATATATAATTAATATATTATATTTAACTTGGTATTTTACTAAATATATTTAAAATTCATCTACAACTTTGATTCCTCAATACTTTGGCCTTTATCAAACCTTTGAAATTCAGCAAACTCTGAGTAATTCTCCACATTCCAAATTTATTCATCACGCGCCAACTTTCGTTCCACTACTTTACTAACCCAAAATTTTCATTAGGCAAAATCTATAAAATGTTATTTTTATTTTGGCCATTTCGTTACACGTGCCCAAGATCACAGTATGAGTAAGGGTCTTCCTAACGCCCTATCCTATAAGCATAAACTTTACGGCCCATAGACCCTTTAGGCCCTCAATTAGTCAAAGTTGATGGGTTTCGTGGCTGTGATTTATGTGCTAGGCCGCAAGTTCAGAGAGCTGCCGCTACATTAATCCATCAATTAGTGTTTCACTGCTCATAAAACAAATCAATTTCCATGGCTTATCAGCTGATAAGACGAGACGAGACCACCTTGCATCAGATTTAATACAAATTAAGCTATAGACTTTGATTATTTTTCTTTTGTTGGTATTTATGTCAGGGTCAGTCGTAGTCGATTTGAAATCTTTTCTGGCTGACATTTGTTTACTTTTAAGCGAGTTCTTGAGGTATTTCATATTGTGGGGCACTCTACTTAAATTATTCTAACGTCTGTCTCTCTAGGCATTTGTTTATTTGCCTTTGGCAATCGTCATATACAATATGTCAGCACTGTGAATATACTATATTTTTTGGAGCTCTTTTTTAATTGGATATGGGGACAGAACGGAAGAGTCAACAGTTGAGATTTCATGTGTGGGCTGTCTTCAGTTTCTCTAAGTACAACACATTTTGTTTATATTATTTGAAGTGTTTGCATTTCGTAATTGGAACGTCAAAATGTCAAGTGACGCTTAAAAGGGTTCCAATTTGTTTACGAAGCATTCTCAAAGTTTACCATATATGATTGTATATAATTATTCATATGCTATTATTTCTGGCATAGTTGAGATATTCTTCAATTTCAATGCAGTTAATTAAAACAAGAATGACTTTTTATGGTGGGGTACTCGAAGTTCAAATAGTTTGAAAACCAACTTCCTATACTCTATCATTAGAATCAGTATTCATACTAAGTCCAGTTCAAATAGATCTCATAAACAGCGACAGCTCATAGCTTATGTTTACCTAAATTGGTCTGGCCATAAAATTATAGACCCCTTTAGCATGAAAACACCCTTTTGAAAACACTCTTGATTTAAGTACATATACAAAAATTTCCATATGTTGCTTAGAAATTCTATTGAGTGCGGACCACGCGGTCCACCTGTACCAGCATAAAATAATGTACCTGCCGCAGGCTGCATATACTTATAATAATAATATTATTATTACCAACATTAAGGGGCAACGTGTCGGCCACAGAGACTCAAGTAGACAAGGCAATGGTAAGGGCAAGGGCAAAGGCGGGTCGATGAAATCAACAAGAAAAGATCAAGAACAGAAGAGTGTGCTCCAGCAGCAGCAGCAGCAGCAGCAGCAGCACGTTCGCAATGGATGATCGGAAGACCTTAATGTGAACCTGCACTATTGAGCTCCAGATGCAACAACAGCAACAACCATAGCTACAGCTTCAGGTTCAGGTTCAGCTTTGACCACAACAAAAGCCACGACAACAGGTACTTGCAGTTGCGCCTCTAGGCCATGGATGCGAGAACGAACCAATAATCCACGCACAGCCACAATGCGCTCATCGGTTGCGGTCGCGTTCAGCATTTCTATGGAACCTAAACAACAACATTGTGCACGGAGTCTGTGGCTCTTGGTACAGTGGTTGAAGTTAGGGAAATATTTGTGAAAATTAGCTGAATAAGAGAAGTGAAGAAGGGAAGTGACGTTTAGCAAAAGTCAAAGTAGATATTGGCAAATTTTAGTTAGTATTTGTTATATATATATGTTACTTATATTTTATTTAAATGTTGCTTAATCATTCTATTTGTTTTGGACTGGTAAATTATTTACTTATCATTACACTCCAAAAAATTAAAAAAAGAATAACCTTTCATATTTTTTTTATCTTAAAGATAGAATTAAAGAAGTTTTTGGAAATATTTTGTTAATATTTGTTGTATATATTTTACTTATATTTTATTTAAATGTTGCGTAATCAAGCGATTTATTTTGAACTAGAAAATGATTCACTAATCAGTAAACAATAAAATAAATTAATTAAAGCATAACCTTTCATCTTATTTTTAACTTAAATATACAATGGATAATATGAACTTCTTTTACCCCCAGTCCACTCACATATCCTACTATTATCAATAGAATTTATAGTCTTCTTATTAACTCACTTGCTCCACTGTGCCCTCGGTCCAAGGGCGCATGGGCAATTCTCGCGAAATGGAATTATAAAAGAATGCCTCGACCCGGGCGCGTTTTAACGAGTTGAACAAAATCGAAAACTCGCTCGTAGGAGAGGCCCTCCACACACACACACACACACACAAAGAGTTGAAAGAAAATAAATAAAAATAATAAATAAAAAGTTAAAGTCGAAGCCGAAGAACAAAAGCGTGAGGGTGATGTCGGCGATCTGTAGCCAGCAGAGACCTAGAGACGGGATGGGACCCTGGCTCATTGCCCACAATGAGAGCTCACAAATGAATGCGTAGACTGAGACCGACCGACCGACTGAGACTGACTGAAGTGGGTGCCCCCAGAGCCCAAAAACGTAGAAGAAGGAGAAGAAATAATAAAAAAAAATTAACCGAATTGCGACCGCAAACCCGCAGCAACAAGTGTATAAGTGGCATGGCCAGAGACGCAGACTCAGAGTCTGTTGATGAAGGGGGAAGGGGCAACGGGAGCAGGAGTCTGAGGCCGAGAGCAAGACTCTGGCGCGATCATTGATCGTGGCAATCGGCAGAATGATGGAGAAGGGAGGCTAGATAGAACAGAGGGAAAACCAGACGAAGGAAGAGTGGTGGAGGAGGCAGCGTGTGGAGATCGATGGATCGATGGGTTGAGGCTTTATGGTGGCAATTGTATTTGGCCAGTGATCCTATGGCGGCTCAATTGTTGTTGTAGCTGTAAGTTGTTGTTGTCTGTGCCCGTACATTTATGCAATTCATTGTTGCACGGAGTGAGGGCGGAGAGAGGAGAGACACAGCACAAGACATGATCATCTTCAACACCTTTGGACAGGTTACAAAACAAAAGTGGCAACATTATTGAACCTCGTACCTCAAACTGGTAGACCCCCCCTCTCCACCCCTCTCATTCTTATCGGTCATTCGCTGCTGTGTGTGGATATGCGTACGTGGTTTAGTCTCTTAGCTGCAGATTACGTAGAAGCTGAGGCAGTGCCTGGGCTCTGGTTCGGTAGTTAGTGCTTGATGTATGTAATTCGTGTTGCGCCCGCATCCAGCTACCTGAGGCAATACGTGGACTCATCTTGACCACAACAACACTATGCCATACCATGCCAATATACCGAGTCCATGCAGCGAGTATTTCATAATGCAATGCAATCTTTATGGGTTCATCGCAAGAGGTGATCGAAAAGAAGTCAAAGCTAAATGTGCAACCTGTTGGGCTAGGTTATCCCAGAGAAAGCCACAGCATTGTGAGAATGCCTGCCAGCCAGGCAGCTAAAAAAATCTTAATAATGTTGAGTTGTCTGTGCAGAAAAACTGGAAAAATATTTTCAACAAAAATTGCAAATAATACAGAGAATATTATGGAAGAAGTAGAAGTATCTACATAAGCTCTTGATGGTATTATTAATATCAAATTCAATAAAGATACTTCATAAAATAATATGATGCAAGTAGTAGAAGTATCTACTAGAAGTAGTAGTAGAAATATCTGCTTAACCTCTGGTTATTATTGATCATATTCAATCACAAATCCTATACCGAAGTTCAACTCTTAAAAACTAGAAAAATATTTACGACAAAAGCTGCATATAATACAGAGAATATTATATAAGTAGTAGGAGTATCTGCATAAGCTCTTGACGGTATTATGAAGCTTATTCATTATCAAATTCAATAAAAATAGTATTACATAAGTAGTAGAAGTATATACTAGAAGTGGTAGTAGAAATGGCTGCTAAAACTCCAGATATTATTGATCTTATTATCATATATCATACAGAAAATATTACACAAGTAGTAGAAGAATCTACTTAAACTTTTGATAATATTATGAAGCTTTAAATTCAATTAAATAAATATACATACATATTAGAAGTATCTACTAGAAGTAGTAGAACTATCTACTAGTAGTAATAGTACGAATATCTGCTTAAACTACGATTATTATTGAACTTATTCAATCGCAAATCCTATGCCGAAATTCAACTTTTTATTGGCTTAAGCTTTATTCCACTTAAACTCTAAAAAAAGAACTCAACTGGAGCTCAACCTCAACCTTCGGCTTATCTCAGGCTCCTTGCAACCTTGCCACACTGAGGGAAGGGCGGAGGGATAAAAGAGGAGAACCTTAAGCTGAAACTGAACCCAACTCTCTGGCCATAAGGAAGAAATTAAATTTTTTTTGCTGACTGTTGGCTGTTGCCTGTTTGTGCCTGGTATTTTAATGATAATTTCCTCTACACGAATTTATGGTATTTTAATTAAAAGTGCCTAAAAGAATAATATTTTTTCGTTTAATTCTCGTATTTGCTGCTGCAGCAAAAGACGAGTTTTAGCCACGTAAATTAGCCAAGTTAATGCGTTTCTGGCCCGTTGCTGTTTTGCTTCCTGTTGTGCATGAACTTTACACACACTACACACACTGTCAATGGCATAATCCCTGACCATAATCTGAGCAGTCCCCAGTCGCACATAAACGTCAATTTGGCCAATTATGGAACGCACCAAAAAAAAAACAAAAGCGAAGAAAAAAAAGAGCAACTTGAACTGGAACTCGAGCTGAAGACAAGTGCATTGGACTTTCGATTTCTTGTGCTGCCTTTGCCACTTGTTTGAGTCTTGATTAATGCGCCCGCTCCCGCTGCTTTTGGGCTTGGGTTTCCATCCAGCTCGTGCCCAGCCCATCCCCAGTCTGTGCTATTAATTCTATATATCCAGTTTCCAGTTGTAGTTGTTGCTGTTGTTGCTCTTTCTGCTGCTGGCCATAAAAGGCAACGTTTGTCGCCCCGACGCGACGGCTCAACAGGTTGCTGTTAATGAACGCCCTCGCAGACTCGCATCTGTATGGAGTAGGAGTCGGAATGGGAGTTGTAGTAGGAGTAGGCGTAGGCGCAGGAGACGGGAGGCGGCAGGAAGTGCTCGTCGCAAATGGTTAGCAATTACTTTATGCGTTCGCCAAGGGTTTTTTTTTCAACTGATTACAAGTCCCTTTTGGGGCTGTAAGCCGCACCTACAGGCGGCAACGTGTGCGGTAAAATGCACGAATGCGTTCAATATAATGAAATTCATTTGTACAATGTCTGTCTGTCTGTCCCTCGCTCTGTCCTGTGTCCATTTGTTTAGCTATGCCACAGCACACAAGCAAAAGGGCTTGCTGCAACTTAGTCTGTGCCACTATGGCAGTGGGAGTCACTGGGGCGGGGGCGGGGGGCACTGAGCTGCGTGGCAGACCTGTCCGTCCAACATGGCGTTGAGCGTGCCGCGGCGGCTAACCTTGAATTTTATGTTTCAACCGGCATCATACAGGATCTCAAGTAGAAACGAGAATTGTAACGCTCAGTTTTTCGATACCCTGTAAAGTTTACAAGTGTAAGCAAGGGTATGTGAGACTAGAAGGGAATTATACTTCTAAAATGAAATCAAATTGATAGTTTTGGCAACCTCTATGTAGTGTATATTGTATGTATTGATACCCTGTAAACTTTACAAGGGTATGTGAGACTAGAAGGGAGTTGTAGTTGCATATAGAAATCAAACTTTGACATTTTGCCACTCCCTATGTAGTGTATATTATTTCTACACATTTTACAGGGTATTAACTAGCCTTTATGTCAGTTTTAGTATACCTTATGCCACTCCCTATGTAGTGTATATTATTTCCACATATTTTACAGGGTATTAACTAGCTTTTATTTTAGTCTTCGTCCACCTTTCCTCTGCTGCTGCTGTTGCTAGTTGACTCCTCCGCTTGTCACTATACCAAAACTTGTTACACCGTAAAAATGTATAATAAAATAACAAAAATTAAAAATATATAAAGAGAAATAAAATCAACAGTTGGCGCTCGAGACGCCCTCGCTTGGACTCCACTTGACTTGACTTGGATCTTGATACGCGCCAGGCTGATTCATAGGCACAGTTCACAGTCCAAAAAGGCAAAAGACAACAGCGTGTTGATTAAGCGTTCCGTATGGAACGGACCAAGGGACAGACACGACAGCGTTGTTGATATTATTAATAAACATAAATTTCAGTTTAAACAGTTGTTAAATAATCGCTTCAAGTGTGTAGACTGGAGTCGAAAGGGGAAGGATCACATTTCAAGGATGCTTGGGAAGAGAAAGAAAGATTAAGTTGAGAAGGAGATAAGATAGTGAACCACAAAGCAAGTTAAGTCACAGAATATAATATAATTTTCATTTAATTTTTAGCTTCTCAAAGTTATAAATTACTTAAGCACAGTTCAATGCCTGACAGTTGACAATCAACACAGCTCCAAAGACGTAACTGCTCATGTTATATCCTGGTGCTCTCAGTGATAAATCAAACTTCAAACAGAGCGGCAAAAGTCTGAGAGAGTTGAGAAGGACTTTCACCCATAAATGGTGGCAGTAGTTGACCATAAAACGCTCGTCTTTAGTTCACGCAATGCCTCCTAATGATAACATTAAAACTGTGTTAAGAAATTAGCTAAGCGCAGCAGCCGCAACTATGAGTCGTAAATCATGTGTGAACAAGCAACAAGTTGAAGGAACCCAAAGCAGACGGCAACTTGCAACCAGCCAGCAGCAACTTGCAACAGCAGCAGGAACTACTATAGCTACAACCAGCAGCATTTTCACATTACGCGATAGCGAAATGTGCACGTCAATTAAGATACGCCAAGGTATGCCAGACAGGTGAATCAGCAGGTGGGAGCAAAGAGGCAGAGAGGGGTGGAGAGGGGCAGCGAGATGTGACTGCTCGCTTGTCTCTACAGTGGCTGGGACACTTTTGTCAACTGAAGTTTAACAGTTGCTACGCCTGTCAGCTCGTAAATCTCCTCAAGCAGAAGTTGAACCAAGTCGAGTGAGGGGAGGGGAGACAACGCCCAAGTGTTGGTAGCTCAAGTTCGGTTCTCGGCGTTTATTAAAAGTCAATAAATTAATAAATTATCGTATTAAAATAAATTGCATCTAAATGTTCTAAGTTGCACATTAATTAAGCAGATTGCTTGATTTATTGGCGTATCAAGTGTCGCCAGCCACTGTACTGTGCCACTTGCCACAGACTGTGTGCTGCACTTTAGCTGATTTTTATCAACATCGTTTTGGGTTGCTGCTGCCTTTCATATTGCCACAGCAACAGCAACACAAGTTGCAACGTGCAACGTCGTGCTCATCAACACACAGCTGAAGTTCGTTCGCTCCACTTGCCAGAACACATTTTATGTGTCCATTTACGTAGCTCAAATTGTAGGCATTCTAGGAGCCAACAACAACAACACGAGCAACAACAAGTCATCAGCAGATTCTGCTGTCCATTCGCATTGCCATTCCCATACCCATTCCCATTCCCATAGCCATTTCATGGCACTTCTTTGAGCGTCTTTCGCTTCGCACTTTGTTGTCATCCGACTGACTTCTTGTGCGTGCCAATTTTCTCCTTATTAATAAAGATAAATAACTTAATGATTATTACGTTTAAAGTGTTTAATTTTGCAGACATTTAGTTGCTATTTCGCGTCTCGCTTTATTGCTGCTCATATTTGTTGCTGTTGCTGTTGTCTGTCTTGTTCATGTTAGGCTTGTTCTTGCCTTATTTGGCCCTGATTAAAATGAAGTTATTAGCCGAGCTGAGCTGTTGGCTAGAGCTGGAATTGAAAGGAATTATCTACAACAATAATATAAACATTGTGGTTGTCATAATAGATGATTATCATTAGCTATATCATTACAATTCTTATAGTCCTATATACAATCTATCTATCTATTTGGCTCTTATTAAAATGAAGTTATTAGCTAAGCTGTTGGCTAGACTTGGAATAAAAGTTATATATACGAAAGGCATTATCTACAACAATAATATAAACATTTTGGTTGTTTAGATAATGATTATCTGTAGGTATATAGTTACACTTCTTATTGTCCTATTTACAATCTAAACAGTATCTGCACATCGACTTCCCTTACTCAACTTATAGTTCATTTCTCTTTGCTTACATTGCACCTTAGCCAGTCATACGCCTTGATCATGTTAACAAGTGTAGTTGGTAGTCTTAGTACCTGTTTAACCACACTGACGACAACAACGGCCCACAGACTCTGCCACAGCCCCAGAGGAAATATGGCACACGCTGCCATATGTAATTGTAATTTCTCCCTGTGCCAGACGACGAAAATATCCAGCAACAGGCAACGGGTATGCTGAGATTTGCCAGCTCTCTCATACTACTGCCAACTGTCCGTCTCACTTCTCTATTGCCTACTTTGTCTTGTGGCAAAGGTGTCAACGCGCATGCGCGCACGAGTTGTCAGCACATTAATTTCATTTGCATTTCCGCTCTGCGCTCTGGTTTCGCATTACAACTCGAACTTAAAAGCTGGAAAAACTAGTGCGCTTTTCCAGCCAGAAAGCGAACAGTAAAAGAATATACTGAGAGAGTTAAATATAAACATAAATGTAAATTAAATATGAAATAGAAATTAGTAAGTGAAAAACTGGTAAAATCCAGAGAATATATATAAAATAAATAGTAATATATAAAACATTTTAAATTAAATAATTTTGGCTTAAATTTTGAATTAATTATAACTGTATTGCCTTGTTTTAATATTGATATTATTATATTTAAAGTAAAAATAATTTCAAACTAATTTAAATACGACTAAAACTGTCTGAACTGAACTAACTGAATATTTTGTATATTTTTTTATTACAATAAAGTATCACTAATATCCTATTTAACTACCTTTAATATTGAAATTACTATAAAAATTTTATTCATATTTTTATCACAGCCTTTTTTCTGTCAGTGTAGCGCAAGTGTTGCCCACTTGGCATAGGCTCGTGCCTGAGCGAAACTCTGGCGCTCTGTCTACTCCGTCTGTCTGTCTGGCTGTGGGTCTGCCTTTTGGCCTGGCCCACTGGCTGGCCTGTTACCAACACAACTCGTACATGAATCACACACGCACAACGCAGCGAGGAGGCATTTTTTTGATTATTTACATAGTTTTGCTATTACTACAAATTTTTATTTGCCGCGCACATTCGTAGTCCTGTTTTAGCAGTTGTTGTCGATGCCTGTTGCTGTTGTTGTTGCTGCTGGCCATCGTCAACTGTCTGGGTGCTTTTTGGGACCCACTGTTTAATTGTGGCTTAAAGTGGTAATAAACAAGCCTGCCGCAAGAATATTAATAGCCCATGTTATTGATGGCAATTGCTCGTTGAATTTGGCGTAATTAAGTCGTTGTCATCAGTCTCTATCTCTGCCCCATGTGTGTGTGTGAGAGTGTGTGTGTGTGTGTGTATGAGTGTTGTTGTGTATAATTTATGCACTGGCATCTTTTCACAAGTCACAGTTTTCTAGCAGTCGCTAAGAGCAAACAAGTGCAGCTCTGTGCTAATGGGTTTAAAAAGTGATTTATTATACTGATGTGATAATATAATTAAAGTATGTTTAATAATATGTTAAGAACCAAATACATATATTGTAGTTTTTGTTAAGATTAGAACATTGTCAAACTTATGCCAACACTCATTAGCTGTAGAAAAAGTGTTAGAGATACATCGTATCTATTAAGTACAATAATTTAATTTTAATAAAACTAAAAGACTTTAATTAAAATATCATATATCTCTACCTTATTCTGAAGTTTATATCTATTACTTGTAAGACAATTACTTTTTATTATTAATTATTTTTAATAAAACTAAAAAACTTAAGTTGAAATATGCTATATCTCTACTTAAATCTCAGGTCAATATTATCCTTTTTTTTTAAAAAAATCTTTAAATATTTGCAAAATTTAGTTATAGATAAAGAGTTAGTGATACATCCTACCTATGAAGTACAATAAATTACTTTTAATAAAACTAAAAACCTAATCTCTACTTAAATCTCAAGTTAATATTTTCGTTTCTTTAAAGAAATTGTTTTAATATCTCCGACATTTATTCACGAATAGAAACTATTGAAAAGTTTTAAGCTAAACAAAATCTGCTTCAGAGATTTTACAAGCTGTTTTTCCCAGATTATTTCCCCACTATTGCATAAAAACATATTAGTTTAATTATTGTTATTATTTTATTATACGCTACAACTTTACAAATCGTATGCACTTTGCGTGTAAGTTTGTTTCCAATTAAGTAATAAAATAAACTAGAAATATTTTATGCATTTCCCGTTGCACAATAATTTATGTAAATTTAGCATAAACTTTAATATAATATAACATATTAATGATGCAATTTTCATTTATAAATGTGATTTCCTTATGGAGTAAACTTCTGCTTGGCCTACAGCCATGACATAAATAAAGGTAAACGCATGACACTCGTTGGCACTTGGATAGGCCTGCTGCTGATATATACACCTACATAAGTTAGCCCCCATTGCTGTGTTATTGGCCCTGTGGCAAAAGAAGAAAATTTTCTCCCACATTTGGCTGACTGACGTTTGATGGTTTCGTGATGCGGCTAAACATCAAACGGATGTCAAACGCCCAATGGCCAACAAGTTGGAGAAAAGTTTCTCCTCAACCAATATGGAGACAGCATGGATCTAAGAGTTGCCACAACTCCTAGCAATCTCTCCAGCGTAGTAGTCTCCTGTTATCAGGCCAAATGTAGCCGTGGCTAACAAATTAGCGCTGCTGCCGTGTTTGGGCCGCTGCTCAGCTCAAATGACACTAACAACAACAATAAACTACTGTTGACATTTCGTTGTTGTTGTTGCCAGTTGGAGAGTGCAACCTCCTACAACTACAACACACAATGGAACACTTGCGTCGCGGTCTCAGTCTTGGACTGCTCTGGGCGCCGCGTGGGGGTGAGCTCTAACTGAGTGTGTGTGTGTGTGTGTTGTGTGTGTACTTTATGGCCACGCATGAGGTATCCAGGTATCCAGCACAGAGTTGCCATAACTCGACCAGGCTGGACTCGGGGCTACACTCTCTCGTGTGTCCCATGTGTCAGCAGCATTCGTATGTATTCATTTCCAAAGGGAATAACTTATGTACGCTCTGGGCACAATAAATTCTTGCACTGAAAATGTCAATTAGGCGCTGATTTTGTTGCTGTTGTTGCCACAGAGCGTGAAAAATCTAATTGGCTGGCATTTGTTTTTGGCTTTTGCTTTGGAATCAAATTGAATTGTATCAAAACAGATATCGCAGTTGCAGCGACTCCTATTTGAATTTACACTTGCCGCACGCTTCGGTAGCTGCCACTTAGCTGTGAAATGATGACATAAAAGAACATATATGCGCTGACACATCAATAGGGACACAGAGAGACACACTCACACACACACACTCGACCAAGTAGTGGACACCTTGGCTACCTCTTTTACTCCTCAACTTGCACTCTGGACTAATAGGCACAAGCCGTAACCAAGCCGAGTCGAGAGAGAAGTGCAGACAGTTTTGCAGTTTTGTGTGTTTGCTTATTGACAGCTCTTGAGCTAGAGATGGGTGTGTGGCATAAACCCTTGAGTTACACGAAGGAATGCGTGAGTGATATGCAGAGTACTCTGAGCTGAACAGAAGTCTCTGTAGAATCATGTGGAATCACGTGAATGATATGCAGAGTAGTCTGAGATGAACAGAAGTCTCTGTAGAAGAATCTGTAGAATGTGGAAGCACGTGAGTGATATGCAGAGTACTCTAAGATTACGGCAACTCTCTGTAGAATCATGTGAAAGCACGTGAATGATATGCAGAGTTCTCTGAGATGAACTGAACTCTCTATAGAATCATTAAAGAATTTTGTGAGAATTTTTTTGAGAATGGTTGAGTACTCTGAGATGAACAGAAGTGTCTGTAGAATCATTTGGAAGCACTTGAATGATATGCAGAGTACACTGAGACGAACAGAAGTCTCTGTAGAATCATTAAAGAATTTTTGAGGATTTTTTTTGAGACCTGTAGAGTACTCTGAGATAAACAGAAGTCCCTGTAGAATCATGTGGAGGCACGTGGATGATATGTGTAGTACTCTGAGTTGAACTGAACTGACTCTAAAAACATTAAAGAGTTTTGCCGAATTTTACTGCGACTAATATCCTTTGTTTTCACTTTAGTCTTACTCAAAAGTCTAAAATGATATACAGGGTATTCTGAGTTAAACAAAACTCTCTCTAAAATCAGTAAAGAATTTTGAAGAATTATACTTCGCCAAATATCCATTGCCTTCATTTTATTCCTACTCAAAAGTCTCAAATATAAAGCCTTCCTCCAGTGCCTTATGATTTTCCTTCACGCACGAGTGACTCGCTACCATCTCTAGCTATTACGCACCACGAAGGTGGATGCTGGCTGCTTGAAAGCTGAGGCCAAGTGCCTGGGCAAGTGTACAATGGCCAAGTGCGTCGCTGCTGCTGCTGCTGCTTCTGACTTCAACTCGGTGAGGTGACTCGAGTATCGGGCACTTGGTCGCAAAAATCGCAAAAAATCAAAAATAATTGCCAACACCGTCCGACGCAAAAGATATAGGATAGAGAGAGTGAGGGGAGGGGGAAGGGGGGCTCTGAGAGATGCGTATGGTGTGATTATATTGAATTTTTTGATACGCGTCCGACCAAAAGGGCCATCCATGGTCTGTGTGGCTGCTGTGGCGACATTGACAGGTCAATATTGATGGAAACAAGATTTATATGACAACGCTGGCTATATTTTCAAATTTAATGAGCAGGAAGAGCACAAGTGGACAGTGAATGGACGCAGTGCTGCGCCTCCTTCAGCCACGGTAGAGTATGAGAGAAGTGTCGAGTAACTCGCTTAAATGATGTGCTAATAAGGCGCACATAACTGCGCAAAAATATGATGGCTCCCCCTCCTCCTCCTCCTCCTACAGCTGAGGCAACGCGTCTGCTGGGAGTTGAACGGCGGCATATTTGGCGTAGAGTGCGGAAATTATGGCAAATATGATGTGAATTTGTTGCTTAATGAGCGCAGGTGACTAATGAATTTAGCCTGGAGGAGCAGAGGTAAGTGGGTCAGAGGTGAGTGGTGCGAGGCACTACGTAGTGAGAGTGGCACAAGGAAAGGAAATGCATTATGAATTATCATTTATATTGAGTGGGAAATAAGTAAAAGTTGTTGATATTTATGAATATAACTATAGATGATAATAATCTTCAAATGTATACAAATATTTCATTAGAGATTCGTTTCATTTTGAAGCTATACTTCTTCTTCAAAGTCCTCTTACAACTTCTCAATACTCAACTGCCATCTTCAGCTCCCATCATCACTTAAGTAACAAGATTTCCTCGCAATACACACACACACACACACACAGCACACATCCTTGACCCCTGGCACTCGGACAGCATCAAGACAAGAGCAGAGGAATAACAAACGCCCAGACAAGACACCTACTATTAAAAGCCAAACAATCCCAAACACCCACACACCCACCGCCTACTCCTACTTGATGTCCAGTGTAGCCTTCAGGCTGTCAACATTCCTTGGGCTCTCTCAGTCAGAGAGGTTGCATTATCGCCGCACGTCATCACAGCCATGGTATGTAGGGGGAAGGGGGGAAGGGGGAGGGGTGCGTGTGTACCGCCCGTCGTCACTTGTCTGATATATCACCTGTGCCACAGCCACAACAGCAACATGGCATAATGCACACAGAGAGACTTGCAACAGCCACAAGAACAACAAGAACTGGGAGAAGACAATCGAATCGACTCGACTCGCTCTATATGCGTGCCAAATTGGAACAATGTGTGTGCCGCACCTTCAGACTATTGTCACATATCACACTGTGTGCAGAATGGAGACTTTAGAATGCAGAATGCACAATTGGAGACTGCAGACAAGTGAACACACGGACACACGGACAGGGGGACAGACGGACAGTGCTGCTGGCGTCGCTGATTCTGATTCTGAGCGAATCAAATGCATTAATCCAATTTACGCATGCCACACGACGCCAGGCACAAACCACTTCAGTTCAGTTCACTTGCTGCCAGGCCAGAATGCCAGAGTGCCTCCTCAACCACCCCCTCCAAGCAGGCGTTACACTGTCAACAATAATTGGCTTTCTTTGTAATCAATTGAGTACAAATATTACAATTGAGTACAAAGATAAAGCTTCATCTGCTTTAAGCATAGTATCTTTTATTTATTATAATTTATTTCAAAATAAAAACAAGTAATAAGATTTATTTTTCGCAGTGTACTGCTTAAGTTAAGCCTATATGCTGGGCTAGATTTCTGTTCAAATTTGCAGATTCAATCTTATTTAGTTATACTTACTTTAACTTATTATAATTTAAATCAAATAAAGTACTAAATTTATCGCAGTGTACCGCTTAAGTTAAGTCTATATGCTGGACTAGATTTCTGTTTAAATTTGCAGATTCAATCTTCTTTAGCTATAGTAACTTTTACTTATTATAATATAAATCAAACGAAGTACTAAATTTTTCGCAGTGTACTGCTCAAGTTAAGGCTATGGGCTGGGCCAGATTTCTGTGTAAATTTGCAGATTTTTCAAAAAAGTTGGCAGCACAATTTAAGAGCGAACGCAATCAGCGTTAAGCAAACTCTCTCTCTGCCTCTTGCAGGCGTCTTCTCCAGGGAGAGACCAGGGGGAGAGGGGCACTGAGATTGCGAGAGCGTGAGGAGGAGACTCAAGTGCAGTCGCCGCTGCGAGCGTTGACAATTTTATTTATTTACAGTTGGCAACTGTCTATATAAATTGAGGATACCAGTACGAGCTGCTCCCCCTCCCCCTCCCACACACCTCCCCTACCCCAGCCACCAGCAGACAATGTCAACATAGTTGCAATTAATTTGTAACCGATTATCATCTTCAGGTGCCAAATAAACCTCTCTGGCGAAGCGGAGGCTGAAACGTGTTGAGTGTCCTCGTATCGGTTCTGTTCCTTTTCCTTTTCCTTTTACTTCTTGTCGCGTTCCTTTTGCATACAATATTCTACTTGCAACATTCGCAAACATCTCTGGGGTCTGCTTTATGTGCAACATGAACGCATAAACAAGATCCAGGCCAAGTGAGTCGAGAACCAAATGTGTGTGCGATACACTACAAGTAGAATCAACCTGAAGGAGCAAAGAGACTCGCACTGAATCGGAGTCGGAGTCGGAGTCTGAGTCCCAGTCCCAGTCTCAGTCCCAGTCTGAGCCTGACAGGTTGCCAACACTTGACGGATTTAATTATTTCGATTTTGCGCACTATCTGCGACCGTGTTGCATGGTGTATGTGCACTAGACTCGCTGTTGCGTGTTGCATACCACATGCATCATGTCCGGATCGTAATGAGAAAATATGGCATTTGTGTGACAATAAAGTGTGCTTCGCACTTATGTTACCCCACAATTCCCAATCGCAAGACCCCAAGCCACTGTGCCACATGGCGAGCTACACTGCGCGAAAATAGATTGCGAATTTATAGGACTTACTTTAGGACTTTTCCCTCATAACAAACTTGCAAATCAATCACATCTTTCCCTATAGTTATTTCATAAATGAAATGAAATTATTTCTTGCAGTGTATGGGATTTTGCAAGCGCCTAAATTATGTTGACAACTGTCCGTAGCGTCTCATTGCAACGGCTGCTACTCACTCATTATGCCTCTTGCAACATGGACTCGCACTCGGTATCATATCGCTCGCTCACTCCTCCCTCCCTCTTGCCCTGTGTCTATCGTTTTGCCACATGCAACATGCAACACATGCAGTCGTCGGTCTAATGCCTGCACCATTTATTAAATGTCTCCATGGTGCGACAATAACTTTATCAGTCCAAAAACGAGAAGAAGCTGCCACCAGACACGGGCCACAAAATGCTGACCACTGGCCACCACCAGACACGAGCCACAACAACGTGCACCGTGCCACAGAGCAGAGGCAGTGCCAGCAGCAGCAGCAGCAGCAGACATCTTTGCATGTCTGTAACTGAGCTCCAATTCTGTGGCACTCGTTAGTCTGCCAAGTGCAGAGGCTTAACCCATTGTCAACCAGAAAGTAGAGAAGAGTTTTGGGAAGCAAATATGAGAGAAATTTGATTACAAAATTAAATATTGATAATAGTTGAAAATAATATATTAAATAATAAATAAAATAATGGAACTTTTATTTAAAGCAACCTCAAGTAAATAAATATTAATATTAATCCTTAAATTATGTCTTTGGATTTAGTACGAATAGTTTGAAACTATAGGGAATTATAGTTTGAAAAGCATCTTTTAATCAGTAAATATTTATAAAAATATGCATTACCTATTTTTTATATATTCAGTATTCATTTAAGATTATTTTAAAATCTCTTAATAGAACCTTATTATTTCAAATTAAAATAAATAATTTACGTTTTTCC
Organism: Liodrosophila aerea; assembly: GCA_035045005.1. NCBI lineage: Eukaryota > Metazoa > Arthropoda > Insecta > Diptera > Drosophilidae > Liodrosophila > Liodrosophila aerea. Next base: position 657,487 of record JAWNNL010000053.1, read on the forward strand.
TAAGCTTACCTTTGTATCCCTCATTCATTTTAAATTGATTTAACGTTTCTTTAATTAAATAAAAATTTTACTTTAAACGAATTAGCCTAAATAGCGTTAAAATAATTCCATTTAAAGCGCATCGAGCTCACATTACCCACTTTAATTAAGTAGCTCATAAAATACTTAGTAATAAATGTAAAGGAAAACTACTCGATTTGCATGGGTTAAAGTTTGATCAGGTGTAGTATTACCCTGACTCTGCGCTATAGACCACATTTACCAGCTCATTAAAAGCCACTGCACCCACCATCGGCCACCATCGCCATCAGGAGCTTCACTCGCATTGCGTGTGCGCAGTGGAGAAGCCCTCCTGGCACCCTCTCCCGTTACCAAAAGTATTTCAGGCACACACACGAAAAAGTGGCATGTGTCGGCCTCATAAAGCCGGCTAGCGGCCATTTTGTTTGTGCAGGCCTTGTAAATTTAGAATTTACACACAAATTAGCCGAGAAGCGTAGAAGATCATTGTATAAATTCCGAAACGAGTTCCCAATTCGAGTTTAAGGTTGGCAAACCTGTCGTCATACCTAATTTAGAACAGCAAAAATTAACAAAATATCAATGGCGCCTGCATGAAATAATAACATGAATATATGTTTTTTATTTATATTTTTTTTGTGGAGCTCCCCTAATGACAATTTCGTGTTTTTTGAGCTCAACGGCTCAACAAAATGCCAGCATGCAAATTCTCGTTGTGTGTTGAGGGCTCATAAAATAAATAAAACGTCGAGCTCAATGTGCCATAAATTCTAAGAGTTTATTTTGATTTTTTATTTATTTTGCTGCCAAGGGGTCAATATTTGCGTTAAGTTGACATTTAATGAATTCACGCGCTCTCCGACTCCAGCATCCTTGCGCACATTTAAACATTTGACAATATCATTAAGTTTCTTGTTTTTAGCTGATTATTTTGCTTTTTGTTTTTGGCAACAAAGTCTGTTCGAAGAGTCACCAAAATGTTGCCAAGTCGCAGTTTAAGGCTCGTAAAATGTGGCTATAAAAATGTCATGGAGAGCAGTTCAATGGCTATCGTATGGGCGGCTCATTATACCCTGTAAAGGGCAAATCTTTATATAGTTTAATTGATATTTACAATGGTATTATATGTATATTAGCTATCAAAATTTTGTAGTATTTTTATAAATATTTAAAATTTAGTTGTTGATTTCTTACAGTAATAAGAGACTCTCCTTTTTACTATGGTAGATATACATAATTCTATATTTATACTATAGTATCTATATATCACCATTTCTCCATTATAGATACTAAATTTATAGAGCTTATTTTATACAGAATTATTCTCATTATGAATAAATTTCATTCATACTCTTATGGTTTATTAATCGAACGACTTAGTTCTTCAAAGAAATTCCATCTCCTCCACCTGCAGCGTATCTTCTAGTCTGGTCTCCCGCCTAGTTATATTTTAAACCGTTTTTAATTAGCTTGTCTCCCATTGACTCTAAAATCGAAAGCTCCACACTTGTCAGCCAGACTGAGTCAACAACTGCCCGCCCTTTGGCGACAAAGCGTATAAACGCTAACAACGAATCAGGTGTTGGCCATTTCCATAATGGAGTCGGTGTCTCTATGTCTCATGGCCAAGACAGTATCGAATGGCGTCTAATTTAAGCAAATTATGCATACAGCCACCGCGATCGATTCAACTTGTTTTCCCAATCAGTTTTGTCGTTGGTCTGTCATAAAATTTGTATAATTTTTTATCAGACAGACTATCGTCATACTATTGTCGATCGTATCAAGTGACATTCATGGTTTTTTAGTTACATCTAATCCCATAGAGCGGCCTTTTGTCTCTTTGATTTGCTCGCTCGCATTTGTATTATAATTTTCTCCTGCTGCTATCTATTGATTGTTTTTTAATGAAGGCACCGCTGTGAATGTGTAACGCAATTTGATGATTTTTAATTGGTTACAGCTTTAATCGTATAGACATTTCGACTATTTATATACAAATTCAACCTGACGCGATCAAAAGATTGTTTGCTTGTTTGTCGCCAGACAGTGGAACATTTATGGCAGATGAGAGTTGATTGAAAATTTAGTCAGCTGATGGCGTGGAAAATTAATTTCAAACTATCTGAAACGATTGACGTTTTTTGAATGGAAAAGAATGTAAAAGAAAGGAAGGTTGAGCTTGTTAAATATTGAGTTATATTTAGAGGCTTATCTCAGTCATTTTGTTCAAGAATTTAGTAGTTGATTGTGGTTAAATTTAGGATTAAATAGTGAAAGAATTTAGTATTTGATTGTGGTTGAATTAAGTATTGAATAGTGAGAGAGTTTAGTAGTTAATTATGGTTGAATTTACTGAGAGAATTTTGTAGTGAATATGGAGTTAGCCTTTGGCTTTTCACTACATTTTTCCCCATAAAGTTTCTTGTTAAATATTGAGTCATATTTAGATCAGTTTAGAGGTATATCTCAGACATTTTGTTCCAGAATTTACTAGTTGATTATACTTGAATTTAGAATTAAATGTTGAGTTATATTTAGACGCTTATCTTAATCATTTTGTTGAATTTAGTGAGAGAATTTAATAGTGAATATGGAGTTAGCCTTAGGCTTTTCTCTACATTTTTCCCCATAAAGTTTCTTGTTAAATATTGAGTTATATTTAGATATCAGTTTAGAGATATATCTCAGATAATTTGTTTAGAATTTGGTAGGTGATTATGCTTGAATTTAGTAAGAGAATTGAATAGTGAATATGGACTTAGCCTTTGGCTTTTCTTCTACGTTTTCCCCATAAGTTTTCTACTACAAATACTTTTCACTGGGGCACCAAATGCAAACCGACAAACAAATTCAAAACAAACTTCTCCATCAATTTGCGTTTCTCCTGCCAAAGTGCCAGTGCTTCCTGCTGTTTGTTGCACTCTTCCTGTATCTCCCCCCCACCTGGCTTGGCAATTTAATTGAAACGCCCACGTCATAAACTCTGAGGTTGTTTTACCTGCCATTGTTGCCCCATTGCGTGTTTGAATGTTTGCCATTTGCACCCACGCCCATGCCCCAGCGGCAGCTTCCCCTTTGTGCTAGACGAAAAACTTGTAGCGGGCACTAAATTTTTGGCTAAAATTATTGTTATTACACTGAAATCGTTTATTATTAATTTTAATGTATGGCAGCAGACGCCAGACGTGGCAGTGGACAGTGGTTGTGTGTGGCGGTGGGGGAGGGGGGAGAGACACTCTTTGCATGTTGCGTGACGAGACGAGACGAATCGAATCGAGTCGAGTCGAGCCCATGAACGCGTGCAGTGCTAATGCAACCAATTCCAACTGGAATAGGCAACAAATCCGACAGCGACAGTGCGTCACGTGACTCACACCCACACACACACACACTCACACACACACCCCACCGTAGTAGATCCTGCTGTTGTTTTTAATGGCTGTTGGACAAAGGATGTGGCCGGATGGGCGCAGCCCACGGCGAGCAGAGCACGCGCTTCCCAATAATAATCCCTACTCTCAACCCTCATCGATGGGCTCTATGCTGAAGTGAAGTGTACTCTCTCGCCGCCCAGGGCTGCAACTTTTTACGCCTAATTGAAACGAGTCGAAGGCAACGGCAAAGGCAAAGGCAAAGTTTTCACCTTCTGACGTGTGCGTTCAGCTCGTGGGCTCATTAATTATAATTCTTCCATGCCGAGTGGGTGAGTTTGCTGACAACAGGTAGACACGGCTAAGCAGAGAGTACAAACCTTACAAAGGGTTGCATTTTTACAGGGTGTGTAAAGCTCTCATTGAAATGCACAAAAATATGCTGGCAATACAAAACAAAAACAGAGAATTGTCTCAAAAATTTAACTATATTTTTATGATTATTAATGCCACTGCAATACGCTCAATGCACTCGAGGCACAGCTGACTCCGTAGCAAGTCGAGGGTTCAGACTACCGCGTCTCCTCTTCATGCCTATGCCTCTTCCTTCCCCTTGTAATAGATGTAGCAGCGTACTTAATCATTGTGCGGGCTAAATTAATCAAGTGGCTTGTATTAGAGAGCTGTAGTAATTGAGGGCGGGCGCATGCAATACTGTTTTTAATTTGTGCACCTCATGGAATATTCAAAGAGCATATGGCCAGGCATGGGCTGCAGCAATCCTTGCTGAGGCTGCATAAAATTAGGCAAAAACAAGTCGGAAATTAAAAACGAAATGCTGAAAAGGCAAAAAAGAAATGCTCAACTTCCAGTCAGAGTCAGAGGTAGAGTGTGTCATATGGCATGGCAGTTCCGAGGGGCGGTACGCTTTGAAGGAAGTGTGGTACAGCGGCGTTGTCTTGTGATTAATTGAGCTCATCTGTTAGATTGTTTACAATTTCTTTTTAATTTCTCTTCTCCTTAATATGCGTAAAGCCATAAAAAAAGAGGAGCACTGCCAGTTCTAGTCTAGCCTTTCGTTCTGGTTAGAAAGCAAATGCATAACAGCCTGACCGTAACGGGCAACAGGTTCATCGAAATGTAGCAGCAGCTGCCTGGCATTTTCTTTCAGGAATTTTAAATCATGGCGACAATTTTCCGAAATACCTCTCGAGTCGAGAGTCATTTTGGGGGTAAGCAAATTGGCAATCGAGTAGCATCCAATAGGCAATTGGCAATTGTGTTTCTTGCGATCTGTATTGTGGTATTTCAGTAATCTTAAGTACGCCTACAAGAACATGTAAATAGACTTTCGGTATCGAAACAGGAACATGGTATGCAATTTGCTCGTTTGACACTTGAAATATGTGGCAACAATACGCGACTCCCCTACTCCTAGAGCCCAGACTCTGAGTTGCAAATGCATATACACACACACGAGTCTTTTCTACTTGTTTATAGGCAAATGTCAGACGACGACGTCGTCGCAGGCGGTGACAATGACAGGCCAAGCGAAAAAAGAGAAATACAGAGAGAGGCTGAGGCTGCTGCCACCAACTGGCGACATGCCACTTGCAACGACAAGTGGCCAAGTAGCTGCTGCTGCTGCTATTGCTACCTCCACTAAACAGAACCTAGCCGCAGCCTCAGCCTCAGCCCAAGCGCTGAACTGGACTTGTTCAAAGTCGTCGGTGCGCTGCCTGGCTGATTGTGGGCTGAACTTTGAACTCGAACAAAATATGCGGCCAACTTGTTTTAGCAATGCCCGCCCCAAAGCCAGCTGCAACGCCCCCAACTCGGCGCAGGCAAACGAGCAGCGTCTGCTCTACACTTTCTCAAAGGGTATAGAGCATATGAGAAGACGTTGGGGTTTGGCTAAGAGCGTTTAGAACGTAATGCCTGTACCTGTGAGAGCATCGACTGTGCGTGTGAAAGCAGCGCAGCACAGCAAAACGCTCATGTGATAGAAATTATGAGTTTTAAGCACCACAGGTTTAGTATAATAAAATCTTAAAAATGTGTAGCAGGGATGCGTTTGAAAATAAGGAATATACTTTAATCTGATCTGGTATATTAAGACTACGTTATATCTAAATATGTTTCCATATATACATAATTAAATGATCCCAACTGGAAAACTACGACTCCTAGGATATTATTAATAACTATTACTATTAGTTATTAGCAATGAACCTGTCTGTTAGTTACTGCCTACTTATGCTATATACTATAAGACAGTATATACTATATTATACTGTATATTATACTTTTATTATCATTTAGTAACACTTATTATACCTGTAAGAGTATTTGCAGTGCCTACCTCCTGCTTACGGTTAGTCATGCTGTAAGTTTCCGCTGTTGTTTGTTAAGGTTCGGTTCTGATATCAACGCTGAGTGAATTTGTATGTTCACAGTATAAAAGAGCAGGCGCGAAAGTGAACACACTGAACTGAGCCTGAGCCTGAGCCCAGTGCAGACCATGTTACCTTGGCTAGTACTAGCTGTTGCCTGGCTTGGCTTACAATAGCTCAAGAATACCGCTATCATTATTCTTAAACTTTTGCGGCTACGGCGGCGGCGGCATTGGTGACTCCTTGGAGTCGCGACTGCTGCTATAGCAGTAGGTAGAGCCCGGCGTCGATTCTCATTTTAATGAACCGCCGTTCTATTTTTTGCTGATCTTTCGCCACTAATAGGAACGTGTTCATGTCGTTGTTGTTGCTGTTGGTGTTGTTGGTGTTGCTGTTGTTGTCGCGGACTCCTTGGACAACGACAGGGAGCAACTTTAGCGCATGGCAGCAGCAGCAGAAATCTATGAGGACGCCTTACAAACTATGCTTAAGTGATTGTCAAGTTAGGCTTTTAATTTATCATCCATAGACAACAGCAGCAGCTCGGACTTGGGGGCTAAGTAGAGGTTATGCCTGGGTTAGGCTACCATTTTTTCTGTTCTGCTTCTACTTCTGCTCTTGTTGTTGTTGTTGCTGGGCAAAGTGTTTCAGCCATTGCATAATCTCGCGCTTCCTTGACACGGCCAGGCAGCAGAGGACTCCTCTACAGGTAGTAGTACTCTGTTCAGTATTCTTTTATATTCGTTTTTTTTCTGGCCTGCTTGGGTGTTCGATCGTTCCACATTCCGGCATAATTGATTTTAAGCTCGGCCTCGCTAATAAATCGTAACTTTATCGCAGTCCAAGAACTGTTGAGGCCACTTCTACAGGCACTTGCTGTCGTCGTTGTCTGTTGCAAGTTTTTCTCCTTATTTTTTCGGGGGCGGCCAATTGTTGATAGCGCTATAAATAATGATAGCAAATGCTCAAGAAGTTGGCTAAGAAAAGCTTTTCACACACACACACCACAGTTTGGCCCTTGACCGCCTGACTGCTGCTGCATTAACCAAATGCTGCCCTGCACTTGACGATGCTGCTGCTGCTGCAGTTTAACAAATTTTAGCTCGTTTATGGTCAAATGGCATTGCACTGACTCTACTGACTCCAGTTCGCTCTCTCGTCTCTCTGGCAGACACAACGGCAGCTGCATTGCCCGCCAATTATCCGTACAAGTTGCCACAGTGCCCCCGCCCCCTCCCCCTCACAGCTCCACAAAGCTTTACAAGTTACTTTACCTTTTCGCCGGTCCTCTCGGCTGCAGAGAGTCAACAACATGCAGCTAAAGTGCTTCACTTGTTTGTTGTCTGTTTGTGTTGTGTTGTGTTTGTTGTTGTTGCTTTGTCGCCTGTTCTTTGCTATCTGGCATAGCGAGCTTGTCTTCTAGCCCTGGCTTCCTTTTTATCCTATGCGTCTGGCTATCGTCTCGTCTGTCTGTCTGTCTTTAGAACATTTGCTGCTCCTTCTGTGCTTTTGCTTTTGCCTATGTTCGTCTGTCTGCCTTGTTGTATTTTATCGCAAAAATACTACTTGAGTAGCTTTATGGCCCATGTTGGCCAATAAAAAGCTGACAAAACAATATTCCTCTGTGTGTAAGTGTGTGTGTGTGTGTGTGTGTGCAAATTTCGTACATAACAACGCATGGCAGAAATGGGGCCACCAAATGAGCTCAAAACACACACAAGTACACACACACACCCTTATGTATATCAGCAAATGAATGCCAACTAATTTGCCTACTTTTTTCCTGGAAAAAACTCATTCAATTGGTGTAGAGTTGCTTCAATAAGTTGTATGGAAATTAAGTTAAAAAAATATCACAAAAATATTAAACGATTCGAAATATCTGCAATAATTTAACGCAATAATAGAACGTTAATAAATTTCTTATAATTTGTATGGAAATTAAGTTAATAAAATTTGTTTAATAAAATTTGTTTTCAAATTTCTGAAATATTTTAAAACTTAAAAAAAAATATCACAAAAATATTAAATGATTAAAAATATGTGAAATAATTTTAAGCAATAAATAAAAATAATAAAATAAATAATACATTAATAATAAATAAATAATAAATAAACAACAAAGAAATAATAAAAAAATAATACATAAATAATAAACAAATATAAATTAATAATAAATAAATAAACACAAGAAAATAAATTAAAATGAAGCATTACTGAGTAGTTTAAATTATCAACCTAAGTCTGCTTTTTGAATATAAATAAATTTCAAATGGAAAACTGTAAACTGAATATGAATATTTAAGTAATATCTCAACTTTATACCTGTGTGAATTATTACATTAATTAAGATAAACTTTCAATACTCTTAACTTATATTATAGCCAAAGCCTTGCCCTCACTACCCACTACTCAAATTTCAAAGTTCACTTAGAAATCGACAAGTTTGCTCCATTAGTTAGCTGTATCTGGATTAGTATTAATATAGTAGGGAGTTCTTGCTTCTGAAGTTTGATCGTTTATTAATTTAATATGCACGCCCGTTTGGAGGCAATAAAGTTGCTACATTTTACGCTGAGACCTGAGAAACGGAGGCACAAACTAAATACAAAAAAAAAACTCTGTTAGTTGTGGCATTAAAGGCGTGGCAGCTGCTGTTGTTTTTGTTCTTGTTGTTGTTGTCGTGCGGCTTAAATCAAATAAAATATGATATTCCGTTTGTTACTATTTGGATTCTGTGTTTGAAAAGGCGCTGAGTTTTCGAGAACAGGAAATATAATTTAGCTGACGCGGCGTGTGGTAATTAAAAGGGCAAAGCAGGTACCCTCGATCGAGAGGGGGGCGTACACCATTCGGTAGCGATTAGTTAAGAAACACACACACAGACAGGCAGATCAAATGACTTAAGCCACAAACTACAGAAAACGCGAAGGCAAAAAATAAGTTCCCACATAGTTGCGAACATTGTCAATGCTATCGGGCAAAGACAATAAAATTAATATACATAAAACGCCTGCAAATATTGCCAGCTCAGCAGAGACCCAAATCTAAGACCATAAATAAAATCGACAAAAAATACACACACACACACACACATAAAAGTGAAGAAGGGTAGCGAAACATGAAAACCGCGTTGGCTTTGGCTGCTTGTTAACAAGTTCAGCAACAGCAACAGTCCCGCCAGCAACAGCAGCAGGTAACAACAACATAAAAAAAAGATACTACCAACAACAACTACAACCGAGTAGCATCTCTACACTTGGCCTGAAAGATCAAACGCATACATTTTTAGCGGCAGCTTTTGATAATGCTTTTTTCTGCGTTTTGCCGAAAAACGCAACATTTTTCATATTGTTTATTTTAAGTTGAAATATATATATATTTTTAGTATACTCTTTTTTGTGTGTTGATTTTGTGCACAACAACAACTGGCGCTCGCCCGCTGCTGCTGCGGCTCAACGGCGGCATCATTAAATTAAAACGAAATTTAAACAATTTCACTGAAAATTATACAGAGGAAGAGGCGAGCAAAGAAAATGAAGCTGAATGAAGCTCCCGACAGACAGACAACCTGTCCAAAAACTCTTCTACCACCGCAGCAGCAGCAGCAGCCTGTCAGAGGTCCGTCCGTCAGTCAGTCAGTCAGGTAGTCAGTGTCGGAGTCGGAGTCGGTGTTCCTTGTATAGCCAACGCATTTGGTCTGGACAGGTTGATTACTGTTAAAATTATCACTGATTGTGATAAGCGATAACTGTGTGAGCACGTCAAGACCGAAAAGAAGAGACGACGACGAATTTTGATGATGGTGATGGCGATGGCGATGCGAATGATGGGGGCTACTCCACTCCACTCGGTGGTTGTATTTGAGTCGCTCGCATAACGAATTGTTACATACTCGCACCTAAATGGAGCGGCTCGTTAGTCCAACAAGTTAATGTGCCTGGAGTCTGTGCGTCTCTTGTGATATGTTAATAAGCATTTGCCACTTGTTGTTGTTAGGCATACAAATTATACACATACGAATATACGTTAGTCGAAGACTAGCTTTTACCCCTCCTCCCCTCCGCCAAGTGCAAGACAACAAGTGTTTGGCAACACCTACAACATTCAGAGAAAGTTGTGCTGGAATTCGACGACTTAGATGTGCGATGCGATGCCCCGACTCCTCCTTGCCTCAATTACAATGTGTAACATACAAATGCACATTTTCCTGAGCGTGGGAAATGCATTTGCCTCAAGCCTTATACGACGTACGATGCACACATTTTGATATGCTATTAGAATCTGTTTTGTATCAGAATTTCTATTGTACTTTGGCCGGCTCATAAAACGCTTTTTACTGCTAAACAAAATGCTACAAAGTACGCTCTACCAATGGGAGTTAATCTCTGTTTAACGACACCAAAAGCTGCTGTATAAAAATTAATATAACAAAAAACAAGTTAAAGCTTTAGAGACGCAAACAAAACTGTAACAACAGGCAGCCATAATTAAAATATACAAAATGCCAACATAAAAATTCAAATCGAAACAGAAATTTAAATTATTGATTAAGATCGACGAATATACAGAAAATATTAAACCGAAAACAACACACAAAACTCGTATGAAGCGTCAAAATAAAAGCCAAGTGAAATTTGTGGGTTCCATGGGAAAAGGCTGACTAATGGATGCTCTGCAGAATTTTATGGAGTATTCCAGGAAATTATATAGAAATTGAATCATTGACTTGAAGCTTCTAGAAAAATTTATGATATATATAAAGAGTATCTTCTATAAGTGTATATGGGAACAATCTGAATAGTGGATGCTCTGCAGAAATTTGTAGAGAATTCCAGGAAATAATATAGAAATTATACGCATTGAGTCATAGACTTGGCGCTTCTAGCAACATTTAATGAAATTATTAAGAGTATCTACTAGATACTTGAAATGTTACAAATTCCTTTCCCAAATCTCACTACCTTTATAGAGTACTCTACTTTTGGCTAAAGGGAGTGACTTTATTAATTTATTAAATTTATTTTAATTGCAACTCTAGCTTTTTAGATGAATGCCGCCATTGAGTAGAGAGTCCACCAACCATGGAAAATACTCAACACTCGAGCTGATTGAGTGATGCTTTACGATGAACATTGGCATTGAGTTGGACTATTAAAAGATCCATAGCTGATTGTAGTATGTTTAATGCATTGTTAGTGATGTGTGTGTGTGAAGGGGATTTGTAACATTTTGTTGCTGCGGTCACGCTTTGACTGGATTAACTGTTCCGAGAGACAATGGCGCCGATGATCATAAAGTGAGTCACAACAAAGCATATGCTGCGTATGCGTAATATAGTATATACCAAATTGAAACATTAGTTTCGTAGGAAATGGATTAGTCAGTTGGAGGGTGAATGGAATTTGACTGAGTTCAATACTGTAGAGAGCGAGGAGCCTCATTCCTTTTGTTTCGCTGGCATCCCACTTGGCTGACATTTGCATATGAGTTCATTTAGCAGTTTAAGAACTTGGCACAAATAAACTCCAAGTTCTTTCTCTCTATAGGCCACAGAAACGTGCGCTAATTTACATGAGAGATCGCATCGAACCACATCCTCCCAAAGTCCATGCTACACACATTCACATCGACATCTTTGTTGCTTTTGGGTGTGCTCCCAAAAACGAAAAAGAAGAAGAGGAAGAAACTACAGCTAAACGAAACGAAGGCAGCTAAAAATTAAATCAAAAGCGCGATACGCCAACGTCGACCCACCGCCAGCCCACTCGATGATGATGAAGAGTCTATCGTCGCCTGGCAATCGCTATCGAACCTAGCTCCTACGTACATATGAGATAGTCCTCATGCACATGAAGAAATTGGAAGTAGATGATAAGAAGAGTTAGAATATTGGAGCATATTCTCAAGTCAATTTATTTTTAGTTACATTCGGTACTTATTTTTCCAAGTGCAGTGCCCTGATCTAGTTGAATCTATCTTGGCCAGGCCCAAGGCTGATATTCCTTTATTTTTAGCTGACCAAGTGGCAAGTGCAGATTGCCAACATTAGATGAAATATTCATATTGTCTATATGAGTTGAGCTGGCGATCCACTGCCACCACTGCCAGCAAAAAGTTCTCGCAGCAGGGATGCCAGTCATATCGCACTGGAGACCGCATGGAGCTCTAGTAGGAGTCTGGAGTCTGGAGTCTAGCATCAGGTAGCGGGCTTGGTAGCACACACAAGTGTCCAGGCAACGACAGAGATATGAGCCCATTCTGTAGTCACGTTTTATTTAAATATATGCGCGTGCGGGCAGCTGCCGCTGTTGCCAGTAGTGGCATGGTCATGTGGCAGTTGGCAGTGGCAGCTTCAGCTGTGCCGCCTTTGGGGGTGCCAATGAGTTGAGTTCAGTTGAGCCTTTGCCCAATTTCTTTATTTTTGGCTACTGTATAGAAACTAGCTCAAATGTAGATGAGCTAACTGTACTTTTAGTTAAAGCTATAGTTTATCTGTAGCTTTTCCTTTGGCCCTGGCGGCGACAAGTGTGCTCAAATTATGACTCTGATGATCTTTAATTGCCAGACGAAAAGTGTTTTTCTATTGGGCAATCATAGCTGAAATTTCAATTACCCGAACATCACGCGCAGTCAACAGCTCGCCCTGAGATCGTCGCCGCGCAGCTTCATCGCCTCGACTCTGGCTCTTTTGGGATGATTAATAACCTGACTGAGGCATCCCATTCTCATAGTCTGACTTATACTCTTTCCGCTGCATCGCGTGTTGCCTTAAAGCTGGCGATTTACACCAAGAAAATAAAGCCAAATTGCAATTGTTTACGATTTGGCAAAAGGGTGTCGAGAGTCTAGCTACTGTTTTGGCTGCCTTGTGTGAGCTTGTTGAAGGTAAACTTAAGGGAATTCTAAAGACATATTCATTTATTGTTGAAGATATGCAACATATGAAAATGGGAATAAACTTTAGATATATTTATGGCAAATTTATTTATAATAAATTCTAAAAAGATAAAGATAAAGTACAACATTTATTTCAAGTAAATTTTCAAGCTTTCATATAGAATTTTTTATATATTTATTTTCAATTCTAAAGTGAGAACTAAGTCATTTATTTCAAGTCAATTTTCACGCTTTCATTTCTAAATTTTAGCTCTATTTATTCTGAATTCTAAAGTTATTTATTTCAAGCACATTTAAAAGCTTTCACTTCTAAATTTGAGATCTATTTATTCTGAATTCTACAGTGAGAAGTAAACCATTTATTTCAAAGCAATTTTTAACCTGTAATTTCTAGAGACATTCAGAATATCTATAAGATAGAGTATATGGAATCTCTTTATACCTCATTTCAATTTTAATAAAAAACTCCTCAAAACTCCTCTATAAATGTCTCTGAATGTAGTCTTTAAAACTCCTTTAAGATCTCTCCTACTAGTTACCGTTGTAACCTTTATCTCCGATTTCTTGCAAGCGTATTCTACACCATTCTTAAAAGTGCATTTCATATTCGTTGTTCTCGCTGAGCACACTGCAGCTTGTTGCCAGCTTAGTTTATTTGCCAAGCGGCTTTTTGACACAGTAGTTAACCAGGCACATAATAATAATGGAGCACTTCGTGCCTGGGTCCATTCCATACCGTTTAGTGGAAGGAAGGAAAAAAAAAACAGGTAGCTGCAACTCTCTACGGCAATTGCAGTCTCCCATTACATTTATTATTTATTAATAACATAATTTATTGTTTCATGGCATTTCATGTGAACTTCCATGGCGACTAGCAGTAGCCTAGTAGCAGTAGACTCTAGAGGCCGTGGCAGGGGGGTTAAGGGAGCAGTTGGGCCTGCGGCTTCTTGGCTTCTATGGCCAAACGGGGCATTAGGTCGTTGCCAATTGTTAGGCGCAAAAAAATTGGCGCTAGTTTGCCGCAAGTTGCAAGTTTTATTTTCGGTTTTTTTTCTACTTCTACTCCTACTTCTATTGCCTATTGCCAAGTAAATTGCGCAAAAGATTCTTAAAGTTAACGGCCCTTCATAAATTTTGTTATGAAATATGTGCAGGCTGGTTTAATATGCCATCCCCAGCAGCACAAGCTACCAGCTTCCATAGAGTTAAGTAGGAAAGCGAAGCTTGTGGCGTCTTTTAGTTTTCCCTCGAGAAAAGTTCTCAGCTCTGGGTCGGCTGCCTTTTGGCTGTGGCTGTGGCTGCGATAGTGGCTGTGGCTGCTGCTCTTCCCTGGCAAGTGGCATGACAATAAAAATTTACGATTGCTTTTATGGATTTACGAGGTTTTTCTTTGGCGTCGCTTCTCTTCCAGCTCGTTGCACGCGCTGTAATTTGACGCTAATGAGTGTCAAAGTTGATAGTTTGATTTTGGCAAATGGCGTAATTGTGGGCCGAGTAACAGTAGAAGTGTTGGACAGGCGTTCTGCCTACTCGAGCAGTTCGAAAAGTGTATAACAATTGGCAGCGAAATGTGGGAAATATTCTTACCAAATATTCGAGTTAAAGTCTGTTCAATTTAATTGTGTAATTATACACTGAGAAAGCTGTCTAAATTAAAATTTGAATGAAGATTGGCATATAAAGATATGTGGACTTAATATTGAGTTGCTTTTACTAAGAATAATTTCAACTGGAATTCCCAGTTTGAAGTACTAAATAGTTGGTTTTACCTAGTGTTGTTTTGCCTCTATTAAAGTCTACTTTCTTTGCTATATGTTTTAGTTAAACTCTGTCTAATTTAATTGTATAACTAGACACTGAGTAAGCTGTCTAAATTGAGATATGAATGTGGAAATTAGAAGATTTAGTTATAAAGATAAAGGACTTAATATGGAGATACATTGATTGAGAATATTTTCAATTAGAATGCTTAGTTTAAAGTATCAAAACTTTTCCTTACCTCAGTCTTGCTTTGCCTTCAATAAAGTTTATATTATTTTCTATATATTTCAGTTATCTTTATTTATTTTCTTTGAGTTCTCTTTATTTACTTTTTATTCAATTAAAATTGCGTACATAACTTATGCTTTTGCCTATAAACTAATACGATAGACAGACAGGCCAATTCATACGGCTGTCTCTAATCCGCCAGCAAACATATTTATTTTATACATATTTTTTGCTCAGTGGACTGTGCTCGCTTTCACTGTTACCCATCGCTTAAAATCAATTTTATGACTTGGCCAGGAAAGGAGCTAAAAAAAAAGGCAACAGAACTTCTGCCAGCTGAACTCTGGCCTGGGCAAAAATGAAGTAAAAAAGAGAAGTATGTTCACGCCGTTGCCACAAAGATTGGCAGTGGCAGAGCCAATTGAGGCACTGCATAATTTCACCTACCGTATCTCTTTGGGGGCATTGTCGTCGAACGGACGGACGGACGGACGGACGGCACGCACGGATGCAACTTTCATTGAATTAAACCCTAAAAATATGAAGCTTATCACAAATCAGGCAGCATTGGAACTTCATCACCTACTTTGAATGTTGGCTACCGCATGACTCGAGCTGCCACTCCATTTGACCTACATACGAGTGTGGCAGAGAGGGGCAAAACCACTGCCTGAAATGAACTAAAAATGCAATATACAAAATATATCTGACCGCCACAACAGCCGCCAAAAACAATTTACCAATTTATGTTGAACTGCGGTTTCAGCTCCTACTCCTTGTGCTCCTATATACCGTGATGTGCTCATGTGCATCGCTGCATCTTTTGCAGCTTTATCCCGATTTCGAGCTGACTTGGCAAATCACTAAATTTATATGTTTTCTGATTCAAAATATTTATTGCCCATACCGAACTGGCCTGGCCCCAAAAAAGGGCAGCCGCAAAGTGCTAAGGCACCGAGAGTATCTCCCTTTGGCACTGCCAGAAATTGCCAGAAAAAAAACAAAGTAAAAATAAAATGGGAGGAGGACATTAAAATTCACCAAATGTATTTATTACGGCACCAAAAACTGAAGAAAAAACAACAGCAAAAATCAGGACTGAGACTGGAGTCGGTCTCAACTCAGGCTCAATCGTCGGAGACTTTGCACTTGGCGGCGGCATGTTTGCAGATTGATTTGCTGCGCCTGCAGATACCCTGAAGATACCTCAAGCCAAACACTTGCCACAGACAGCCGCAGAAATCAATTGTGTGGCAACAAAAACAGGCATTTAGTGTGAGCCATCAGCTAGCCAAAAAAAAACTGTAAATGCACTGGCAAAAGCTCTTAGATATAAACTTGGCCAAATTGTAATTGATAGAAACATGTGTGTGCTGGTATTTCTCTCAGTGCACTAGCTATGCCTACTCCCTGGGCCTGGGCCGAACCTCACAACGCGCTACAAGTGGACGCCTAGACATGGTCTCGGATGCAAGTCGCGGCGATCGAAATTTATTTCGATGCCCTGCAGCTGAATTATTTAAACCGACGAATTCAATTAGAGACAGTGACTTGGTTTTTGCGCGATAATCCAGGCACTGTACGGCGCAGGAGGTGGGGGTAACAGTCAACAGTGAGACTGAAAAGTGTTCGCTCGCTTGCATTTTTCTGCGTTGGCGCTGAGGGCGAGTCCAAGCAGCGGGTGCGGCTCGACGACGACGACGACGACTTCACGCAAAAATTGTTTACCTTTTTGTTGAGTAGGCGTCGATTGAGACAAGTGGAACTCTGCTCAGCTCTGACTATATATATATATATATATATATGTGTATGTGTTGGCCATGTTTCACCTTTTAGCCAGGATGCGCTCAGTTATATTGTGTTAGTTCTTTTAATTTGATTTAATTATATGCGCGGGCAGTGTAACTCTGCGTCTGCGGTGGGCGTGGCTGCTGTCGAGGCTGTGCCCACTTTTCGCTCTGCCACAATATTTCCACCTCCCAAATGTGACTCTCGAGAGTCTGTAGTATTATTATGTGCGATGATCATTCCACTTTTTTCTTTCTTTTCTTATTAATACTTCTTTCTCTGTGTGTGTATCTTAGGAGTGGCTTGTTAAATTTCACTTGCATGTCAAACAGCGAGGTGTTGGGCGTCGATTTATGCGCTTTTCACTTGTCTGGCCTTTTGGGAGGAGCCAAGCACAACACACCACACCGAAGAGAAATCGCTTATGAATGGAGTGGAAAATCGCATGCAAATGGCAACAGAGATTTCGTTGTCAGATGGCCTAATGTGGGAAAATTCTTGCAGCCCAAAGAAAAGGCGTTAAAGATGCGAGAAACTAATCGATATTTTGAAAGGAGATTGACAAATAAATTAATGTAAAGACTCGTATATAAATGAATAGTTGGATAAAGTGATGAGTAGATGGATAGGCAGAAGACAACTAAATGGAGTCAACAATTCTCTGTAATTTCTATTATTAAATAGAGTGAATATAATTGACAGATTGGTTGATAAATACTAGAAAGGGGAATATGATTTGTATATAAAAAGGAATAGTTGGCTAAAATGATGAGTAGAAACAAGTTGAGGAAAAAACTAAATACAGTCGACAGTTGTCTGAAATTTCTATTATTAAATGATGCAAGTATAATTGACAGATATATTTATAGATAGAAAGTTGTATATGTAAGGATATATAGTTGGAATTTAAGTATGAATATAAAAAACAGAGAAACAGGATAAATTATAAGTAGATAGATAGGTAGAAAACAACTAAATACTGTCGACATATCTTTGTAATTTCTATTAAAAATATGAATGATAACGCTAATGATAAGTAGATGCACTGATCGATTGATAGATAGAAAGATGGCTAAGGATTGTAATTCAAATATGAATATAAAGAACAATACTAAACTGTAGAATATAAGATAAGAAATGCATATAAGATTAGACCTAGTCAAAGGCCTAGTTTAGTACTGGTTCATTTCTATTACGTTTGTATATTTCAATAATAATAATACAAAGATATGATATAGAGAAAATTGCATAAATATTCATTAGTTCCCTTACCAAGTCAGCTTTTACAACCAAATATGTTACAATTCAAACTTTTATTAACAAAAAATGAACTTGTTCATGAGCATATCTAATATGATTGACACAAATCTCTGCTCGCTCTCTCGGTCCCTATACCCCCTCCCAGTCTGCTTTTGGTACAAGACATTGAACATAGTTACAGGTAGATGAAGTTCAACAGCAACAACAACAACAACAACAACGAATCAACAGAGCAGCGACCAAATGATTTATCACCCAAAAGCCAGAGGAGTAATCAACCTCTATAACAGATCATGCAGCAGTACAAGAGTAGAGTACAAGTGCAGAGCCCCTTTTCAGCATATCAGGCTGGCACTCCCCTCAACCGTTTCAATCTGATGCTGGCCACATACCAGAAAAGGCCACTAAACCGCATAACTGTCCATGTCGCTCACAGTAGGTGAAACAAAAACCCAATTGACGATGACGATGACGACGACGACTACGACGACAGGTGATTAATTGTTCCATAGCGCGTAGACGTTACTTAACTCTTGACTCACACACACACACACACACACACTCGTGATGTCAAATCTGTGATCTGTGAATGTGAGCAGCCATATATGGCAGATACTCTATGTGTATATACAGAGTACAGAGTGTCGAGGTGACGGAGAACAAAACAAGTTGCAGTTGTGGTGGGGCTCATGAATGAATAGTTGAACAGTTGAATAGTTGGCCAAATGACTGAATGATACAAGCACCTGAAATTCAAAACAAAACAAAACAGAACCGAAAACCCCAACACGACGACGACGACGACAAAACAAAATAAAAGCCAACAACACAACTCGTGCGCAATGACAGCAGTTGAAGTCATGTATTTTTCTTTTTATTATTACTATTAGTTTTTTTTTTTCTCATTTTCTACTACTATTTATTTCTCGAGTGCTTGAGAGATCTTGGCTTGGGTTACACTTTGCTTCCAATTCCATTCCATTTGGTTATTTGGCGTGCGTCGTGGCTCACCCAATGGTGCTGGGTGTCTGAGTCGATGGCGTATGATCCATCTGATTGCTTGATTATTATTTTGATTAATTAGCTTAGATTTGGCTAGTTCAAACTGTACGGCCCACGCCTGAAGCTAGAGTTGAGGCTGTGACTGGGGCTGCTTGTGGCTCTGCTATTGTCTGGCCTTTTTGGCTGATTGGGGCTCAGGTTCATGCGTTTTGCTATTGCTATTGCGTTTGCGGCCAATGATTGATTGAAGTTTTTCGTTGATAACAGCTTACAATTAAGAAATTATTTACATGAGCTATAATTAAACTTGTTTGTTGTTCGCCTGTCATTTGACTTGTTCCACTCCATACACTCCATACACGTCATTGCTTCATCTTTCTCTCTATCTGGAGGCACATCGGTCTGGTTTATTGAACTGAGTGACTTCAATTGAGTGTGGGCAGGGTCTCAACTGTGGCTGTGGCATGTGATGTTACCTGTATGTGTATTTATAATCAGGAAATTGCTCAAGGGCCTGTCAGATGGCATATGAGTTGATTAGCTGGCTCATCAATGTGTTTAGTGTGCGAATAATCAACAGGGATCAACGTCAGGTCATAGGCTTGACAAATGCCTCAAGCTAAATACAGAGACTGCCTGAAAAGATGCTACACAATTTTTAAGAAATACAATAAAAATTCTCAATATATTTTGGAGTATTCTTCACGCTCTAAGCCTTCATTTCATTTCAATTTCTCTGTTGACAGTACTCAAAAAATAATTGCTTCTGCTTTGCATCATGATGAAGTCAAGTCGATAGTATTTTTGCGATTGGCCTCCATTGTGATTAAACTAATTTGCTGCCAAGGGAAATGTGTCAACTGTATGTCAAACAGTGCTATCATCATGCTCATCCATATGCCGGCCACTAAGTCACGCTTCAATAGAAAGTTCACCCAAAATAATACGAAACGAAAGAGACCCTTTCCCCCCTCTGTCACCACTCTCTCTCTCCGCATAGAGATCACCCAACGAGCAATTGATCGTTTGTTGTTGTTGTTGTTGCTGTTGTCCGATTGTTCAGTTGTTGCTGGATGCGTGTCGTTACGTTGAGCTTCTGATGTTGCTGATTCGACACGACTTGGAGAGCATTGTCCATTGCCTTCACTTGCCGAAAACTTCCAACTCCAACTCCAAATTGAGGGGAAGAGCCAAGCCAGGCTAGCATGCAAAGTGACAACAACGTCCAAAAGACTCTGCCATATTTGGCCAAATTCAAATGCCATTAACACGTACGCCATTTGTCGCCAAGAGTGGAGAGTGGGGAGTGGGGAGGGGGCTTCGCTTGCTTCATTTGTCGTCCACTTTCTGCTGTGGGGCCAGCATTTCCGTGTTCGTTTGTGTCAAATGCCGCACTGCACGCATTTTCCCCCAAATTCGACATTTAACACTTGTAAATTTCTTTCGTTTCCCCATTTCCCATTCCCATTTGCCTTTAGCTGCCCCATCTGCCCTCTGGTCTTCGTCGGCGAATCGTGTGTTGAGCTCGCATGGTAACCTGTCGTGATTCTTGTTTTAATTTGCTTTGACTTGTGCGCCTTTTTGGGATCTCTCTCTCGCTTTTGGCTTTGTCTCTTCGCGCTGCTGTCTACGAGTATTTGGCAGTTATTAGGCCTAAATGCAAAAAGGTCTCCTCTCGCTTGTGTTTGCCTCATTAGCGGCCTTTTCTGATGGCGACTCCTACTGCCTGTCGCACTGTTTGGCTAATTTGCCACATCGTCTGGCAATTATCGCACTGCGTTGCGACTTTAACAAGTACTACAACTACTACGCTTAGTTTATAGTTGAAAATAAAAACATTGTATTCAAGCTAACCCAGAGATCTACATTTTAAACTGATTTAAACATGCCAAATCTTGTACGCAGACATGAATGTACAAACTTATCTCGGTACGCGAATCGTGCGCTTGTCTTAAGTGTATACCCTGGGAATTATGAAATGCAGTTGAGAGTTGACATGGAGAGGTAGTAGCAAATCGAAATGAGTAGTATGGATTAATATAAATATATTGATGGACCCTTATCAAATAATTTACCTAAAATATTTTCATGTAAATAAATACATTAAATTTGAATTGTAATCATAGAAAGGCAGTAAAGAGTTGAGATGAAGAGGTACTAAAAATTCGAAATGAATAGTACAGTTCACTATAGACATATTTCTTTAAATTTGTTAAATATTTTACTTAAAATAATATCATTTAATTCAATAAATTTATTTCGAATTTTAATTATATTCTATATTTTTTACAGCTAAGATATTGAGATGCAGACGTAGTAAAAATTCGAAATGAATACTATGGATTACTATAATAATATTGATTGAAACTTATTTAATAATTTACATAAAATATTATCATTTAATTAAATAAATGAAACTTGAATTGTAATCAATCAGTATATTTCTTTATAGCTAGGCCCAATATCCATTCAATAGAGGTAGTAGAAATTCGAAATTGAGTAGTATAGATTGCTTTAGATACTGTAGAGTATAGATTACTAAAGATATACATATTAAATTTATCAAATAATTTACTCTAAATATTTTCATTGAATTAAATATATTTAATTCGAATTTTTATCATAATTTATCTTCTGTATAGCTAGGATATATTTTGGTCTATAACTCTTGCCCCTATCTCAAGACCACTTCATATATTTTTTGGCAGCTTTTTTTGGCATAGATTGAAGCGTTAACGCTGCCGCGTCGCTGCTGCTGTCGCTGCCGCAGCTGACAACGCTGACAAGTGTTAATTGAATTCATGTCTCTGGTAATCATAATAATAATAACAATATCATGTTATGCTGGAGAGTTGAAGTGCCTCAAGACAACGTCGACAACAACGACGACGACGACGACGACGACGTGCGCTGCGAGCTTTTGATGTTGTACGTCCGTCCATCTGGTTGGTGGTTGCCTGGCAGCAGCAGCAGCAGCAGCACCACCACCTCTGCCGCCACCGCCACCACCATCGTTATAAATTACTCAATTAATGTCAGCGTTTATGTCAGCGGCAGCACCCAAAGCACCTCAAAAGCACCACCAGAGCCACTCCAGATAGGCACACGGACTTTATGCAGATAGTCCAACATAGATATGACATGGGGGGACATGATAATGGGGCATGTTTAGTGCCTGTCGTTGTTGTAGTTGTCGTCGTCATGAGTCGTCGTCGTCGCGTCGTCGGTCGGCTGTTTAATTAAAAATCTTTTGTCTTTTCCCCCTATCCTAGTGCAAAAATTAAACGGGGCTATAAGATGTGAAGCAGGCTCACTCCGAGTCGGTCGTAGTCATAAGCTCAGACTCCGACACAATTTTTAGCCTTTAAACGGCTGACAAGTTGCGCAACTTGACACTTTGCATGTAGGCCCTTTAGCTTTAGCAAGTTCGTTGCCTAAGTCTTTTGTTTTTGCTGCTTTTTTCAACAACACAAAAAACGTGCAAATTATGATTTTATACTCCTTCCTCCTCCTCTTCTTCTTCTTTAGTTGGTGTATGTGTGTGTGTGGCTTGAGACTGCTGCTGAAAGGCGAAATGTCAATTTTGTGACGGGATCGCTTTTGTCTTTTGACGCCCTCCATTTGCGCCCCCACACGACACGCCTCTCTCGAGCACACTTATACCACTCTTTAGCCGAATGAGTAGTATAAAGTGTGCAAATTTGTGTGTTGAAATGGGGGAGAAATATATATGATTTTCATATGAAATTGTGGACTACTGTGGGGTAGTTAGATTAACCTTTTGCCTCTCCCTAGTTTATCGTTATCATTTCATTTAATTTGCATTGAAATATAATTATATTATTTTACTTTTATCTAATTTAATCTTTCCCCAGTTTATGATTATTATTTAAATTAATTTTTAGTTACAAATATAATTATATTATTTTACTTTTATCTAATCTAATCTCTTCCCAGTTTATAATTACCAGTTAAATCAATTTTCATTTAAATAAAATAATATTATTTTACTTTAATCTAATCTATTCTTTCCCCTGTTGATCATTATAATAAAAAGTATTTTCCATTTAAATATAATTATATTATTTGACTTCAATCTAATCTAATCTTTCCCCAGTTTATCATTATCTTTTAAATTTATTTTCATTTAAAAATATAATTATATTATTTTACTTTTATTTAAATTATATTCATAATGAAAATATTAGTTAATTAATTTATTTTGATTTTTTTAAACAACATAAAAATATTTTTAAATATTCTTAATGTTTCTCAATTTGAGCTCATTGTCTGCAATTTGAAACTAATACCTGGCACATTCATAATTAAATCTTTCAGCTTGTCAGCTCCATTGTGTATAAGTATATGGTATTTGCTGTGCTGTGTTGTAATAATAAGATAAATCCGTTTAACTCGCGAACAGGTTGCTTTCTGTTGAGTTGAGTAAAGAAAAAACACCTTTTGTATTGTCGTGGTGTTGCTTTTTTGTGATCTGAATTGTTGTGCGGGTTGAACGCCCAACTGACAACAAGGCGCTAAAGAACAATGCTCACAGTTTTGCCATATTATAATACCACCTTATGTATTTGTATATATGCAGATACATATACATATATATAATATTTAAAAATCTTTTTTGTTGTTTTTGTCTTGCTATTTTTCAAGCACTTAGCGTGCTGACAAGTTGAAGCTTTTGCGTGGCCCGTCAGTCAGGTGGCTCATAAGATATATAAACGGACTTGGACCTCTTGCAAAACAGACCTGAGGTACCTTATTATTATTGTTGTTGTTGCTGTTGCTGTTGTTGTTGCAGACACATTTCAGTTTTGATATGTGCTGTCGCCCATTTGAAGCTTTGGGTCTCTCTTGGCTTGTTGACGGCTTGTGTTTCTTTTCTTCACTTTTTGCCATGGCCAAGACAGAGTCTCTGGTGTGGGTGGCCCACACACTCACACACTCAGACATGGTGATCTCTTGGACATGTACCTGGTGCAATTGCTGTGCCGCTGGCGCCTCAGTTACCTCACAGTCCGATTCCCAGTTCGTTTTCCCCACCCTCCCCCGTTTAGCCCGCTTCAACTTGTCTGCGTATTAAATTTTCAAATTGGTTTTGTTGCGGTCGTTAAGCTTATTTCCGTATTGAAGTTTTTCAGTATTCAGTTTTTCAGTTTGCTTTTGCGGTTTGAATTAATTAGCCTGCACCGCACACCATACGAACTACATTTAGTTCTTGTGCATATTAAAAAGATACAGAATAAGCATAAAAAAATTATAGATACTACACGTATCTTTTTGTGTGGCCAACGCCAACGCAAAGGCAAAGGCAACAGCAACAGCAACAGAAACTGAATCTCAATTTGAATCCGAGTCAGCGTCAGCGTCAGAATCTGAATACAAATCCGAAATAAAACCGAGACAATGGTAATTATTAATAATGCAAATAATTATATCGATTTCATTCAGGGGCGTTGCCTCTGTGATTTGTACAAAAGGTTCTCGCTTCACTCTGTCTCCGAGTCTATCTCTCTGTCTCCCTGTCTCTGTATCTATGTGTTCTTTTTTCGGTGCGCTTTGATCGCCAAGTGTGGGAACAGAATATCAAACAACTCAAACAAACTTCTCATTTGCCACTTGAGCTTAGAATTCTCACTAATCTTAGTTTATTAGTTTCCTAATTTTTTTTTATATACATATATATTTTGGTTTTATTTTTGGCTAATTTGCCTGCGTTGCAGTTGGTTGTTTTGGCTTTTTGATTAATTTGACGTCAACGAGTGCATGGCATGGGATTTATGGCCTTTTGCAGTTGTTGAATTTCAAAATATACCATGAATTATGACTAGAGTCAGCGGAACTGACTAAAGCAAAAGGAGTTGTAAGCGCTGCAGTTAGATGGCAATTGAATGGAGCTTAAAAGTTGTTTAGTTTAGTTAATAAATGCGTTGAAAATTGAGAAGGGGTTTACTTATTTGAAGTACAAAAGTTAATGATAATGATATGGATTAAAAGTGAAATGGAAATTTATATTTAGATTCAGAAAGAGTATACTATACTAACGAATACATTTTGAGTACTTATTATCTATTAGCAGATTTTATTGCTTACTTATGCGCAAGAAACAACCTCCCATATTGCCTAACATCTTAGGCTTAACTTAATCCATTACACAACTCTTTGGCACCGCGCACCGACTGCACAATTTTGTAGCCCATATTAAAGTTCGATTAGATCTTATACAAAATGCCGCAACAAGCAACACGAAACAACCATAATTAAATATTAATTTACACCGTGCGCGTTAAACAAACAACACGTACAGCCAGCAACAACTACAGCAACAACAACAACAACAACAGCATTGAGAACTATAGAAACAGCAACAACACGAGGCAAAAGAGTGACTACAATAAATGGTATCTGCATCAGGTCTCGAAGTCAATCAACAGCTGCGACAAAGGCGACGGCAGCGGCGCCTGGCATATATCATAACTTCCATAATTTGTATACCCTGTAAGTTGAAATTACTTACAAGGGGTAGCTAGAACTTAAAGCTAACATACAACTAGAATAATGGCATATTAAAATACTTTAAAGTACATTAAAAATCTGCCATAAATCTGTTATATACATATTTTTACAGGTCATCTCTTAGTCGTACCCTTTACACTTCTACCATTTAATTTCATGTTGTTTCATGCGCATTTAAAATTATTAAATATTAATAACAACGAGCTGGAAAAACGTGCCATGAATTTGAAATTTAAATATTTTAAACACGAAATTAATTTCGTAAAAATAAAAAATGCATTTAAAAATACATTTGGCGATAAAAGATTAATTAAACCGCCACAGCAAGGAAGTTCAGGTTTAAGCCAGGGGTTTGGCCTTTTGGCCAACCACTAAGTAGAGCATAGAATCAAGGCGTGTTGATATATTGTCTATATACTTTTTGCGCTCTATCTGTTTTAAAGCCAATTAAGCGCGCACTGCACGTAGCTGCAATAAATGAAATGAAATTCGCCTTTGAAATAATTTTTGAACAATATTTCGTACATACTTATATTTTTTCTCAATTTTTCTAGCTATAAATTAAGCCGCTAAATGTTATTTAGAGTGGGAAATCGCACTTGGCGTGGCACTTGTCACCAGTCACAGCGACCAGGCCGTCTAATTTAACCTTTGACCAAATGCCGCTACCAACTAAATTGCTTGTGCCACATGTGCGTTACATATATTTTGGTGCGTGGCAGTAGCAGTGGCAACAGCAACGGCAGCAGCAGCAGCAGCACGCGCAGCGCCTACAAAGACACAAGCCTCACGTGGTGACAGCTCAGCTGAGAGGGTAGAGATATTGTCCTAGGTTCTGGGTAAATGTAATATGCATATTCTAGTCAGATTTCAGCATTTCCTAATAGACCAAAGCTACCGCCTGACAAGTCACAATTCGTAACGGAAAAACCCAGAGAAGCGTTGGACAACGCAACGAATGAGTAATGCTCTATGAAGGTGAAACTGAACTGAACGAATTGAGTCAAGTTGAAGCTTTGAATATGAAGAAATAGAAGACTTTTATGAGTGGGGTATCTACGTATAATATAGCTAAGTAATATATCTATGTTTTACAGTAATATCTACTATTATTACACATATAATTTCTGTGTCAAAGATGTAGAGTAGTTGAAATTCTGTAATTATTATTATTTATTCCTCAACATAACTAAATTTATTTCCCCAAAATAACTGACTTTTATTAACGAGTATCTATATATCTATATCTATATTTTATATAGAATTATTAAATATTTTTACACATATTATTTCTCTAACAAAACATAGAAATTCTGTAATTTATTATTTATTTTCCAACATAAATAAATTTATTCCCACAAAATAATTGACTTTTATGAATGATGTATCTCTATAGATGTATATCTACATATATCTGTATATCTATATTTTTTACAGTAATATCTACTATTATTACACATATTATTTCTCCATCAAAACATAGAGTAGTTGAAGTTCTCTAACTTATTATTAATTCCCCAACATTCACCTATTTCCATATGGCAAACGTTCACTTAAATAAGTAAACCTTTCATACCGTATATCGTATTACTTATACCCCACTGCGTTAAGGGTATTCCGTTGAGTTCAAATAGCAAAAGGCAGTGCCGAAACTGGAAGTTGTGGAGCGTAAGAAACTGCGTGGACGGCATTTATAATAATGCGACTTGAGGCTAACTAAAGTAAGGTGCGGCTGCTGCAGTGCGGAAAAAAGGTTGAAAAATCGCAGCAGCAGCAGCGACAGCAAC
The DNA here is from genome assembly GCA_035045005.1 of Liodrosophila aerea. NCBI lineage: Eukaryota > Metazoa > Arthropoda > Insecta > Diptera > Drosophilidae > Liodrosophila > Liodrosophila aerea. The sequence continues at coordinate 684,529 of JAWNNL010000053.1, forward strand.
AGCAGCAGCAACAACTACAACCACAACAATAATGAAAATGAACTGGAAAACGCGTTTAATTGAACCCAAAATGCCTGATGACTGCCCACTAGCGCCATCTAGCTGCGTGCGGCGGTACTAAAAACTTGTTGTTGCTGTTAACTTGTTGCTGCTGTCGCTGCTGCTGCTGCTGCTGCCGTGGTAGACCCACAATTCGATGATTCATCGGGTTGTTTGTTGTTTTGAGTGCTTTTTCGTTGAGTCCCCCCTCCCCGTGTGTCCACCCCTCTAACAGTGCCTCAAAAAATTGCTAGACGTTTGTCGTAGTTGCTGTTGTTGTTGCTGCTGCTGTTGGCGCTTGCCGCCTGCTGTTGCTGGTGACGCAGTTGCAATTGCAGTTGCTGTTGCAGCTGCGCCAATTCTCCTCTTATTTTCGTTTTTTATTTCGTTTTTTAGTTGCCGTTTTGGCGCTTTACGTTCAAAACAATTATTATTCTGGCAATTAATTTTGATTTAAGCAGCGATTTGATATTTCGCTTCAATCGAATCGAATCGAGTCGACTCTAGGCCAACGAACCAACCAACCAGCCAGCCAACCACCCACCAGCAATGCTCAGCACCACCACCCGCTGCTAAGCAGCAACCACAACAATCATACTAGCAACAGTTGCCGGCGCTTTGTGATTCTCTTGGCTGCAAATTTGCGAATCGGCTGCAGTTTTTTCCTATTATCGATATACTATAGTATATAAATAAAGAGACACCTACGACTACTGGAGCGTTGACTAGCAAAACGATAGCATCGCATCCCATAGACTTGTCAGCAATTGGTAAAAATCAGAGGGGGTTGCTTCGGAAGAGAAAGGAGGCCTAATGAAATATATACGCGGATAACTCAACTTGCTGTGGGGGAAAAGTATAAAAGTGAGAGTTAGGTTGGTAATTAAAAAGAAAAAAAATATAACAAAAATAATTACTAATTATAAAAATAAATTTTAAAAATATTTAAAGATATGTAAGAAGTGAATACTGACAGCAAGAAGAGATATAAAAGTGAGTATCTTTTAATATGTGAAGATACAAAATATGACACATACTTGAACCCAATTCTAGACTAAAAAATAAATTATAATTTAAACTACATTTATTTTAATTTAATTACAATTTGTCGATTGCTTTTAGTAGACATTAAATGAAATATAATAAAAATAAAATATTTAAACTAAATTATAGAAATAATATCTATTTTTGATATGTTAAACTAATCGAAAAAAGAAAAAACCATTTCAGCTGTTTTCTGCTGTTTATTGAGTACAATTGTTTGCTTAAAAATAAATACATAAACTATAATAAATATAATAAATCTAAATACATAAATATTTGATTTCTATATACACTCTGAAAATAAATATAATATAATAATATATATAATATAATATAATATAATATAATATAATAAATCTAAATACATAAATATTTGGCTTGTATATACACTGTAAAAATATAAATAAATTAATGTAAATCAGAATAAATTAAGTTGAAATAAATACTTGATAATTTACTTAAACTAAACTAGAACCCACCCTTTGTACACATCAACAGACTATAAAATTTAAACAAAACGAGCGATAACAAGTGGCTGCTAGAGCAATACCTAATGCTTGACTGGAACTAGGGGAGTACCGATAGAATACCTCGCCTACCTAATGGGCAATATAATTGCCTTGACTAATTTTTGGCACTGAATTCCTGACTGACTGACTGACTGTAAGTGAAACCTAACCTAATAGATGCCCTGCCTGACCTGAGAGGGCATTTGAAATTCGTGTGTATCCTCCTCCTCCCCACCGCTGCTGCCCACGCTGCCAGCATAGTAGAGCTGCTGCTGTGCCTCATCATACCCCTGGAGATGATTAAACCCGACTGGAGCAGAGCCCACTGTCTGTGGGTCCAATTGGCAGCCGGATTGTAGGTGCTTGGCCAGCAGGGACATGCGCGAGAAGGACTTGGTGCAGCTGGGGCAGGAGTACTTCTTCACATCGGAATGCGTTTGCATGTGAGCTCGCAGATTGGAGCGATCCGCAAAGGCGCGATTGCAGTGCTGACAGCTGAAGGGCTTCTCGCCCGTATGGGTGCGTATGTGGCCCTGCAGCAGCCAGGGGCGGGAGAAGGCCTTGCCACAGATGGGGCACTTGCAGGGCAGCGTGTGGGTGCGTATGTGCATCTTGAGTGCTCCCAGCGAGACGTACGTCTTGTCACAGTTCTTGCAGCTGAACACCTTCTTCACCTGATTGCCCTCCGCGGAGGGACAGTGGAACTGCTGATGCTTGCTCAGGCCCGAGTACGTGGAGTACGACTTGCCACAGTCCTGGCAGTGATAACGTGGCACGCCCACTGGCTTCTGCATCGACTGCACGGAGGCGGCATTGGCTGCTTGGATGAGTGCTGAGGCCTGATCCGTGCAGAATTCAGTCTGATCCACAATGGGGGCACCACCACCGGCCCCACTGCGTATGATCTTGTACTCGGTGCTCTCGTAGGCGTGGCTCTGCTGGTGCTTGACGAGGCCCGCGTAGGTGGCATAGCATTTGTTGCACTGCTGGCACTGATAGTACAGATCATTGCTGCTCTTGATCTTCAGATTCATTTGATGCTCCTGATTCTCCTGGTTCTCTAACAAGTGGGGCTCATTCTCATCTGCCGCCTCGATGAGCATGGCTGGTTTAGGCTGTTGTGGCTGTGGCGCCATATGTTGCATGCTGAGCAGCGCACGTGCCACATTATGCAGATTGACATTCTCACTGAGTCCCACACGCCTGGGTTGACTCAAGTCCTCTGGTTCGGCCGGCACTATGGGATAGCTTAGCTCTGGCTGTTGTTGCCTCTTCTGTGGCATGCAATCCTCATACTCTGCAATGCTCTTGAGCAAATTGTTGTTGTAGTTGCGCAGTCCGAATGGCTCTTGTGTCTGCTCCACATTAGCAATTGTGGCAGGTGCCGGAGGTGGTGGTGATATGCTGGTATATCTCGCTGTCAGCTCTGGCTCTGGCTCCATCACCTCATCCTCTGGCGGCAGCTCAAAGTCCCCATAGCCCAATCTAGCCAGACTCTTGGCGATTTCCTCGCGTGTGAAAACATCCGGAAAAGCGCGTGCAATCTCCCGCGTCTCCTCCCAAATGCGACGCGCCAGCTGTTCCTTGGTCTGTGTCATGGCCTCATCAAAGCGGCGTCTCAACTCCGTGGTAACTGTCTGTGGTTCTGGCTCTGACCAGTGTGGAGTCGGAGGTTCTTCCATGGGCACTGCAGCTGCGGCCTTGCTTAGATCCACGGGTCCCTCGTCTGTGTTAAAGAATGAGAATGTGGATTAATCTAGAGTTTATTGAGAGTACTTATTTCGCTTGAGCCTACCATGACACAGTTGATCTTCCTGCGGCGGCTCCTCGACCAGTATGGGTCGCTTTTTCAGCGGACATTTACTGTACTTTAGTTTATCCATAATCACAGTTTTAACTTTGGCTAAACTTGGCACTGAATCTCACTTCACTTGGCACTAGATACACATTGGCTGCAGTCCACACACACGCGTCTCGATCGCTTGCAGTTTCGTTTACGAATGATGCAACCGCCGAGGATCACTTTAATTTTATATAGACTTTCAGGATCAAATCAACCCCCTGGTAGTACTGGACTAAAAGCAACCCCCTTAAGTGGCAAATATATAGTATATTGTGAGGATCTCTACCTACTTCCGATTCCGATTTGCCCTAGCGAAGATTCTGTGCGCAAGAAATCAACCACCACGAGCCACGGAGTACAATGATCCTCTCATCCCTTCCCTACACTCACCCCTCTGACCACGACTCTGATTGTGTCGCCTGCCATAGAGTAGCATAGAGTACTACGGCCAACAGCTGTGGCCCGAGCGTTCATTGAACGTTTTACAGCTCCAGCTGCAGAGATCGAGTCACAAGAGGCACCGCCAACAAATCTCTGCTCAAAAAGCGAGCACGTGCCACACACCACACACACACACACTCACACACACACAGTCATACTCACACACACACAGTCATACTCACACACACCGGTTACCGGTCGGAACCAACGCCACCAGCTGCCACTGAGATTTCATTTTAATACGCTCACATTTCCCCTACAAACTCTCAGTATGGGTGTGTGGTGTGTGCGAGAGTGTATGTTTAACTGTGTGAAAGAGCGCGCAGCTGTCTGCAGCTTATGTACAACTTGCAGCGCAAGTTTATTTTTAACTCTACCTTATATACACACACAGATATAGAGTCTATGCTCTCTTTGCTTTGCGCTCTGCCGCTGCCAACGCCACCTGCTGCTCTTAGTGTTTGACTAAGAGCAGCTTTAAGCTGCCTGCTGTGGGAGCGCAAGCAGCCAATTGGCGCTCTGCCTCTTCTTATAGTTGACTCTCTCTTGTTTCATTTCATTTGTACCGTAGCTGTGGGGAGACTTTTAAGAGAGCGCCCAACTGATCTCTGCTCTGGTTAGCTTTCAGTAACAAGCACAACGATAACACTTGGTTCTCCAGCCAGTGGCTAGGGCTGAGCATCGAAAGAGTAGAAAATAAAGTTAATATTGTATGTAGAATTGAACTCTCCTCAACATAAATTGATCTTCAATTTAAGTATCATCTACTATAAAAGATTTTAAAATTAATCTTCATTTCAAGCATTATCTACTGTAATAGATTTGATACTATTAGCAATTTCAGTACATAAAATGATCTTCAATTTAAGAGTAGAAAATAAAGAAAATATTGTATGTAGAATTGAACTCTCTTCTACATAAAATGATCTTCAATTTAAGCATCATCTACTGTAATAGATTTCATTCTATTAACAATCTCAATTGATTCCCTGAATTCACATATTCTTTCAAGCGCCACAGCTGCAGTTCCGCATCGCACGTGACAGTCTTTAAAATTCTCTACAAATATTAATCAGCGAAACAAATGAGCCAAACATCTAAAATAAATCAACTGGCATTGTCCTGCGCTCCTCCAGTGCTGCCATGGCCAGCTGCACGTAGTCAAAACTTCCACTATGGGGTGGTTGCGCCGCCGCAATTTTACCTGAAGCCTCTCGCTGCTGCTGTGCCTTGGAATGCGCCAAAAAGCAAAAGGTATGTGCAAAACTACCTGGCACACATCATCAACATCAACATCAACAGCCCACCCCAAAATATACTCTATGAAAGACTGGTGGTTGCAGTGGCGATAGTGGTGGTGGTGCTGCTGCGACTGCTGGTGGTTAAAACTGCATTCGTACAATTACGTTTACCCTTGAGGAACATCTTGTGCTTGTTCTTGATCTTGGCAGAAATCTCAGCACAACTCACAACACACACACACCAAGAGGGTTGTCCCGTGCCCCTCTTGTAGCATGCAGCTGCCTCCTTGACACGTACCACCACCACGTATGCAACTGAATTCCAGCAGTCGTAAACACATCAAGGTAGCACGGATTTTTGGCGCCAAATCAAGGCTGTAATGTACCGGTGTGTCCTGCTGATCGCACTGTCATAATAAATAATCTGATAGCTAGATTTACCTAGTTCTATTGTTAACATTAGATACAAAAGCAACTAAAGTATCTTTTGACTATGTCACAATTGAAATTGTAGTAGTCTTGGCTCGAGCTGTGATTGCAATGAGATAATATTGAGGCAACAATTTATGGAAAAATTTAATGAAATTTCTAAATATATTCTAGCATTTGATTTGAGTTCAGTTCCAGATTATTAGAAAGAATTTTTGATCTATAGAAAATCATTGAAGTATACAAATTTTGAACTGAAATTTTGAAGAAGATATTCAGCATAGTTTAAAGAAATTTTAAATTATATTTCTAGATCATTACAAGATCTTGCATACTTATTTCATTTAAGTTTGAGTTTAAATTAAGCTACTGCAGGTCAGTTTATCAGTTTGCCTTAATCTGTAATCTCTCGTAATTTCTTATAAATATTTGAATAGTAAAATATTCAATTTCTAGAAAATTTTTGAAGTAAACCAATTTTTAATTTTAAGAAGTTATTTAGTTTAATTTAAAGAAATTTTATATATAATTTTCAGATAGTTTCAAGATTCTAAATACATATTTAATTTGAGTTTAAATTAAGCTTCGACAGGTCAGTTTATTACTTCATTTTAATCTCTCGTAATTTCGTATACATATTGATATATATCGCCCCCTTCCAATCGCACTTGAACTTCAGACTCAGACCTTCAACTTGACACTTTGGTGAATGGTCTGCGTCCGTCAGAGGATGTTTGCTATTGATAAGCAAATTGCAGACAAGTACAAGCAAATTTTGTAAGAAATTTCGGCAAGATAAATAACATGGCATATTAATATTTGCAAGTGAATCAGCAGCAAAATATACATCATTTTTATACACTTTTTTATTTTTTATGATGTTTCAACATGCATTAGCATAAATGTTGATGGTAATCTCTTTTTCCCATGAAGCTACGCGGCAGCATAAACAATACATTAACATGATTCATTTATGAACCACAAAGCAGAGGAAAGATGAAGAATACAAAATTATAATTAAATCAAAATCAGCAGTTGAAAATTATTATAATTCGTATTAGTCAAAGATGAGAGCTACCGATGTGGCGATCGAGCGATCGATGTAGTACGAGTGTATCTAGAGAGATCTACTCCTCCCAGAGCTGAGCTGGGGGACCACCAGAGCGTTTCAGCTGGGCTGACAGTAAGCTTCCCAAGCAGATTAATATCTCAAGAAGAGTCGAGGAGCTGAGCAGCGCATTTTAATTAGTTAGTTGAACAACAAATTTAATTTATTGTCACATTTGCGTCTGCGACTTGGCCACATAATTGACCAATTTGTGTGTGAGCGTGTGTGTATCTGTGTGTGTGTGTGTGTGTGCACACGCTGTCAATAAAACAAATTAGTTTGAATTATAGTCGTAGCTTCTAACTTGGCTAATTTATGCGGCGTCGGAAGCTCGTCCCTAACAGCGAGACCCCCTACTAACCGAGCTGTCCCTCTATCTGTATATGCCTTTACATTTTGTTGTTATTGTGCTTTTATTTGTTTATAATTACCGTTAGGCTTTGATAACAATATCAGATTTCAATGGGCGGCGGCGGCATTTTATGTTCACTGACCTGGACATGCTGTCCACTCTACCACTAACTCCACATCTACCTCTAGTCTGGCCACGCTCTGTGTCTCCTACTAGGCATCTTGTCTCCCCTCCCCCCCTCCTCCAGTCCCCTCACAGTCTGCAGATCAGGCGCCAATAGTTCTAAGATCTTGTTTTGATTGCCGGCGCATTCTTTTAGCTGCTTTTTTTCCATGTCTGCTCAGTGGCTTGAGAAATCTGTAACTCGTGACATTGTGTGCGGCGTGTGGCATGCCACCAAGCTGTGGGGGCTCGAGGAAAGGCGAGGGTATCTCGTTGGGTTTTGCATTTCTGCATACTTTTCTTACACTTTTCTTGCACACACACATTTTCCCCGACTTTCTTTTGTTGTCAGTGTTTGTTTGCAGCTGTGGCAGAGGCAATGGCAAAATTAATGACATTTTGCACTTCATTATGCGACTCTCTGCGGCTCTTTGACACTTTGAAGTGAGGCACTCAGCTGTGCCACAGTCTGCAGTCTCTCTCTCTCTCTCTGGCAACTTGGGGCATGCCGCATAGCTGTTGCGGTTTAGCTGCCAGGTGATGTGCAGTTATACAGCGCTTTTTGCCTCTTTGGTGTCAGTTGTCAGTTGTCTGACGGGCAATTGGAGCTTCACTTGGCCAAAGATGAACGGTGAAGTGTTATCAGCCTTGGTTTAGAAATAGGCATAGATATTTTACCCATTGACAGGGCTGAACAATATGCAAAGAATAGAGTTGAGCATTTGTAATGAGTGTAGAGAGATTTGCAAGTTAACTTGAAGTAAGTCATTTGCAAGCTATTAAAATCGGATAATATTTATTATTACTAAGTTCTTATAGGGTCGAACCGTATATTTTTAATCAATACTTTAGTAAATGCACTAATATAGAAAAGATACTTTTGTATCTTATAGATACTTTTGTTTCTATTAGATACTCTTGTATTTTATAGACACTTAATAGCCTGGCAGACAATTTTGCGTCTTTCAGATATATTTCTAACATCTTATAGATAATTTTACACCTCTTAGATACTTTTGCATCTCATAGATACTTTTGTATCTTACAGATACTTTTGAATTTTACCGTCTTCACAGATACTTTGCATCTGTTTTTCTTCTAAAACTCCCACGCATTATTAGTATCAATTTGCTTTCTCTGCTAATTGAATTTACTAGATATTTTAGTAGACAATGCAACCCTCTAATCGGGTAACATATTGTAATCAATTTGGGTTAGGTTAGAGGCACTCCTTGAACAGCGAATGGTATTCAATTAAAGCCCATCAATTGTGAGCCTAATAGAACAATTCAATTGAGTGCAAAATGTTCCCATGACCAGACAAATTTACACTTGCAGACGACCAGCAGCAGCCAGCCAGGGGGAGGCAGCAGACCAGTAGGAGGAGGAGGGTGGCAAAAGGAGAATATAGTAGTAGTATATTTTGTTGACCAATAAATAAAAAGGTACCCACGCTTACAAGTTGAAATGCGGGCTACGAATTCGAATCAACTCGAATGGACTCGCATTACAGCGCGGGTTAAGGGAGGGTATGGTATGGGGGGTACTGGTTACTGGGCTAAGGGATGATCCGTGCGTATTATTTGTTATTTGAATCACGTGACAAGTTGCTGGCTGCTGGGAACAGAAATCATCCCACGGGATTCAATTTATGCGTGTTTGAATGTTTTTGATTGCGCGTTGCTAATTCAAATAAAATTCAGCGTGCTCAGTGTGACTCAGGTTCACAACAAACTCCGTATTGTTTGCAGTTGTTTTCACTGCGGTAAGCTGAAACTTCAACTTGTATATCCATTTACATTTCCATTCCCAGTTATTCACTGTGCGGTGGTGCAATCTCAGTCTCATTACAATGCATTTGGCTTTGTTCTCTCTCAAGTTAACTTACGCCTTTTCGGCTTTTTCCCTGTGAGGGTGCATCAATTTCCACTGACAGCTTGCGTCTGTTGGCATTAATAAAGTCACGACAGACCATTTGTATAGCCTCTCTGGAGAATATCTAATTAAACAAATTAACCTACAGCCAAACGCTGCTCCCCCCCAAATCAAAACTTGTATTTTATACACCTTACAGCTTTTTTTTGGCAGAGAAAATGCCGTAAAAATAGCTGCAAATGTCGCGCTAATTATTACAAATGATTTCATATTTCATAATATTTATGTAAATTTTTCTGTTGTCGGTTTTGTTTCTTATAAATCTGGGCGTCAGCATCAGGTTTTTTTCGGTCAAATTTTTTACACGCCCAATTTATCGAGCTCAGAAATGTTACAGAATTATCATTTATTTAGTTCTTTGGGCATATAGTGTTTAGGGGGTATGATTTTCGAGATTTTAATTTAACTGTAAGAAAATGATCTATATTTTTCTATAGCAGGTATAATTTGTAGTATTTTACCTACGAAGTATTATAAATAATTTAATAAAAAGAGGGAAATTACTTATAATATTAATACATTAAGTTATAACAGTTATAGAATGTTATAGATATTTTTATCACAGATAAATAGAACTTCAAAAATCTATTCAAATGATGCAATACAGTTCAGATACAAGTCTAATTTCCTACACTAGCCAGCATTAATAGCAAGTAAAATACCCATTGTGGTAGTGTATTGCTCTACAGGGTATGATTTTTGAGATTATATTTGAACTGTTTTTGAATTATCAATAACTTTCTATAGCTGGTATAACTTATAGTATTTACGCTACAAAGTATTATAAATAATTTTATAAAAAAGGGGTAAATTACTTATAATATTTATACACTAAATTATGCCAGTCATAGGGAGTTATTGATATTTCTATCACAGATAAATAAAAGCTCATAAATCTATTCAATTAATGAAATTTATATAGTTTATATAGTAAAATACCCACTTTGGTAGTGCATTGCTCTACAGGGTATTACAATGCATCGCTGTCTGCCCCGAAAAAGACATGCACCTGAAGCAGTAGCACCCTCTTCAAAAGTTTCAGTAGCTGCTGCTGCTGCTGCTGTCTATGGGCACTACTGCTAGATGGCATTGGGAAACGATATAATTGATTTATGGCCAATGGATTGTTGGGTTGACTAAATTTAGAATCGAGCAAACAACTAAAAACAACTAATTTAGTGAGAGATGTGGGAGCTGCTAAGTTGCTGTCTATCGTGTTCTTCACTTTTGTCACGTTCATGGGCATGATCTTACAGTGGGCTCCATGTAGCAATGTCTATGCCACCTCCTCTACGTGTCCGTTTGTTTGTTTTTGTTTGTTGTCAGAGGGAGTCTCGCTATATATGCGCCGTCTGTCCGTCCGTCCGTCTGTCTGCCACGGGCCCTGTCACAATTGACACTGACGATGCGGCAGGTACACGACGGTAGACGAGACGTGCCGTTAAGTTGTCATTGCAACAGGAGCAGTAGGAGCAGCAGGAGGAGGAGGAGGTGGAAATATTTTCGGGCCTGGGTACTGGGTACTACTCATGCTCATCTAACGAAAGATTAATTGAACGTGCGCCAGGCGAGTTATTAATCTTATCGAGCTTAGTTGGGGCCTGGCATTGTTTCTAAAATATTGTGCTATGCTCCCATCCACTTCGGGTGTCAGCTAATGGCACCGTCACTTGAGCCCTGCTTCTTATTTCTTCCTTTACGCGGTATTTTTTCTTTTCTTTTCTTTTTTTCCTACATTCTCTCTCTTCCTCTGTCCTCTGTCCTCTCCCCTAATTTGTTTATGGCTCTGATAATGCAATTTTTTAGCTGGGAGCAAGGCGAGTGGAGCTGGCAGGGGGGAACTGCAATAACATAAATATATCCGCTGATCTGGCGGGAGCAATTACCGGGTGAGCCATATTTTGTCACATTTCAGTATAAGTATATTTCCCTGCATACTCCTATGCTCTTGGGTGAAAGTTGAGGCGTTTTTATGGCTGCTCATAAACTCCGTAGCTGCAAAGACGGCGATATACGCTGGGCATAGTCCAGAGGTGGCAGAAAATACTCTAAAGTAAACTTTTAAGTAATTTAAGTAGTGCAGATTACAGCGGGGACTATGGAGAGGTTCTTGTGGAAATTGAACAGAGTTGAAAGTGCTAGTAATAGAGCTAAAACTAACTGAAGTCTTGATAAGTATTATAACAATCTTTACTCCATTCATTCGTGATGTTTGCCTTCTTAAGAGATACTTATGGGAGAGTTATTGAGAAGTTCTTGGGAACCTTGAACACAGTTAAAAGTGCCAGATATGGAACTAGAAGTAGAGCTAAAACTAACGAAAGCCTTGGGAAATATTATAAACAATCTTTACTCAATTCATTCGTCATCTTTGCCTTCTTAAGATATACTTATGGGAGAGTTATTGAGAAGTTATTGGAAGAGTTAACAGTGCTAGATATAGAACTAGAACTAAAACTAACTGACGTCTTGAGAAGTATTACATCAATCTTTACTCCATTCATTCCTGATCCTTGCCTTCTTAAAAGATACTTATGGGAGAGTTATTGAGAGGTTCTTGGGAGAGTTAACAGTGCTAGATATGGAACTAGAACTAAAGCTAAGACTTACTGAAATCTTAAAAAATATACCTAGAAATATCTCTTCCAGTAATAGGAATCAATCAGAGGTTGTTGAGAGAACTCGAACTTGGATAAATGCTATCAGCATAATAATAAAAGATATTCTTTGTACATATGTGTAATAATATGTACCTAATGTATGCATAATATTTAGTAAAAATATTGAGCATTCCTATACACTAAACAATCTCTGCTTTATTCAATTTACTGTAAATCTGTACCTGCTTGAGTACACTACCCCCTGCCCAGTGTGTGTGTTCTAACTGCGCATTTGAAGCACATGCCAAAACTTGCCACAAATAGTTCTGACAGGGTATTGCGCAGCTGCTGCTGTTGAGTTTCACCAGGCAACGCAATAGAGAATATGACGCATACCCTCACACACACTCACATTCACACACACTAGAAGCACCCTCTCGCCCTGCCATAGCCGAAAAGTAACGACTGAGAAGTTAAAGTAGAATACAAGGCGCAAATGCAACACCTTGAGACAGACACATACCCATACTCATGTGTGTATCTATAGATAGTAGTCACCACCTTGGCGAAATAAAGTTGAAGAGCCAACCGGTATATCACGGGGGAAGTTTTCGTTTTCTATGGAACGGAACACCTGGGCGCAGTCGCAGCCTTCAGCGTGCTCGATCTAAGGTGCACGGCGCGGTTTTAATGAGCTCAGTTAATGGAAGAGAACTTTCTGTTTTGACGCAGCTCTGTCTGGGGATAGGGTCGACTGGGGTAACTTACATGTATACGTATGTATACCGTGAGCAAATAATATAGAATCATATCAGTTCGATTTCGGTTCCTTTTGGCAAATCCGTAAAGAACACTTGCGTCATCCGCATATCATAAAAAGAATACACAGTGAATTGAGTTGAGTTTATCGAGTTGGGGTTGCTAGAGGAGGAAGTGCACACCTTGCCACACATTAGCATAACATTAACCTGGGCATAGGCAGAGCTCAGGTAGCATTTTCTACAAATTTTCCCATCGCGAACTGAACTTGTTTATTAACATGTGACAATTATGCTAAACACATGCAAATGTCATACCCCATACAGAGCACATCAAATGCAATGCGATCCGCACTTCCTTGGCACTGGGTTTAACCCCTTCGTCTGTTATGATTTCGGAGAGCTAACCGGATGCCTGTGCCTACATATGCAAGTGTTATCCCAACTCGATGAGAATTATGCAAATTGTTAATAGACATTGGACATGGCAAGGAGTTAACGGAAGGAAGCGATAGCGTGTCCCTGCCGTAGAAGAAATCTTTCCCACAGTTGAGTCGCCTCTCTAATCACTTGGACTATTAAATGCAGTAAAGTGTCCTATACGAATGGACGGGGGGAATGAGCATGGGAATGTTAACGAACGAGAGCAGAAAAGTAGATGAGAGTTACCTGAGATCTTACAGAGAGATATAGGCATTTATTGGATGGAGAAGTTGAAGGGAATAAGTAAAGATTAAAGCAAGTAAAAGAGTCCTAATTCTTTTTAGATTACAGTCAAGACTATAGAGCTGAGATTACATCAAGTAAATGAAGTATTAGATCGAGATAAAATCAAAGAAAGGCAACTCTAATCCTTTTAAATTTCTATGCAAATCAGAGCTATGAGTATTATTAGCTCTTGGCATAATAAAGATCAAGCCATCCCTAGCAACACTCTATTTTCTTTATCTGTAGCTTTGCCTTATCAATCAAAATGAATTCAAAATCGAAATACTAAACAGTAATGTCTTAAACAAGCCACCAAATTCAAGTGTACTTTATGAAGAACTAAATTCTTAGTGAGAAGACTTTTTCACCCACTGACAAGATGAGAGGAAGCGTTTGGTCGGCAGCCTCTGATTATTTGGAGGGAACGACGCCACGTCACTCGAAGCTATCGGGCAGATTTAAGCAGAGTTTTGCCTATTTGACTCTGCAATCTCGTATGCCAGGGATCATGCAACAGGTAATCAACACACTGCAGTTGGAGACACCGAATTTGATTAAGCAATATGGTGAACCGGTGATCAAAGATATACTACAAGTCTCCCAGTCTATTGAGCGTTTAAAACGTGAACTATTTAGGGATCGACAGTTTTTGCATTTTCATGGATGTGAGCCGGACAAGGCGGAGTGGAATGCGTTCCTTTCGGAGTTGCCACATCCGAAAAAGTATTACTTTCGCAGCTGTTGGCTACACTCCGAGTGTTATTTGTACAGACGTCTCAGTTCGTTCTTCGAGAATAGCAAACTATTACATGACTGGGATTATTTTAGGACTCTAAAGCAGGAAGACCTCAAGCTCAGTGGCAAGGCCATCTTAAGCCTCACTAAGGCTACACGGCATCTGAGCCACAGCTTCGAGAACTTTAGTAAACTGATGAGGATTAATTTGTGGAGCAATCACTTTGAGATACAGTTGGCTGCCCATGTCTTTAAAGACCACGAAGAACCACATACTATAGATATACTGGAGCGGGTAGCCCACTTAGATAAGCGTCTGCTGGTGGACCAAACGTGGCTCGTTTGGAACTGCCTAAAGAAGGCCAAGGGACAGAACCAGATTATACTTGACTTTGTCTGTGACAATGCAGGATTTGAGCTCTTTACGGATTTGTTATTAATCGAGTATATGCTGGATCAGGGTCTGGTCACGCAGGTGCGCATGCATGTCAAGGCTATACCGTGGTATATATCCGATGCCATGGAGCACGATGTCCGCTGGACAGTCAAGTATCTGCTGGATCATCCAATAGATGATGTTTCCGAATTGGGATTCAAACTGATGCGGCTGATGGCAGAGAATCGCATTGTGGTCGCACCCAAGCAATATTTCTGGACTGGACCACAGCCCTATTTCGTGATGATCGATAGCAATTTGGATCTGTATAGACTACTGCAGCAGGGAGTGCTGGCACTCTTCAAGGGAGATCTTAACTATCGGAAGTTGATGGGCGATTATATTTGGGATTCCACAGAGGAGTTCATCACCTGTCTACGTGGATTCCGTCCCACCAACATCTGTGCCATGCGCTGTGTCAAATGTGAGGTTATCTGTGGTCTGCCCGAGGGCACGGCTGACCATCTGCTGAGGACCGATCCGACGTGGATGATCTCGGGCAGCTATGGCGTCATACAGTATACGGATAGCCTCAAATGCAAATGTGAGGGTGGCCAACCGGCATACTCTAAACAGAGATCTCTGAACTACAGTCGCATAGCAAAGTGCTCAACCTGACCAAGTTCCGCAACACGGAATCTCAATGTGTCCTGGCCGCCAGAGGGCGTTGGTACGTTGGCAATCAGCAACGCATCGATGGTTCCGTTGAAATTAAATTCACAAATTGTAAAAGCTACTGGCTGGGGGGATGTTGGAGGCCTTACAATGTCTTAATTTGCATTACGCTGCCAGCGTAGAAAACTCCACAAACAAAATATATAAATGATGGCAAATTTGTCAGCGCATTTTGCCCAAATCAGAGACCGCATCGTTACGCCCACCGTCGTCCATTGTGTTTGGCCTTAAGGTATATGCTTTCTGTCTGTGCGCCACCTGCATTTCCACAAGTTCGCTCTAATCTGTAGCCGAAGTTGGCCTAGAGCCTAGCCTGGCCTGGCCAATTGCCGAGTGACTAATGCTGTTGGTTTTATTGATGTGCTGCACATGCGCACTCATTTCTCACATGAGAAGCGCTGCCTTCCGGCACAGAGAAACAGACAGCGAGGGGGGCGAAAGAGTGTGCGATGAATGGCCTCAGTTCAAGGCGATCAATTGAAAATGGAAAGTTGTGAAAATCAACAGAGAGTTGCAGGGAAAAATATGCTAAAGATGCAGCAAGTAAAAGCTAAAGAAAATGGTACTCGATTGAGAATTAGAAGTAGGAAATGTAGGGTATATGGAGAGGTGTTTAAAGACATATTCATGAGCTATATCGATTGAGAATTATAAGTGAGATATGTAAGGTATACGGAGAGGTGTTTAAAGACATATTCATGAGCTATATCGATTGAGAGTTATAAGTGAGAAATGTAGGGTATACGGAGAGGTGTTTAAAGACATATTCATGAGCTATAGCGATTGAGAGTTATAAGTGAGAAATGTAGGGTATATGGAGAAGTGTTTAAACATATATTTATAAGCTATATAAAGCGCGATTTTAAGGAGATTTCCCTTGTATCTTTTATGGTATATAAAGATATATTCATAAGCTATATAAGCGCGATTTTAAGTAGATTTTCCTTGTACCTTTTATGGAATATAAAGATATATTCTTAAGCTATATAAAGCGCGATTCTAATAGAGATTTATCTTCTTCCTTTATTTTAGTTCTCAGGCCGTAATTCACACGCTTGCCTTATCATTTCATTTACTATAATTCAGCTCAATTTCTGTAGATTTTTCTCACTGTGTTGCCCAGCATTGCAGTCGACTAGATTTGAATGCAAATAGCCCTAGGTGTTCTAATACTAATCTTTAGATGAAAAGCATTCCCAGACACAACAAAAAGTAACTCAGATATTATTCAACTGATTACAAAACAAATTTTCTTAGTTGATTGCATTGAGAAACGATTTCAATTGAGCCAAACATAATTGCATATCGAATTCATATCAAAATGCACATTCCCACCAATATTAAGTATTTCCTTTTGCGTTTGAAAAGAGCAACATGAGGTCGCCAAATTCCAATGCACATATAGTACATCCATCAGGTACAGTTCCCATATACTCATTCCCATATTGAGCAATAAATCAGCAAGGGCCACGAAATGGAATCGAAACGCAGCAACTAAATATTTATTTTCCCACCAAAATAAAAGCCACCCCAAAAGCAAAGAACTCTATTGCGCAGCTGCGGAATCTGCCAAAAACAAAACAGCAAAAACAAAAAAGGAAAAAATACAATCCAAAATCCAGTAGCTGTCCACTTGGTGCCAGGGGTGGGGTTGTCCCTCCTGGTTCCTGCTGCAGATGCGCCCTTGAAAAGGACGTACCACCCGGCACCAGGTTGTTGCTGCTGCTGGTGCTTTTGTCAGATTTGAGGGTTGGCAAACTTGCTCAGCCTGGTTGATGAGGCCAGGTGATGATTACGACTTGGATTTCCACCACCCAATGCAGAGGCTTTTTTTGCTAGTAGTGCGCAGGTATGCGGCATGAAACCAGCTGCCCAAATGGGATGCAACAACCACAACAATAACTGTTGGCACTCTGCTTATATGGAATATGGGATTAGCTTC
This sequence comes from Liodrosophila aerea, assembly GCA_035045005.1. Taxonomy (NCBI): domain Eukaryota; kingdom Metazoa; phylum Arthropoda; class Insecta; order Diptera; family Drosophilidae; genus Liodrosophila; species Liodrosophila aerea. Next base: position 701,486 of record JAWNNL010000053.1, read on the forward strand.
ATTATTTGTGTATGTAATCAATAAATAGTGTATCGATCGAAGGCAAACAGTTCACCCCAAACTTGCAATGATCAGCTGAGTCATTTGCTGTAAGTAGTTGCAATTAGAGATGGACAAAATGTAGATGAAGGTATAAAGGAAATCGCGTGGTGTTTTAGTTAAGAGTTGATCAATCAAATGATTATAATACAAAATGGATAAAATATCGAAATAAAGCGCTACAGTCATGAATCGATTAACAAGTATCTCTCAAGTAATTTAGTAGCTTAGTTAAGAGTAAATCTTATAAATAGTTTCCTATATATCAAGTCATATTTTAGCATCAATTTTTATACTAATTTTAAAGCTAATAATCTTATAAATATTTTCCTATATATCAAGTCATATTTTAGCATCAACTTTCTCAATAATTTTAATGCTAATTATATTTAAAAATTTTATCTATTTACACTCTTAAAATATCTTCTTTAATGTTTATTCCAAACATTTTTTCACGCACGAATTGTAAGCAGTTCTAATAGACAAACTTTTGCGGAAATATTTATAGAAATTAAGCCTCGACTTGATGACTCAATGTGAGTAGTTTGATAAGCTATAAATACCTGCAGAGTGGTTGCAGAGTGGGGTGCATGCCACAATCAGTAGGGGCACTCAGGCAATTGTCTGTCGTTGCGACTAAATTATGAGCAAATTAAATGAGCCGAGTTTCAGTGCAATTACTAGTATCTTTTACGCTTTAGAGCGGGAGTATAGCTGAGGCGGATAGCTGAGGCAGCAATTGGCAGTTGACATAAACCTTTCGCCAAAAACAAAATGCCGCCAAAGGCGCTGGACAAGTGGCCAGAGACCGAAAAGGTCAATATTTCGTAAGCACTAAAGGAGTGTGTGTGTGTGCGAGTGTGTCTGGCTGTGTGTGTGTGTGTGTGTGCATACGTAACCATGCAGCATGCCATAGAGCATGTCATCCTATATTTCAACAAGACACCAAGAGAGCAGCAGGCAGACACAGACACTGAGGCTGGGCCAGGCACAGGCGAATGGCACTGTCAACGTTTCTGGCCAAAACACATTCGCCAACTGACCAAGTGGCCAACACACACACACACACACACACACACTCATACAAGTGTTAGTAGTTGTATTAGATATGTATATTGAAACGACTATCACCCGCTAAAAATTTAAATTCAAATTTGCTTTAAAAGCAAAAAAAAAATGAACGAACGTAGCGAAAACCACACACAAAAATTAGCCATTGACTTGGGCGCTAATCTGGTTTTAAACTGTGCACACAAGGCGCTGCCACGATGCGGGTGTGTACCCAAAAAAAACCATGTGCCACAACACCAACAACAACTGAGCACTGCGCCTGGTCAGCTTGGGCTAGGCAGACAGACATCCGTTCGGACAGACACATTCAGTTCGTTTGGCCATCGCTGACCAACCAGTTTTGGTGGCACCCGCACCTGGCCAACTGCCCAACTTACGACTTTGCTTACGACTCTACTAGCCCCTGCCCTGCCCTGGCAGCTGTTCCCTCTTCCCGTGGCCCTCTGTCCACTCGCCATTTAATAGGTGCATATATTTGCTATTTGCCGACTGTAAATGCAGTCGCCTGAACATCTCTTTAATGTAGTTGGCTATAATTATATAATGACACTATAAACTTTGCACAATTAGCCAAGTATTTAGAGACGGTTTAAAATGGCATTAGCCATGTTTCAACAAGAGTTTAGTATAAGAAAATGAAAATAAATATCATTCAAAATATTTATAAAAAATATTTATACCATAATATAAATATAATGTTGATTTTTGTAAGTTGACAGCAATATATTATAATAAATATATATAAATAAATAAGTAAATAAACCTTGAAACTCTTACTTTTGTTTCTTAGAAGTAGCTAATACTTTTCAAAATATATTTAAACATAAAATAGTCCAAGTATTTAATACTTGAACTAGCTGAAAGCGTTACCCCATAACTCAAAGCAAGTACATCATAATTAACACCAGCATTAAAAATTAATTGCCTTTGTGGTTAAATTTTAAATATCTTTAGACATTTCCTATGCCATGAAATGCCACTTCAAATTAATGGTTATTAAATAGGAAACGGCTAGTACAGATAGAGAAATATGGGTTTATGGATGTAGAGAGTGCCAAATGCATAAAAGGAATGCATTGAATATAGGTTTATTATAGACATATAACTGAAAGTGTTGTAGCGATTGCAGAGATATTTCAAAGGCATGAGCATAATACTATGAATGCTGAAAAATTTAATTATAAACCTCAGCAAGGCTATCAAACGAAACAGTCAATTAAACTGATAGTTTTCCATAGATTTTCCATAAAGAAGATATAGAAAAAGAAAGTGAGGTTTAGCACATTGGAAACTGCTTTAATTGGTAAGGAAACAAACTCCCTCAATAACGAAAAAGTGCCAAGTAATTCGTCTACTCAACGCCAGAGCGTGATTTAGCTGATTAGCACACAGTCTTTCCGTCATATTCTGAAAGCCCAATTACAACAGCCAAGGAAACAGTTGCAGCCACGTCTGAGTCGCATTTTGTTTTTGTATTTTTGGCCACGTGAACACCCTTATGCAAAACAAATCAAAACAGCATTAAAAGTCGTAAATCTGTGCCAAAAAAAAAAGAAACCAAGCAGCAATCGAGCATTTGGAAGCGGCTGCAGCATGTGCCAAAGCCATAGACCAGGCCCAAAAGACCACAACAACAACAAAAACCCCTTGGCCAAAGACACAGAGACACTTGGCCACTCGAGACGCTAACGCCAACGTCGACGTCGCAGTCAACGTCGACAGCGGCGGCTGTGATAAAATATGAGACACTGGGGCAGACAGTCAGTTGGCTGGGCTGGAGTGGTTGGGGGAGTCACTATGCCATGATTCAGTGGAAAAATAGCTGGAAATATATACGTCGGCTCGTAATACCATACAACTGACCAGACGCTGACGTCTATGTTGCAGTTGCAGTTGTTGTTTTTGTTGTTATTACTGCATTACCATTGACAGGCAGCCACTGCCAAGAGACGCCACCTAGCGGCCGCAAAGTGAGGCAACTATACCTACCTGTCAGTCCAACATATGGAATAAAAAGCCTTCGATATTTGCCGGCAAAACTATTCATATGCAGATAACGAATACTCATACCCAAACGACTATTCATATTCATGTTTGCAGTTGTTGTTGTTGCTGTTGTTATTGCTGCTTTTCAATATTTATTTATTTGCGAGTGCCTAGCGCAATGCATTAGAGCCAATAAAATAAATAAAAATCGAAATTGACTACGTCAGAAAATTTTGGCATTCATAATGCATGAGTTTTGATTTCTTGGCGACGTCAAAAAAGGTAGGAAAAAAAAACTCGGAAAGCTACAGTCGGCTTCAACCGACAGTAGGAGACCCTGTACTTTCCTTTGCACACACACACACTAACATACACTCACACATGCACACATAGCGCAAAGTCACACGCAACCACACATACGCTCGCGCTGCTCCCCCCTTACCTAGTACAAGGAATTGAATCTTGAATATCTCCGGTGTTTATTATCCGATTGGGCCGAAATTCACAGAACAGATAAAGATTATCATAAGATTATCGTATGCCAAAACACAAGTTTGTATGTTTAAAATTGTGGGTGTGGCAGTTTTTCGCGGTTTTTGGGGGAGGGGGGGAGGTATCAAAAATCTAAAACAAACTTGATCTGCTTGCGCTATAGGGGCATCTAACTGCCAAATATGATGTCTCTAGCTCTTACAGTTTCCGAGATCTAGGTGTTCATACGGACGGACAGACAGACGGACAGACGGACAGACAGACGGACAGACAGACGGACAGACGGACATGGCTAGATCGACTCAGCTCGTCGTCCTGATCAAGAATATATATACTTTGTGGGGTCTGCCACGCCTCCTTCTGCCTGTTACATACATTTCGGGCTTGCACAATCTTAATAGACCCTTTTGTACTTTTTTAAAGTACAGGGTCTAAACAACAAAGAGTTAGAAAAGCCCAAAAAATACATAGACAAAATAAAGCGACTGTAGGATATCCTTTGTAAACGAATAAAATATAAATTGTAGAGATATGAAATGAAATATTAATAACAATATATAAATAGTATAACTCATAGCTAGGTTTACAGAAGATTCCCCTCTTCAACATAAGACAAATAACATTGCAAATTAATAAAATTAAATTGTAGAAATATTATTAAAAATGAATTAATAAAAATATATTATTTGTATAAATTGTAGTTAAATTCACTACTTCAATATAGAGCAAATAACTGCATTTCAATGCACCCTTTCTCATAGACATTCCAAATGAATAAAACACAAATAGAAATTGTAGAAATATTATAAAAAAAAAAAAATATTAATAAAAATATATTAATAGTATAACTTATAGTTATATATATATAGAAGGTTCACCTCTTCATCATCGAGCATATAATTGCATTTCAATGCACCCTTTCTCATAGATATTCCAAATGAGTAAAATTAAATTGTAGAATAAATTGTAGAAATATTATAAAATAAAATATCAATAAAAATATATTAATAGTATAACTAGTATAGTTATATATATAGATTCCCCCCTTCAACATAGATTAAACAACTGCATTTCAACGCACCCTTTCCCATGGTCATTCCAGGGTATCTCTGCTTTAAGTAAAGTGCCTAAAATCACTTAAGATTTGCTTTGAGTCCATTGCAGATTTATGTTAACTACTTGACTTGTTATAATTGGTATATTAAATGATTTAAAAGCTTGCCAATGCGCCAACACAAACAGATATCAATTTTGCGAACAGGAAAAAGAAATAGTCAAAAAATAAGCTCCAATACAAATCCAAATCCGAATCCGCAGTCAGACCATTCATATATATTTATTTCAAACCCAGTCTGTCTGACTGGAGAGAGGGTGTAGGCAATTGGGAACTGTGAATTGTGTGACTCCGAGTCCAGATCCAAACACAGTGACTCCGCTTAACTCTTTATACTATATGAAACTGGCTTAATATTATTTATGAGCCCAATGTGCGCGATATCACGTAATAATCACGCACATAAATGGCCAGTTAAATGCTAAGGAGAGACCTCTCGACTGGCCAACAAAAAAGAAATACTGTAGCCAGTTGCATTTCATATTTCATTTCAAGTGTTATTTGCAAAACATGTGCGAGTCGAGTCAGTGTGCCGGGGCTCAAATAAAAAATTAAGTAATAGATTTTGTCGCTGCGATAACAAAAAAGTGCTAAAATATTTTTTTCGAATGCGTCAAACATAATTTATAGGACACATTTTAGGCGAATTGCATACAAAATTGGACCACCATCGGGAGCTGTAAGTGTGGTTTAGAGTGGACTTGGTCAATGGTTAAACTGAAAGTTGATCTAGCGGGTATTAATTGAGGGGATTACTTATGTTTGATAGTGTAGATGACTATGCAGCATAAGGAAGAGACAAGAGCAGGGGAATAGCATCATCATTATGATGCTTAATTGCAATTTGTAAAAGTTATTTAAAATCTTGACTTACCGAAAGATGCTCATGCCTCATCCAAGGGAGCTGTAAGTACAGAGGGTTATTTAGCTTAGTATAAATATAATATAAATGTGGGATAAGTATAAGTACATCGTTAGGATATCGATGTGGGCTAAGTATAAGTACATCGATAGAATATCGATGTGGGATAAGTATAAGTACATCGATATGATATCGATGTTTGCTAAGTATAAGTACATCGATATGATATCGATGTGGGCCAAATACTAGTATATCGATATCTAGAGAAAGGGCAGAACAGAAGCTCGTCTGAAAGTGAAGAGTCGAGTCGTGCGTTGTAGTTTATCGTGTAAAGTAGACGATGGAGATTTGCGTTTTAGACAAGTTTAAATTTAGTATTCATTAATGTTCAGTTCAATTAAGTATAAGCATATATATAACCCGTGAAATAAGTATTACTTGTGTACTTTAAAATAACACATAAATAATATAGTTTACCTTATTGAATGAGAAGTTATGTGTTTGAATTGTAATAACTTTTTTATTTGATTGAATAAGATTACTTTTTATATCTTTTGTCTTAATAATTGCTTCTTTAGTAAAATTTTATAGAGATGAATACAAAGGAGGAGCTGTAAATATCGTTTTATAATATTGGTTTGAATATTTGTTTTATCCATAATATTATTAATTATTAGCCCAAATTTAATTAGAACTTCATTAGGGTGAGTTGGGTTAGAATAAGTTGCTTATTGTTTAGCTTTATTTATTACATTATAAAATTTTAAAAACATTTATAAAATCATTTCTACATTTCAGTTGCTCATCCTTTTGCATTGAAATATTTTGCATTAATTTTAGCACATGATTCAGCAACAAGTCATTAAATTGCACTCACTCGCAGCGTATCGCTTGTCAATTGCTCTTCAATAGCAACAACAACAACAACAACAAACAATTACATGAAAATTGCACAGCGATTGATGTTCATTGGCATTCGCAATAGGCCATCGTCATGGCACATCCCATGCCCCATGCCCCATACCCCATGCCAAAGTGAAAAGCAAAAGCCGTGACTGCCACAACAAAAGCAACAACAACAACACCAATGTCCGAGTCAGCAACTGTGATGCTGCGAATGACAGTTGAATCACCTTCATTTTTAATGGAGACAAGTGTCAGTAATTTATGCACAAAGCCAGCTGGAGGAGGTGGAGGAGGAGGAGGAGTTCAGTGCATGGTTAAGGACAGGGGTTTGCTGCACAAACAAGCGCAGAAATTGATGCACAAGTTAAACAAATTAAAATCGATTGTCGGCACAAAACAACTACACATTCGACCGACCATAACTGTGAACCTGAACCGAGGTCCCAGATCAGTTCAGTTGGAGCTGCAGCCCAGCCTTAACCAGGGTCAGTCTCATATACCCCTTGCTGCTGCCAGCGGGGTCAATGTGAATTGTGTGAAAATGACCGCAGTGAGATCAATTGACCACGACTTTGACGATGCACAGAGAATAGCCGTATGCTCAAAGGTTTCTCTAGTGTATCTCTGCTCTATGCACTTCTCTCTGGGGATTTGTAAGCGATCTTGGCACTTCATTATTCACGCGCGTGCGCCGTTCAAGGCTCGCGGAAATGTCAATAGCAAATCACTTAATTTGTTTGGCAATTTTCGCCAGCCGAGGAAAACAAAAAGCAAAGAAAATACATAAACCGCAATTCAAGAAACGTGTAGAAAATTGCTGCAAAATGAGAAAAACAAATGCGCTCACGATGCCTTCAACTTGGGACTCGTACTTCACAGCATCTCACTTGGGCAAATTTTGGTCAACTAATGTACAAACATTATCCTTGGCCATTTGTACTCGTACTTGATCTCCAGCCAGAGCTAGAGCTACAGCTACAGCTGTGATTATTTTCTTTAACTGCCCTGTGGCACAACGAATGTGGTGCCATGCTTCGTGCTGTGGGTCAATCGGGTCAATAGAGTGTGGCAATTGCTGCTAGCGTGGCCACCACCACAAAAGATTTATGAGAAGCGCCGAGAGAGGCGCATGTGCCTAGAGTGCAGTTGAGATGAGAAGGGCTAAGAATAGTTCGAATAATATGTTGTAACAATGATGGACTTGGTCTAATAACTAGCATCTAATATTCTTAATTTTCTTAAACTGAAGTGCTGAAGTTGCTATGGCTTTAGTTTGATTCCAATTCACATTTCTTCTGAGATAAGAATGTCGCGTGAAACACATTATAATTATATTGCGATTTTTTAAATGTGACATCAACATAAATTATTTTGATTAAAATATGAATTATTTTGTTGAACTTTGACACTGAGTTGACTTTAGACATCATCGGATGATTTGATTTAGTTCGTTTCTGCTATAAATACGGCACTGAATTTTAAATCGCACAGTCTGTCTGCATATTCAGACACTTGAAGATTCGAAAATGTTATTACTAAAATATTTTCGTATAATCTTATTCGCAACCATAATCAACAACTGTGGTGCTGACTCTCTGATTCTCGAGTTAAACGAGAGTCATGCGTACTATACTATCAGGTTGCTGTTAATCAATATCAGGTAAAGAACTTGTATACCCTAACTGAGTAAACACTAATGCACAATTTTTATCAGCGAGGAGCTTAAATTGATTAAAACAGATCAAGCATTCATTAAAGAGCAGCAGCTGACGATGAAATCAGATCTCAAATTGTTGAGAGACGAACAGCTGATGAAGAAATCAACTCTAGAAATCATTAAAGAGGAACAACTGGCGGTAAAGTCAGATCTAGCCTTATTTAAAGAACAACTGTCGAAGAAGTCTGATCAACTGTTGACCAAATCAGATGTGGCATTCATTAAAGACGAACAACTACTGATGAAGTCCGATCTAGCATTAACCAAAGAACAGCAACTGTCAATGAAGTCTGACCTAGCAATCATTAAGGAGGGACAACTGTTGATAAAGTCCGAGCTTCAAAAACTGCCCAATATAATCCATACAAAGCCCAGTTCTTGTGTCGAAGCAACTGCCGCATCCAAATCCAGTGGAATCTACGAAATTCTCGTCCCTAGTTATAGCAACAAACCCTTTGACGTCTACTGCGATGCGAAATCTCATGGAGGAGGATGGTTAGTGCTTCTTCGAAGAATGGATGGCAGTGTTGACTTTTACCGAGGATGGGAGGAATACCGGAGGGGATTCGGAGATCCAAACGGTGAGCTGTTCCTGGGCCTGGATAAGATACATGCCTTGACAACTAATAGTGACCAAGAGCTGATGTTTATACTGGAGGACTTTGAAGGAGACGTTAGGCATGAAGCATATGATAAATTTGCAATCGGAGGCGAGGATGACTCATATGTCCTGCACACTTTGGGCAAAGCGAATGGAACTGCTGGAGATTCATTAAGTTATCATTTCAATATGAAATTTTCAACTTTCGACAGGGACAACGATCTGTGGACTTCAAGTAAGTGCGCGGAGGAGTATACTGGGGCATGGTGGTACAACAACTGTCACCGCGTCAACTTGGCTGGCAAATACAATGATAATACTAATAGTAAGGGCATCAATTGGTTAACATTCCGTGGCCTCAAGTACTCACTAAAGCGCGCAGTGATGATGATAAGGCCACGTCAGTAAACCAGATCTAGAAATCCTTAATGTCATTTTTGTACACTTGCAGTTTAATACATAATACATAGACGCTTTATACAACTTAACAACCAAAACGAATTGTACCAATAAAATGTAAATCTACCTTGCTGAATAATATAAATTTCCTTTATGATTAGGTTAGACAAGCTGACTATTCTACAAACCGTTACCATAGTAAAGTATGAGTATAGTTGCTATTAAATACTTTAGCTACTAATTCAGGTATAAAGTTGTATTAACATGCCAATCAGTCGGCTACACCTGACAGTATGTGTGGCATGTATATTGTCTATATAACCTTAAATATACTATTATTAGGTAAATTAGGTATTCTACTTATATGTATTAACCGACTTCTTTTGCAAAGTGTTGACTGGAAGTAAATGGACCCCGAATGGAATTTAACAGTGTAATTGGTATTTTTTTATGCTGATTTGATTTGTGGCTTGAAGTTATGCATTTCCACACTAATATGTATGTAAATTGAATGGTAATAATACAATTAAGGCGTGTTGCATTACGTAAGTCCCCTTATAAATAGGGCATTCAGGCTGAAGTCTTCTCAGTTCGTACTCCCATTCAGTCAATTAGTGTTCAAAAAGATGTTGCTCAAGTTAAGATTCTGTGCAATATTATTCCCCACAATAATCAGTCAGTGTTGGGGTAAAATTCTTAGCACCGATGTAAATGAGAAACTTCCATCCAGCCAAACCAATGAGAGTTCTGCACTTCATTCTTTGCTAAAGGAGACAAGGTAAAATACTCGACGAATTTAAAAACAATTTATTCTATTAAATTTTTATTAGAGAGGAGCTAAAATTGATTAAATCTCAGCTAGAAACATTCAGGTAAAGCTCAAAAATATTATCAAACGCACTTACACTCATTCAAATTGTTCTCAGAGCTGAGCTAATGTTGCTTAAATCTCAGAAGGAAGAACTGATTAATAGAACCCAACCGCAGCTTAGTTCTTGTGTCGAAGCTACTTCCACTACCAACTCCAGTGGAATCTACGAGATACTTTTCCCTAGTTATAGTGACAAACCCTTTAAGGTGTTCTGCGATGCGACATCTCATGGAGGGGGCTGGCTAGTACTTCTGCGTAGAATGGATGGCAGTGTTAACTTCTATCGAGGCTGGGATAGTTACAAAACGGGATTCGGTGATCTGGACGGAGAATTCTTTTTGGGACTCAATAAGATACATGCTCTGACAGCTGAGAGAAGCCAACAGTTGCTGTTTATACTGGAGGACAATGATGGCGTCATCAGACATGCGGGATATGATAAATTTGCAATCGGAGGAGAAAAGGACTTGTATGCCCTGCACACTTTGGGCACACATAGTGGAAATGCTGGAGACGCATTAGATTATCATCGCGATATGAAATTTTCAACATTCGACAAGGACAACGATAAGGTTACGCATAACTGTGCGGAGATGTTTACTGGAGCGTGGTGGTACTACGCATGTCACCGCGCCAACTTGGCTGGTAAATACAATGATAATACTTATGGTAAGGGCATCACTTGGGAACCATTCCGTGGCCACAAATACTCATTAAAGCGCGCAGTGATGATGATAAGGCCACGTCAGTAAACCAGATCTACAAATCCTTATTGACTGATTGGTTATCAGAAATAAATAACTGCTTAAATTAAAAGTCAAAGGTCACAAGTCTTAGTTAAATTGTTAATTGTGGGAAGGGATAACTGACATTTATATTTAAAAGGAGAAGAATAAATTTCAATGGACTCTATTAATGTCGTTCCAATTAACAAAGTGTCCAGCAGGGAGACCGCATAATGAGTATATAAGAAAGATAAATGCTGATAAGACCGCGTCAGTGATACCATGACCCTACCCAACAAATCGCTTACTATATCCACACAGACATATTAGCCTTTTTGCCCTTTTGTTTGCATATAAAAAGTAGAGAGCAAAGTATATTTTTGGGTGTATAATCTTAGTTTTTAAATGTCAATTAAAATAATAAGCTCATAAATCATATATACCAATCTGTCTTTGTATAAACTGGCAAAAATAATATAAGGAAAAGCCAATAAAATTATCACACTGAAACTTGGTGTGAAATCGAGTTGGATTTTCGATTTCAGCACTGACCTAATCAATAGCACAATTTGACAAACAGAGGGAATGTAATCAAAAGTCTTGCCACAAAATATTATATTATATTATTATGCTCCTCATTCTCTAATGAAAAGCTCCTTATTTCTCATTCTTAAACGTAATCTTATAGTATAGAAGCTTCTCTAGCTCTTCACTTCTAATGAGTACTTGAATCTTTTAAATTATAGTTATAGATTATTATGCTCCTCATTCTCCAAGGAAAAGTTGATTATTTCTCATTGCAAAACTTAAACTCATAGTACAAAAATTCTTTAGCGCTTTACTTCTAATAAGAAATGGAATTTCTCCAACGATTTCTTTTCAGTTTTTTATTAAAAATGCCATAGAAAGGGCGCTTCATAGTACAGCCAACCTAGTAGTATTTCCTTCTAAGCTTAGATCAAAGATCAGTCGAGCACCACCAACAGTTGGCCACATGTCGTCACATGCACACCCCTAACAGCCACACACACACCCCACACCCACATGGTAATCGCCATCGCATGTCGCGTGGCGCTGGTCAGCCCACAAAAGCTAAAGAAGAATGAAAAACTAAAGAGATGGCAGCAATGCGATAGAAGGCGCGTGTCACAGAACAACAAGTCACAAAAAAACGTAGGAAGAAGAGTGGAAAACCGGAAAAGAGACGAGCCGACAGGACCTGCATTTAACTGGGTGCACTATGCGGCGCAGGAAGGTGACGCAACGGGTGGAACGTGCAACGTGCAATGTGGCAAAGTGTGGGTCACGTGTCGCATATTAAGGAATTGAATGCTGCTCAAAACGTATGTCAAATGTCCAAGTGTGCGTGTGTGTGTGTTGTGTGTATAGATGTGGGATCAGGTCATAGGGCGAGGGTGTGCAGGCATCCGTGACGCTGACAAGTTGCAACCCTCTCGCTGTACTATACAACAAGCCAGGGGCAACCCCTCTGCCTCTGCCTCTGTCAGCTCTCGTTGACTTTCGACCAGTGTGGCCAGCCAGCAAATTATACAAGAGACCGGCACAAGTACAAGTAAATAATATCATCAGCGTTTGTCGCTCATTAATGCAGCGAATACCCTTTGGTAAAAGGGTATGTGAGACTTGGTAGTTAGTGAAAATGATGATACTATCGAAAAATAAGTATCGCAAGTAGTTAATACATATATAAATAAGTATCTCTTCAATCTCTGTCTAAATTTATATACTCTAATGAAAGCTAGGGTATTCATTTAGTTCATAACTACTTCATTTTGTTTTCTTACTTCAATAAAAATAAAACAATCCATGGTACTATCAATAAATATTGTATCGTAAGTAGTAAATATATACATTGATAATAAATCTCGTCAATCTCTGTCTAAATTTATATACTTTAATGAAAGCTAGGGTATTTTTACTTTCTTAAGTCAGAAAAATAAAATAATTCATGGTACTATCGTAAAATAAGTATCGCAAGTAGTAAATAAATAATAAATCTCTTCAATTTCTGTCTATATTTAAATTTTATGAAAGCTAGGGTATTCTTTTAGCTCATAAATACTTCATTCTGCTTTCTTATTTAGCAAACCACCCTCAAGAGCTTGACTTGAACCTATTGCTGCCTTTTAATTTGGCCTAATTTAATTTTCGCTGGTAGCAATTGCCGCTGCTTGGCGAAATTTTCGCTGGTGTCACCCTACTCTGCGTTTGTGATTTGACATTTGTGGGAATCTTTTGTTATTGGTCTTTGTTGTAGCGGCAATATGCTTAATGTCACAGTTGCATCCCTGCCACGCCACACCTCACCACCCCCCCTCCCCCTTGATCAAGTGCAATGATGCGCGGCCATTTCCTGTATCTCATGTGGGAACCCATTAGAAGAAATCTAACTATCATACGCTCTCCCACCCTCCTCCCTGTTTGCATTTGTCAGTCTCTGGCTCATTGTTGACGGGGTCCCGGGGTTCAATCTATAGACTGTCCTAATGACACCATAGCTCTGCACTGTTAATTGTTTACTATGTGATCTATTCGCTGGTATTGAAGTGTTTTTATGGTCAATGCACAGCAGCTAGAACAAATCATGTTTGCACTAAGCGTGGGAAGTCAAATTGAATTGTTGTACCAGAACAGTTTAACACAATTATGAGTTACGGCTTGGGAAGATCCACTAAAAGGTGTGATCGAAGCATGGGAAGTTATTTAAACATTCATAAAATCACAAGGTAAATACTCTAAGTAAATCGTAATTCAAGATTGAATATAATATCAGAGTTGAATCAAAAGAATATTCGACTTTCATGGCATCATTTTAAGACATAAAATATACATTTTGTATAGTATATATAGTGTATCTTTAAATGAGACGTTCTGAGAATCAAATCGTTTAAATATATACTCTAAATATACTCAAAGTAAATCATTATACAAGATTGAAAATATTATAAGAGATGGCATCATTTTTAGACACAAAATATACACTTTATATAGTATATCTTTAAATGAGGCAAGACGTTCTGAGAATCACAATTGAGATACTCATAATTCAAGATGGAAAATATTATAAAAGATCAATCAGAAGATACTCTACTTTCATGGCATCCTTTTAAGACACAAAATCTACTTTAGTATATAGTATAAATTATAGTATATAATATATTGTAAAGTATCTAACACTTTCCAAAAACCTTCCCAGGAATACCCATAGCTTCGTTCAACTATTCATCAATCACTTTAAAGTGTTGCACGCTTTTTTCATTTCGCATTCCTTGACCTTAGCTTGGCTGAATTGAAAATCAATCGCCATAAAATTAGCACTTAATGTCACTTGGCCTGAGCGCACTCATTAGAGGCCAAATCTATGCATGCAATTTTGGGAGAGAAATAAACCGAAAATAGAAATAGAAAAACCTTAAACCCTAAACCCTAAACCACAGGCAAAGTTAAACGGCGAGTTGAAACCATTACATGACCATTACAGAGTAACAAGAGCAAATGGAACAGGCAATAGGGAATGGGCAATAGCCAAGGAGGAAATGTTTAGAGCCAAGTCCAAACTAATTTCAACCACCCTCAGGTGATGAAGACAATTAAATATTCGTGATTTAACGATCACTTTGCAATGCTCCAAACTGTCAGTTGGAGCAAAGTCGCCAAACGAAGCGAAAATTCCCATTTGAGTCGAAATGTAAATGACTAGCGGACGATGGAGCCCTAAAAAAATTTTGCTGAGGCCTCGATAAAGATCACACAGTGGACCCACTGGAGGACCACAAACAAAAAAGAACTCTCCCCCTCCCCCTCCCCCAACGAAATGAATGCTGCGCATCACGAATTTTCCAGCAGCCGGCTGAGCAGTTGAGCTCTAGTTCAAAGGAAAAGCCTGCCAAAAACGACAAACAGGTTTCCTAGCATTTTGCCAATTTGCCTATCAACAAGCGATCGATTAAGTACGCCTACCAGGCCAAAAACGAGCACTCTTCTGTCTGCCTGTCTGTCTGTCTGTCCTTCCATCTGTCCATCTGTCTTCGTCTTCTAGGCAGTCTTCTAGTCTTCTCTGTGGCTCTCTGGCTATATTGGTCACAAAGTCAAAATGTTAATAAATGCAGTCGACTGAGTCGTTGCGCAGATTTTCATTTTAGTTTTCCTCTTCTAGCTAGCTGAATTCTAAACTCTCGACCCACCCACCCAAGTACGTGGGCGTTTCGTTCGCTTCGTTCTTGTTTTTGTTGTGGTCAAGTTCATTTCTTCAACTGCGGCTGCAGATTCCAATCAGGTGTAATAATTCTTATTGGCAACGCTTCAAACTTCAAATTTCTAGTTGCGACTTCGAGTCGAGACGTCGACTTTCTTTTAATATGCCCCGCGCGCATCGTTTACTGTTAGACCGATCAAAGTGTTCTCTTTTCTTGGTGCTCTCTTTTTCTGTATGTGTGTGTGTGTGTGTGTGTGTGAGTGTGTGTGTGTGCCTGCCACGCTGTCGTTCTTTCTCTTCACGATTGATCGTGCATACTAAACTATAAATCCATCGTGATACATTGGGGCGATCAGGCGAGGCTACGTCCCAAACATCGCATTCACGTCTTCGTTTTTCTCTCTGCTTTGTTTTTCTTTTTGATTTTGCTGCAGCAGCTTTTCGCCAGCGGAGACTCATTTTCATATTAGCAGTGCATACAGAAGAATCTACGCTGAGGCAGTTACTAGTGGAGTAAATTAGAATCAGGTTAGAGGATAGACATCTTCAATAGTTTGTGTTTATTTAAAGTAAAAGATTTCACTACTTCGCCAAGTATCTATCAGCATATCTATCTACCACTTCAAGTAGTACGCTTCCCTAAGAGAAAACACGACACGTGCTCATCTCTAGCCCGTTTTGAGTGCAGTTTAATTCTCAATATTAATCAGGCCGCCTGAGCCTAATGCAGCCCGTTAATCGTTCCAGTGTGCACTTTACACGCCTTTTGCCTAATTTTGGGCCCTTTTTATCACACGCAGCTGCAGCTCCACCTCCTCCTCCCCCTCTCGAGATGCTGCCCCAAAACACCCCGGGTATAGTTTTATGTGCCAAGTGACACCAACGAGGCATAAATATCTGGCAGGCAACAACTAATTAGTGAATATCTGGTAAACTGAATGGGGTAAAACTTACGCATGTATCTGAAAGATACAAATGTATCTGCTGGCAAGGTGTCGCTCCATTTGACAACAGCAGCAGCAGCAGGAACAATGTTTAATAAATTCCCTGGCGAAGCGCACTTAACTCGCTCCCCACACTCTGACACACATCTATCTATACACACACTCACACTCTCTCTGTATTTTTGGGGGCATAGAAAATTATTGAAATTTTTATATCAATGGTGAAATGTGTGCTCAGACTTCTGCTGCAACTGATCTGATGCAGAAGGCATTGCCTGGTATTATCGCTTGGCATTAAATGCGATTAAATTGATTCCTTCAAAATGCCATCAAATCGCCCCTGATGTTGATTTTTATATGCATCTTCACTGGGAGGGCTTTGTCACCTCACCTACTGCGTAGTGAGAGGTCGGGGGTGGGGAAGTGGCAACTTGCCATTGACGGATTGTTTCGTGCAACATTTATTGCACTTGAATATGAGCCGAGCAGAATCCGTCGGCCATCGTAAAAGTTGTTTTTATTGTTTTATTATGAATGTGCACCGACTGGGGAGCTTACACACACCAAATGACAGCAGTTCAATGGGAATGAGGGGAGGGGGAAGATCTTGGAACTGCGTGGCAAGTTTTATGTGCAACTAAGCCAATTTCAGCGATTACGGGCCATCATCGGTGTGTTTGCAGCCAACAAAACATAACGACACAATATAATCTGAGACACAGACACACAAAGAGGAAGCATAATACTGGGTCAGGGCTGTATAAGCTACGCACATACTAAATATGACATTAACTCGCAGCTGAAAGACTAAGCGTATTCTTAGGAAAATCTATCTATAAAAGTATGGCATATAAAATAGGGATAGGATAGGAGAGATTAGAATAGAGAGAAAGCAGTAGAGAGTAAAGTGGAGAGTAGGGTATGGAAGTGAGTAGAGGTTAGAGCATAGAGTAGAGTATAGAGTGGAGTATAGAGTGGAATATAGAGTAGAGTATAGAGTAATGTATAGAGTAGAGTATAGAGTAGAGTATAGAGTGGAGTATAGAGTGGGATATAGTGTAGAGTATAGAGTAGTGCATAGAGTAGAGTGGAGTATATAGTAGAGTATAGAGTAGAATATAAACTAGAATATAGAGTGGTGTATAAGTTGGAATATAGTATGGAGTATAGAGTAGAGAATAGAGTGAGGAATAGTGTAGAGTATAGAGTAGAGTATAGTGTCGATCATAGAGTAGAGTCTAGAGTAAGGTATAGAAAATAGAGCATAGTGTTGAATATAGAGTTGAGTATAGAGTGGAGTATAGAGTGGTGTATAGAGTAGAGTATAGAGTAGAGTATAGAGTGGAGTATAGAGTGGAGTATAGAGTGGAGTATAGAGTGGAGTATAGAGTAGAGAAGAGTATAAAGTAGAGTAGAGTGTAGAGTAGAGTAGAGTATAGAGTAGAGTATAGAGTATAGTATAGAGTAGATTCTAGAGTAGAGTATAGAAAGTAGAGCATAGTGTTGAATATAGAGTAGAGTATAGAGTGGAGTATACAGAAGAGTATAGAGTAAAGTATCAAACGGAGTATAGAGTAGAATATAAAGTAGAACATAGAGTAGTAGTGAACAGTTTAATAAAGCAGATTAAAGACTATTAAGAACATAGCTTTAGTTCAGTTTGATACGAATGTTAAACAAAATCTAAGCAATGTTTAATTTCTTATACCCTATATCCATAAGAGAAACAACTTTATGAATTCAAAATATAATAAGCTCCAATTATATTCTTAGGCTTAGTATTTATGTAAATAACTCTGTGTAGATGTTAGAGCAACCTAATGGAGTATTTGCAGACAAACAACAGCTATACAAAGAAAATTGGGAATAACAAACAGCAGTACTGATTAACAATATCCTTGAGTGTTATTAACAAACAATATTGTTTTATATCTTAACATTACTAAAATCAACAGAACTTTAGCTTACTCTATAATAATCCCTGTTTATTTATTAAATATACTCCCAGTTAATTTAAATTTATAATTGAGATTGTTCTGTAGCTGATGAACAGTTAATTGCTACGGGTTCAGCGTTTTTATAAACATCATAAAATGATGATGTAAACATCTGTTGTTAACGCACTGCAGCAGCAACAACGACAACTGTCGCGACTGTCAACCCTTCCAAAACGAGGCAGAACGGGGCAAACCGTGGCTCAACGTGTTAAACGTCAATAAAGTTGCTAAAATCAACAACAACATGAGCTGAGAGGGGGGAGGCATGGAGTAGTAGTAATAAACCCGCTTGCAGCCAAATGGAAACAATAAATATATAGCCGAGACTGCAGTAGAGAACCTTTTGACAGAGACATGAGGTAATAGGGGGAGTGATGGTACAATTAAACTGTGTGAAGTGTAAGTGCAGCGGTAATTATGTTAGAGTGTGCCACCAGTTCGAATTGAAAATGAGTAAAAGTGAAAAACTAAATGGTAATCGATAAAGGAAGGTAGTAGTCGTAGTATAGTATAGGGCTGTGGGCTGTTTGGGTGGTGGTTGCAATCGGCGCCGTCTAAAGCAAATAAGCATTAAATATGCTCAACTCAGCTCAGTGGCAAGCGGGACGTTAATTAATGACGCGCCTCTTGACTGACTCCCGGCATAAAAAACGCGCCACACACACACACACCTACCACCAAGGGGGAGTCATGGGTAATCACATTATATTCTCAGCGAGTTGAAATATCTCACGTGGCAGAGGAAAAACAATATGCGGCGTGTGAAAATGCCAGCTTAAAAGGATGCCGACGTTGCCCCTAAATGATGTGGCATTGCCTGATTGCAGTTTGGCGACATTATACACACACACACACACACACACCTAGGCACACACAGTGAGACAGACAGACACACACGTGTTTCAGGCTGGCGACACTAAATCATCGCCAAATGCTTATGATTAGCGTTCCACTGCCTCGACACGCTCACTTTATGCGGGCTCTGGATCCTCTCGGTGCGGTTGTTGTTGTTGTTCCTATAACTCCTGCTAGTTGTTGTTGTTGTTGTCGGTCACATTACACTACACACAGCGAGTTAAGAGGCAGCTGTACGGGCTGCCAGATACACAGAGACAAAGACAATGCCTAGCTAAATATAGTAAACAGACTTCAAATGCACTGTGAGAAAATATATAGAAAATTTGACAATAAAATTGAATAAAACATATTTTTAATATAATTTCTACAATATCTACTATTGTTATAAATTGATTCCCTCAAGCTAACTGCATCAGCATTGACTATTAAATTTATTTAAAATTTTTAACAATAAAATAATGTAGAATATATTTTTAATATAATTTCTACAATAACAACAATTGTTATTAACTAATTCCCTCAAGCTTTCTGATCCAGAATTGACTATTAAATTTATTTACAATTTTTACCAATAAAATAATGTAGAATATATTTTTAATATAATTTCTAGAATAACTACAATTGATATCAACTAATTCCCTCAAGCTAACTGCATCAGAATTGACAATTAAATTTATGTAATTAGACCAAAATCAAGCATCTTTAACACATAGAGTGAATAGTATTTCAGCTTCATTTCTATAGTTATACAAATCAGCTAAGAATAAGCTCTTATTTCTCACAGTGTATACTCCTCATAAGTCGCCTAGCTTGGCAGCCGTTTTCCTGTTCCGTTTTTTCGTTCGTTTTTTAATTAGAAACATTTGAAAGCTATTGTCATCTGGGGCTGGGCGTAACACTTGTTGCCAGCGATCATTGCCAGGGCCAAGCTAATGATAAATGTGCATATAGAAAGAGAAGAGACAAGAGAGAGGACAGCGTGATGGAGCTAGTTTAGTTGGGGCGACTGCGGACAAGGCTCAGCAGCTACAAATGAGGCTGTCAGTGTTCTCTTTCGTGGTGCAACAGATGCCGGAGGCATGTGAATGGGGAATAGTAAAATGAAGGAGAAGTGTTGGAATTATTAAACAAATGGAAAGCAATTGAAATATATAGTGTATATAGTGTATGAATAGCTAAATAGATACGTGGCATAGTGCCAATATAAACAAACAAATCTCTGTCTGTCTAGTAGTATGAAATTTCCAAGTTAATCGCAAGCCACCCACTAATTTAGGCAGCATGCAGCCCCAGGATGTTTTACAACCTTGACCAGAGAGATCTCTAGCATTATCATTATCATTATCATTATCATTACCATCATCAGCAGCATTATTATGTATATTGAGTTGTTGAGCTACTTTTTAATTTCGAAACCTTGAACTTTTTGAGTTTTCTTGTTTTTGTTTCTGCAAATTGCATAGTAATAAAAAATAATCAAAATAATAAAAAATAAAGTCTCAACTGCACAAATCTCTGTAATCAGCAGGCTGAAATCACCAGCTGTTTGGCCAAAAAAGGCGAACAACAAACAAACGGAAAACAACTTCATCAACACAACAATGGTTAATGAGCTGGACGGCGCAGAGAGATACGAGTTACTCGAATGCACTCAGAGTGTAGTGTATGAATATTCAAATGCTGAGGTATTGAATACACCACACGGATACGAATCTATCTGTCGGCATTCGACTAATAAAACCATCAAAGACATTAAACGTTGTGGGTGCCATTCATTTGCCTGAACTCTGACCCCCCCAGCCGCTGTCTGACCAGGTCGCTAAAGCTGGCAAACTGCATAAAACTAATAGCAATAATAATAATAATCTCAAGTAAAAAGCAACCAAAAGAAACAAAAACTTGACGCAGATGCTGCAAACGAGATACGCGAGAAATCGTTTCAAGAGTTGCCAAATGCTACGGTTGCATCTATCGATAGTTGATTTTTGTTATTGTTTTTCAGTTTTTCGACTTGTCTTGGCAAGGTCTGCACGTGCTTAGATCTGGCAGCATTGTAGTCCATTTGCGAGTTGCATAATCCCCTCTGTACATTTTACTCAATGGGGCGACAAATCATATCAAATCAATGAAGTCAAGGAAGTTCTACGAAACGAGAGAAAAAACTGCACAATTGGCACAATTGGCAATGTTTAAAAGGGGAAATATTGCTGGAACGCTGCTTTCAAAATTAGCTTTTAAATTAGAGTTTGATTGAAATTTATTTACTTTAAAAGTAAATTAAAAATTAGGGAAATTCATGCATTATTTATGCAAAAGAGAAACAGTTGAAATGTGTATTATTTTAATTAAATATTTAATAAATTCTAAAGCTTCAAACATTAAAAAGATACATTTATCAATTGTTATTTAATTTAAATTTTTATATTATATTTTAGTTCTTATTAACTGCTTATCCATTTAATGTTTTGAGTTCCTCAGTTTACTTTTTCTGTTTCCTTTAAAACTTTATAAATTTACCTATATTTCACTTGATCTAATAGCGACTGTTCCTTGGGTTATTCAGCTATGGATAATGATTAATCCAATTAATTCATTAATAAATATAAACTTTAAAATATTTATTTAATTCTTTTTTCTTTTATTTTATTCTATTGCTTTCTTCTGTTTACTTTTTCTTTTCTTTATACTTTATATAATGTTTATCTATATTTCACTTGCTCCAATAGCAACTGTCAGTCAGTTAGCGTATTCAGCTATTGTATACCCTCACCATAATTGTGCCTTTTGCTTTTGTTTATAATTGTGTGGCCATTTCAATTTCATTTAAGTCGGAGTTGCCCGCGGGTTACGTCGACTGTCGACTATCGATTGTCGATTGTCGCAGTGAAGCTGTCTCGCTGTCTGTCCGTCTGTCCCTCTGTCTGTGGCAGGCAGTTGTTGCCGCTTTTGATCGGCTTGCGATCATTTGGGCATTGTTTTTTAACCGTTTCGTTTTTTATTATTGTTGCCAACTGTCTGAATGGAACTGGGAACTCTTGTGACTCCAAAGAGATCGTTATAATTTGGCTTGAGGCGCCGCAGTTGCAGCCGCCACGTCCTTCGCGTCGAGTGGGTGGCTGCTTTTTAGCTAGTTTTTATGTGTTGTTTAGTCTTTTCTAGTTGTTTTTTTTACTGGTTTTCTTATTTATTATTTGTTATTTGCTATTTGTGCTATTTGATTTAAATTATAATTTTATGTAATCATGAAGTGGGCCTGTTCTGTTTTGGCTGCTGCTGCTGCAACTGCAACTGCTGCTAGCCTCAATTAAATGCACGTTTTGGTGCTGGCTACTAAATGCAATCGATTATTGATTATTCGATGCCGATTCGATTCATTTTAATTGCCTGCTTTGCCTTGGCCAACGTGAGAATCGGAATTGTATTGCAATTTAAACGATTTGCTCAGATGAAAGACTAAAACGTAACAGATTTGCACTTTGATATGATACTTGGCCCAAGCACGTGGATTATTATAATTATGTTAGGGCGAACGGTTAATGAAGTGAGGGGAACTAGAGGGAAGGACTAAGGCAACTATGATATTAGCCTTTATCAAATATTAAACTACTACTACAAATTCTTACTAAAATCTAAGCTGTAGTAAGTCTGGCTTTAACTCAGAGTCTACTAAGAGAAGCCCAAGCTTCTATCTATCTATGCCTTTACCTCTTTTTCCCTTGTCTTAATTTAGATATTCTATTAATAGTAAAATTATTTCAGCTGCAGCATTAGATTAGACAAGTCTGGGGAACTGAAGGGAATGACTAAGTCTACTATGTACATACATATATTATATAATATCAAATATTTAACTAAAATTTAAGGCAAGCTTAGCTTCTATCTATCTATGCCTATACCTCATTTTCCCTTGTCTTCAATTATATGTTTTCTATTTATAGTACAATTATTTCAGCTGCAGCATTAGATTAGACTAGTCAGGGGTACTAGAGGGAATGACTTAGTCAAACTACTACTGCAAATTCTAACAAAAATCTAAGCTAAACCTGGCTCTAGAAAAGATCTATCTATCTATGGCTTTACCTCATTGATCCTTGTCTTCAATTATATGTTTTCTATCAATAGTGAAATTATTTTATCTATAGTATTAGATTAAACAACTCTAGGGAATTAGAGGGAATGTCTAAGTATACTACATATATTATATTATAACAAATATTAATAAAAATTTCAGGCAAGCCTGGCTTCTATCTATCTATGCCTTTACCTCATTGTCCCTTGTCTTCAATTATATGTTTTCTATTAATAGTAAAATTATTTCAGCTGCAGCAACCCTTGCCTCAATCAGCTCTCCCTCTAAGCGGCGCTTCTCTGGCACCGCCTGCACTTCCTTCTTCCTCAAACCAAATGGCAAACAGGTGTGATTTGAATAGAAAGAGTCGAGAGTCGAGTCTGTGGAGTGTGTTTCCTACATGCACACAGTCAGGCCCAAAAGTATATCCCCAGCTCAAATCACAAAACGCGTGTCCAACTTGTGCCGCTTGTCGTTAGTCAAAAATAGCTGGGCGACACGACAGCAACAGCAACAACAACTCGAACAGCAACAGCAACAGCAATAACAACTCAAGTGACACCTTTAGCGAATGCATCTGCACAATTACGAGTACGAGTTGAGCTGAGCGGAGTTGGAAAAGTATCAGATTTCTATAGAAGCAAAACTCCTTTCTTTTATGCGCCACTAACAAACGGCACATTGCACATGTCCTGGCACAGCAACACACACCAGCACACCAGCACACACCAGCAACACACCATCACACCAGCAACAGTAAGTGGAACTGCAACTGGGCGACTGATGGACAGACGGACAGACGGACAGACTCTCAGCCTGCACAATCGCAATCAGTCACCCCCATCAGAAAGGCAGGCCGTGAAACAAAAGGCGTGGTGTGTGTGTGTGTGTGTGTGAGAGTGTGTGTGTTGTTGCTGCGGGTGCGGGTGTGGACCTTGGCCTCGGTATTGATTTCATGTTGACGCTGCAATATTTTCTTAATGAAAACAAACAAAAAGATGCTATGCCTGATGCCGTTGGCTCCTGATGCTGCTAGTGGGGCAGCTGGACCAGCAGCAGCAGGCCACAAAGTGCGTGTTATTAATATTATTGGCCTGGCCCAAAAGGCCTGCTGCTGCTGCTGGCTTATGGCCACACACGAGTGTGTGTTATGCCTCAACTTATATGTAGATGTGTGCTGCGAGATAATTGTGGGGCCAGTGCAGCAAGTTCGTGCCAAATTCCACACACAATCGCAACAGCAACAACAACAACAGCAACAACAACAACAACACAACTGTGGCCAATTTAAAACCAATTTAAAGTTTAATGAATTCATAAAGAAATCACTCGCGCTCTGCTCTGCTCTGCCCTGGCTGCACTTTCAAAACATAATCTGCCGACTGCAGCAGTAGAAGGAGTCTCATTGCACACTCACCATCTCTTTTTCGTCGCGTTGCATTCACCTTCTGCCATGCCACCACACATCCCATTGGATGGCGTGCCAAATCTCATAATCAGTCAATAACTTTTGCCGCCTGTTTCGCGCACGTGGCGACCTCGACTATTGGGGCTATGCTGGAGTTGAGTTGAGACTGGGCCGGGCCCGGGCCCGAGTCCAGGCCATAAGCGTTTCTTTATGTGCCCCATAATCGAAGTGAAATCAATGGCATTGCCTGTTCTTCCCACCGCGCGAGCAACTCCTCTGCATACCATTAACACGAAAGTCGTCGTTGTGAAATCTCAAGGAACTACGCCACTGCACTGAACAAAAAACGGGTGACGAAACTGAAAGCAATTAAAAATATATTAGTAAAAGGCAAATGTGAATATAAAATATATACTTTAATGTGTAAAAATTTACATAAATTTAATAATTAATGCTAAGTATTTTATTTTAATCATTTTCATTTTGGTTTTATGCCTCTTCTATTGTCCAACCTCCACAAATGCTTGATAGACTCCCTGAAAACACATTAAGCAGACTTGGTATAATCGATATTTAGGTTTGAATTATTAGTACTTTATTTAGTTGGTATTTACTGTTAATTAATTTTACTAAATGGTTTATGAACTACTATATTAATAGCTTGATGAAAATATTACTATTATTTCAGATTTATTTAAGCAGAGTTATAATCGACATTGTTTGAATTATTAGTACTTTCTTTTGTTGTTATTTATTGTTAATAAATTTCACTAAATATTTATGAAATATTATATTAATAGCTTGAAGTAAAATATTACTTTTATTTCAGACTTTTTTAAGCAGAATTATAATCGATATCGTTTGAGTAATTAGTACTTTATTTAGTTGATATTTATTATTGATAAATTTCACTAAACATTTAATGAATTATTATATTAATAGCTTGATGAAAATATTACTATTATTTCAGACTTCTTTGAGCAGACCTAAAATCGATATTTTTTGTATTATTAGTACTTTATTTAGTTGATTATTATTATGATATAATTTTACTAAATATTTATGAATTATTATATTAATAGCTGTATGAAAATACTACTAATTTTTCAGAATTGTTTAAGCAGAGTTATAATCGATATCGCTTGAGTAATTAGTACTTTCTTTTGTTGTTATTTATTGTTAATAAACTTCACTAAATATTTATGAATTATTATATTAATAGCTTGATGAAAACAGACTTCTTTGAGCAGACCTATAATCGATATTGTTTGAATTATTAGTACTATATTTAGTTAATATTTATTATTGATTAATTTCACTAAATATTAATGAATTATTGTTTTATTAGTTTGATTATGATATTACTATTAGTTTCAATATAATTTTCTGTTTATTACATCATTCTCTCACTTCATTAATCTTCGACCATTGCTTGATTAATCTATTGTCTTTCATGCCATGCATTGAGAATACATCTGTATTTTCTCTCAGTGTCACGTCTTGGACTCTACAGCGCCGCAGTCGCTGCGCCTTTGATTTGAGTTAAACAAATTTTCATTATTCGCACAGATTTTGCCATCTGACAGTTATTAATTGCAAATATCGCTTAATTCATCGCTTTAAAAACGCGACAACATTTCGCATAGTTCTTTCTGTGTGCCAATCCTCCAATCCAATCCTTCCAAACAACCTGTAATCACGACACGACAACAGCCAGTCACCGTTACCAGCCGACCGACCGACCGACTCTTACACTTCTGTTCCTCATTGGACAAGTTATATGATTGGCAATTGGTGTGGATTGCCAGAGTATGTATGTAATTTACATGGTTGCATTCCATTGACACTGATCATCAGTTAATTTGTTGCTTTATTGTAGAGTTAATAAAAGTGAATGCTCATCGTTTGTGGGACACATTTGTTATCCCCCGGATCTGTCGATAATACACTGAATTACAGCTCAACTTACAAGGCTCGAGACAAACAACAAAGTCAACAAAGTGCGAATGATTGTATAGTATTGTAAATATTAGTAAATAAAATAAATTAAGTACTTACTGCACTGTTATCCTCAATCAAATTCATATCGAACTGACTACTAATACAAATTGAAAGCAAACTTTGTGACTGTCAACTGCAATTTGTTGGCAAATGGGGAAAAACTTAGCAGAGATTTGTTCAGTTTGCTGCATAATCAAATCATTAGTGAAAGGTTTTAGGGCACTTGATCGATCGCGCTGCTCGTTAGAGCACTTAATGAATAAAAAACAGCTCAAATATTTGCACACAGCTGAAACAAAGCTGAAACAGATCCTGACTCGGCGACTGGATTGAAGATTGATTGTGTTGACTGATGGTGTTTCTTTTTCTTTTCGTTTTGTTTTTCATGCAGTTTCTGAGCTGCAATTGGCAAATTTGAATGTTGTTGATGTTGTCGACAATAGTTGCCGCTAGTTTGAGGTCTGTTTTTTGCCTTTTGTGGGCAACAACAGTGGCAACCAGCTGGAGGGAGCCAACGAGCCAACGATATCGTGATGGCCCCGTTTTATTGATGGATTAAGGGCGATTACGCGATCGTTGTCAGTGCCTCGATGGCCAAGCCAAGCCAAAGCCAAAAAAAAAGTAGCTAAAGGGCCAATTCGTTTGATTGTTTACCAAAGACAAAATGACGATCGGATCGGCGCGACATTGCGCAATCGCCAAGCCGCAGTGGGAGAGTGGGGCATTGAAATTGAGCTGTCATGTCAGACGGCAGTTAATCAATGCAGTCAAAATATAATCAAATTAACTGCCACAGAGCGTAGAACCAAAGGCTGAGAGGGAAGAGGGTGCCACAGAGCAAACACAGAGAGCTGATACACTATGCTAAAGGGTTTAGGAATCAGTTCAGCATAGTATGAACTCAATCAAGCTAGAACGTAGATACGTAGATACATCTTATGGTATTCCACATTTAACAATCAGTTAAAGATAGCATGGAATCAGTGAAGCTAGAACATGGATACATGGATACATCTTATGGTATACCATATTTAAGAATCACTTAAAGATAGCATGGATTCAATGAAGCTAGATAGATACATAGATACATCTTATGGTATTCCAAAGTGCAACCATCTTATTACCACATAGAGTATCTGCTAGTTGATCAGCACTAAGCACTCTTACCGTTGTCTAACAATCTTTTTTTGGCTAGCTTTGGGGCAACAAGTGATTTGATTGCTGACTACCCACTACCCACTCTACCCACTGCCCACTGGCCAAGGAATCTGAATCTGAATCTGCTTGGCTGCTTTCTGACTCAGTTCAAACAAGTTGCTATCGGGGAGTTATGAAGTAATGCATTATAATTTGAGCCCAGGCAATTGGCCGCTCCGTAACGAGATGCACCTTATTCAATGTTGATGTTGATGTTGATGTTGAGGCATGTTTGTTCACTGTGCGCAAAAAAAAAAAGTTTCCACAATTTTGTATCTTTTTCTTTCCTGCTGCTGCTTTGCATAATTGTGGGAAACAACCAGCGGCCTTTGGAAGTAGGCTAAGGTTCATTATGGCATGCCGAGCCACTGACTCAGTTCGCTGTGCGAGTGTGTGTGTGTGTGAGTGTGTTCAGGTGAGGTTCTGTTTCAGGTATTTGATAAATTATGCGCCCTGGCTATCGCAGCAAAGTGCAGAGCATCAGGAGAGTGAGCAGAGATAGTGAGATTCAGCTTAACATATCGCTTCAATATCGGACAATCGGCGTGATTAATACCCCCAAGTCTGGGCTCATCAACCCTTGGCAAACCTGTTTACCTGTTGCCTGCACTTGGCGCCTTGTCGCATCCTCACAACCCACATACTGTACTACTATACTACTTGGAGTCGTATCTCAGTTGGAACAGAGGAATTCCTGGCTCATTAGCCGCGTGCGCACCTTTTGCTCTGTCGCTTGCTAATCAATTGTCGCCGTATTAAGGTCGCTGGCTCCTGGCAATTAAGAGACAGCGCGGAGCTACACTTATGCTCGACTCGAGACTGCTGTCTGCTGTCTGCCTCTCCACTGCCAGACAGACGGGGCTATCAGCGATGCTGTGACACTTTGGCGCTTCATTTAAATCATAAAAAGAAGTGAGAAATGAACGAAATAAACGAGCGCTGTAACTAGGCGACTGTCAAATGCGCTACAGTGTTGAGAAATGGAGGAAATTGTGGGAGAAGAGTGGCAGAAAATGTAGAGAAATATATAGAAAATAAATTACAAAGAATTGACAAAAACATTAGATAGTTTAGTTGAAAACAAAAGTGAGGAGAAAGGCAATCAAATACCTAAGAAATTCTATTACGAATATACTCAATAGACTCAGCGAACTCTGACATCGTTAACATTATTCAATTTTATATTTATAATTAGAAAACATTCTAAATATATAAAATAATCTGAAAAAAATTCTCCTAAAATCCCTTGTAATTTCTTAGATTTTTTAGCAATATTTCCCAGCTTATAGTGTACCCCTTGCTGATGAGAAGGGCAATCAAAAATAGAAGAAATTCTAATTTATAACCCAACGAATTCTGACAATATGAAAAATATTAAAAATATGAAAAAAATCTGAAATAATTCTTTTAATATCTCTTGTAATTTCTTAGATATTTTAGCAATATTTCCCAGCTTATGGCATGGTATTAATTACCTAGAAATTCTAATTCGAATAATACTTAATACAGAAAACTTTATATTTATAATTACAAAATTCTATTCTATATATACTAAAAAAATCTGCAAAAATTCTTTTAATATCCCATACAATTTCTTAGATTTTTTAGCAACATCTCCCAGCTTAAGATACACTCCTCTCATGCAGTAGTGTGCCAGTCGAGAGTGTGTTCATTGATGCGAATGACAGTTTGCATTTTTAGTACTTTTATTTTTCTTCTTCTTCGCTGTTTTTTTGGTTGGTCACATTGCACTTTTGCTAAATGTGACACTGAGGCTACTGTTCGTAATGGTGTTGGCATTAAAATGGATTACACACTGAAAAGCTGAAAAGCGGCTGCCTGCGCTTTCGCCCAGGCCCACTTCACTTTATATTGGCCTGGTACCACATTGTGGCATCGTCGTGTGGTACAGGTGTTGCCTGAACTGCCTCAACTGGTTCTGGTGTGTTCCTTGTTGGTGAGTCCTCCCCACACCCCACCCCCCTCATCCACCACTCATCAGGCTGCACCCTCTCGCTGTCTTTGGCTTCTTCCGCTCTCTTTCATTGCGCTGATTTCTCACTCTCTTAGTGTCTGGAGGGGCTTAGTGCAAAGCGGCATTTATTCACGGCATTTCGATTTCAATTACGATACAAATTGTCATTAATGTTGGAAAGTTGTTTTTGCTCAGTGCCAGGGGGGAAGAGGTGAGGGGGAGTTTAGCAAATTGGTTTTGCTATTTTGATTTTGATGGAGTGGATGGATATGTAGAAATATGTATCTATGTATATGTATATAGGCAGAGCATACCACATATGACTAAAATGTATCTCAACCTGTGTTACATTTGATTGAGTTTTCAGACGTTGCGGGTCATGGAGCTACACTCTCCCCTTACCCCCACCCCACCCCATCACTCGTTAGTTGCATTAAGAACGCATAAAACACAATTATCATTTACAGTGTGTGTGTGTGTGTGCTGAAACCACACCTTAGAACGCGATTTACTTGACTTGCTGCCAAGCTACTCATAAATAAAACATTTTTTTAATTTCCCATAATTTTCGAGCAGCGAGACGCATAAAATATGTTACAAACTGAACGCGAAAACAAATCAAGAATTATATACAAGCCAAATGATATAGTTGAGCACACACACACACTCGCACACACTCGCACACTCGTTTGCCTGATGATGAAAGACACATACGACGCAATCGAGACTAACCTGCGACTTGTCTTGAGAGAGGTTCTGGGAGAGGGAGTGGGAGAGGGAGACCCAGCCCATGAGCTGGGTAAGAGTCGTATCGCACCGACGACGCGTCGCTTCCGGGACTCGGGGCAGGCACGAGCACCACGAGCACCGTTATGCCTCATTGCCGCTCATACCTTAGCCAGCCGCGATCCTCACCTTAAGTCAACGTATCGAACGGACAGCGCCTTTAAAAAACGAACGAACAACAACAACAACAGCACAGAGCATTATTATTGTTTGTTGTATTTGGATTTGGGGCTGGTGCTGTCAGCATTTCGTATACGGTATTGCGTACTTGTTGTTAAAAAACAGATACGTATGTTTGTATGTGTTTTCGTTGATCTGCCAACCACACCCGCCGCCCCCCGCTCCTCCTCTCTGTCCACCTAGCGAAAAGATGACAGCAACGAGTTGGAACTTGAGGCGATCGCCGGTGCGTTATTGAAGCGAAACAAGTGTTTAGTCACCCAAAGAACGCGTTTTGCAGGTAAAATGGGTGCTCCGTTGACAGTTCGGCCCCCCTTCTACACCTACACCCCCTGGCTGTACACTCGCACACCCCAAAAAGCTGGAGACGAGAGCATTCCTTATGTATGGAGAGATGCCTCTGCCTCGGTCTCGGCGTGGCCAGCCTTATTTGGTTAGGCTTCATTGAAGGTGCACCTTTGTTACGCTCAATGACCGATCTGTTTGCCTTCCCCCCACCCCCACCTCCGAAGCTCCTTCTTCCGCTTCTTCTTTAAGCTGGTATAGCTTGTACGTTCTGTGTCTTGAATCATCGTTGGGTTTGTCTCTGGGTCACTTTATTTCTTTATTTATTTATTTTCTTCTTCAGTTTGCGAGTGTGTGTGGCATGTGTCTGACTTGCTTCAGCTGCTAGCAGAGGGGGTGTGCGAGTGTAGCTTAATTTCCGCGAAGCAGGAACATAATTAATGCTGCCAGCGGTTTCCGGCGATTGCTAATGGGTTAAACGCGTGAATAAAGCACAGAATTCGAGTTGAAATTGCACAAGGAATCAGGTGAAAATGTGGCGGAAGTTTGAGGAGGATTATTCATAGGGATTGTTTGTAGAACAAGAATGGAAATGTATCTATTATACATATAATAGTAAACTTGTATTAAGATCTAACTTGTCTTGAACTAAGCTCTTCAATATTCCTAGATAAAATACTACCCTTTTTAACTGTACCCTCTGTTTTAGCTGTTTTTAGAAGCTACTAACATAAGGTGGGCATTAAAAGTATCTATTTGAAGTAGTATTGTTTCTAATGAGATTTAAAATTATCTTTAAACTCATTCCTAAACACCCTTCAATATATTTGCTACTTTTCCTTTTATGGGCTTTAAATACCTCATATTCTAGCTATGATCTCTTCGATCTCACATAAACCATAAATGCAGCTCTATACAAAATTTCTATTTTAAGTGCAACATGCCTCATTTGCCACAGCAGATCAATGAGCCTTGATCCATGAGATCAAAGATTTACGAGCATTTTTTCATAATTTATGTTGCCGAAACTATTTCCG
Organism: Liodrosophila aerea; assembly: GCA_035045005.1. Classification (NCBI taxonomy): domain Eukaryota; kingdom Metazoa; phylum Arthropoda; class Insecta; order Diptera; family Drosophilidae; genus Liodrosophila; species Liodrosophila aerea. The sequence continues at coordinate 733,222 of JAWNNL010000053.1, forward strand.
AATACCTAGACAAATACAAATACCCCAACTGCCTCACACTTTCAATTGCAAAATGTTCAATGAGGAGGGGGAGGCAGAAAAAGTGCTGTCTGTCTATATATCTGGCCGATCGATCTGGCTAAGCGCATCCAGCATAAACCTTATGACATTTTTATGTTAATGCAACTCTGTATCTCAGACTCGGAGTCGTTGGCGCCGCATGTCGCATGCCCCATGCCCCATGCCTGATGCCGCATGCCTCCCATCTTGTTTTTATTACCTTCTAAATGTTGCGTTAAGTCCGCCATTAAAGCGATTGCCGTATGTTTACAGATTTGTGGTCATAATTGCTTTTTAATGCCTTATCTATGGAACTGTGTGGCGTTGTGTATTGATGAAGATGATCATCATTATGATCATTAGGCGCGACACAACCCAACGGAACGACATTTAATTGTTTCAATGAGCTTTCGGATAGCATCTCGGTTTTGCTCCAATGGCGTCTGGCTACCTAACCAGAGGGTAGCCTTATGCCTTATGCCTTATCAAGAGATCTCTACGAATTTACGCATTCGATTAATGCGACGACATCATCGATGGGGCATCTACTGCTCTGGGTATGGTCCAGCGCGTGTGGCAATATGAGTGGAGGGGTGGGGGCAGCGCCTAGGAGAGTGTGTGGGAAACCATTTAAAGAATAGCTGATGCTACGCAGTTTAGAGCTGAGATTTATCAGTGGGTCTCTGTGAGATGCCACACAGCTGTGGAGATACCGAGTATTAGGTGGGAACTAGAGTTGCTAAACTCTCGAAATGTTACTGAAGTCATTTTCAATTTAAATAAATTTGATTTGTAGAATATTAAATGCGTTTTTTTTGCACTTTACTTCAACTGCAATCAATGCCAAAAGGCTTGGGCACCTCTTAACCCCTTGGCTACCATTTATCGCTACTTGATCATAAATCAATATATCGTACACAAGCCGCTTAAATTGCTTAATTATCGGACATGCACGGGCGTCAAATTAACCCATATGAAATAAGTCATTTCGCTCGGTGTAATACACTCGTATTAATTTCAATTACACACAGCATACAATGCAATTATGCGTTTATTTTTTTCAACTTTATCAACTGGGTTAGAGGGGGAGGAGGAAAAGCCGGGTCTCTCTGTCATGTATACCGAAAATCTGGCAATTTATGTGATCAGCGTCTGCGATTTCAATCAGCGCTAATGGAGGAGTGTGGCAAGGCGGAGGGGGAGCAGGGGGCTGGTTACACATATTCCGAAAATTACTCAACACCTTCTCGCCTCAGGGCGGTTGCTGTCTCTAAGCACGTTTCAAATTTCCAACTCCAACTCGAACTCCAACTGCAAACTTCAACTGTGGCTTTGGCTTTGGCTTTGGCTTTGGCACCGGCTTTAGTATCGGCGACCGGTATCGCGAAATACAAAAAACTTTAATTAAAGAACACCATAAAAGTGTCGCCCGTGCGATCGTAATTATGAATTTAATCTCAATTAGAGCGTTTATCTTGATTTTCCAAGTGGTTATACGTATCTGTGTCTCTGTCTCAGTGTGTGTATGTCCAGATATGCAGCGGTGTGTGTGTGTGTGTGTGTGTGTGTGTGTAGACCTGTCTCACTGGCAATTTGTTTGCCAACTTTGTTTTTCTTTTATATTTTTCAGGTTTGATTGTTGAATTTATCTGCATTATCCTGTAGTCAGCCCCGTGGCACACATAGTCGCGTCCGAGTTTTTCTTTTATAAATAAATATTTTGTTAATTATTTTTATGTGCTTGGACATGTGCAAACACCTTTTGTTGCATTCAGGAGATAAACAATGTGCAGCTAACATTTCCATTTATCTATGGCATTTTGAAGCCAGTTTTTTCTCTAGTTTGCTTATCGTTTTACACCTTTCAATTTGTCTAGATTTGATTGCAGTTTAGTAGCGATTAAAAGTCATGGAAACTTTCCATATACATAGCTGAGGTGTTCAATCAATGTACATATGTAGATAAGTACATCAAAGATATGCAGATAGGCATTCATCACAAGCCCGGTTGCCACAAGGAGCACAATTAGAATATTTTATTATGCATAGTTGGAAATTGTGCTTGTTTTTCTTTAGTTTATTATTTATTATTTTTATATTCTATTTTAAGATTTAATAATTTGTCATTTCCTAATAAAATTTCAATAAAATAAAAAAAAACCCAAAAAAAACACAATTTTTCGCACGTTTGTGCTCACTGTGGCAACCGTGTACGTGAGAGCAGGATCAATACATACGTATGTACGTAGATATGTACACACACATACGCATACATTTATCAAAAATATTCGCAGAATGTAAAATATTTTCGCGTATTAAGAATGTTTGTGCTACATATATTGTTGAATTTTCTTTGTCAAACCAACCTTTTACTTGCGAGAGAACTGCCCACGGCTCGGCCAAACAATTGGCAACTTTGGCCAACTCTGGCAACTCTGGCCAACTGATGCACCAGGCACTTGCTCAAGAGAGCGCTATTTCACTCAATGATTGCACTCACTAACAAAAACAAAACAAAAACATCGCTTGAGCGAAACGTAAATAGCTTCACACTAATACCCGCGCGCATGCGAATAACGGTATAAAACGGAATAAGAATTTCGTACAGACGAGTGGCCGCGGTGACGTCACAGAAGTCGCCGCACGCACTCTTTGCTGTAGCAGCCACTAGCTCAATAGAGCGTTGTTACACTTGCCGCAACCTGTGGATTGCATTCACTAACAAAAACAAAACAAAAACCTTGCTATAATATAGCTCCACATTTGTTATAAACCACTTAATAACCGCTCCAATAAGATATTTACACACACACGCACATAGAAAAAAATGCCCAATAAGAATTACCAGCCACGGCTTGGCCAAGCAATTGAAAATTTTCGCTAGCTGATGCACCAGCCACTACATAGCCCAAAAGAGCGTTGTTACACTTGCTGCAACCTGTGGATTGCTTTCACTAATAAAAACAAAACAAAAACATCACTTTATTGATAATTGCACGGATATGAAAAAAGAAAAAAATTCCCAATAAGAACTGTGTAAAAGGCGCGTAATACTACTGAAATCATCGCACGCACTCGATACTGCGCGCGCGATATATCGATAAGTGCACGTGAGTCCGACGTGAGTTAGACGAGTGGGCGCGGTGACGTCACAGAAGTCACCGCACGCACTCATGGATGCTCCATCCAATAGCTCAAGAGAGCGTTGTTACACTTGCTGCAACCTGTGGATTGCATTCACTAACAAAAACAAAACAAAAACCTTGCTATAATATAGCAACACATTTGCTTAATGCCACTTAATAACCGCTCCAATAAGATACAATACACACACACTCATTGAAAAAAATGCTCAATAAGAATTACCAGCCACGGCTTGGCCAAGCAATTGAAAATTTTCGCCAGCTGATGCACCAGCTACTAGCTCAAATGAGCGTTGTTACGCTAGCTGCTTTCACTATTAAAAACAAAACAAAAACATCACCTTTTTTGATAATTGCACGGATATGAAAACCGGAAAAAAATTTGCGCTATAAGATGTAAAAGGCGCGTAACCGCGGTAATATTACTGAAGTCATCGCACGCACTCGATACTGCCCGCGCGATATATCGATAAGTGAACGTGAGTCCAATAAGAATTATGTTAAAGGCGCGATAGATCGATAAATGAACGTGAGTCCAGGCACATGTGTCGGGAAAAGAACGGGCAGCTGTGCTCAATGATTCGACTTATCGATCTATCGCCACCGCAGTCACGACGACCACGCGCCCTTTACATAATTCTTATTGGACAGTATTGTTTTTACAATTATCAAATTTGCGCGGTTATTAAAAATAGATGTTTTTGTTATTGTAAACAATCTTCAAGTTGTAGCAAGTGTAAAAACGCTCTCTTGAGCTAGTGGCTGGAGCATCAAACAGTGTGTGCGATGACTTCTGTGACGTCACAAGAGTTGCCAATTCTTTGGCCGAGCCGTGGCTAGTCATACCAAGTAAAAGGTAAGTGAGTAAAAGTGAAACGTATTAGTATAGTGTCTAATTACTTAATAAGTGAGAATGTTTTACATTCTGCGAGAGTTTTTGTTAAATGTATGCATGTGTGTGTGTGTGCATATGCACATATGTACATACATATGTATGTACGTATGTTTTGTTCCTGGTCTCACGTTCACGGTTGCCACAATGAGCACAACCATAAGAAAAATGGTGTTTTTTTGGTTTGATTCACTGGTGTTGTTATTGAACTTGGTTTTCTTTACTTTTATATTTTATTATTTATATTTAATATTTTAATAAGATGAAGAAATTATTATATAGAATATTAAAATAATAAATAATAAGCCATTGGAAAAATGGTGATTTTTTTGGTGTTGTGTCTATAGAGGCAACTCGGCATTATATATGCGCATAACAATTTAATATTAATGTTTAGAATTTACAAATTAGTTTGCAGTGGAATATGTATGTATGTACATATGCTCCAAATATTAGTGTAATGTATTTAATGTATGTTTTATTACATTTGGGTTTCACTTGAGGCTTTCGAGTGCTTTCTCCGCTTCAGTTTGATTAGCTATATGTCAAATAAAGCATTATATACGATGCAGCAGAAGAAAGCTAGACGCGTTGTCTATCATTTATCAAAGAAGTCCACCTACTCAGACTCGTGCTGGATTCATACTCAGACTGAGACTCGCACTCATTTCGGTGCTGCACAAACAAACGATTATTGGCTTGTAATTTTGAACTATTAGTAACATTTTGCGACGACAACAAGCACAAGATGACATGGAGTGATACAGGCAAGGATGATACTCTCTTTCTCTTTTGCCTTGCAAATTTGACGGCAGAAATCAATTTGAAAACGATTTAAGACGAGCCTCGTCGAGGCAACGCCTACGTGGCCAAGGAAAGGAAATGCCAATATGACACGCGCACCATCACCAGTGGGCTAGTGGGTGGCTTGGGGTAGGAGGAGGAGGAGGGGGTAGCCAAAGTGCTTGCACTGCGTATCGTGTTACCAAAAGCGACCCAAGCCAAAAAGGCATTAACCAGCTATCGACGCGCCGACGCTGACGGATGGGCTGAGCCCGGATCGTTGGAGCGTTGAACCTGGCCAGACTAGAGTCCATCCAGAGCGTGGTCTATGCGGCGGCAGCAGATAAGCGCCGACGCCGAAACGTCAAAAGACAAATGCGTCTTGTGGGTTCAGGAATCGCTGAGATTATTACGATTTTCATAATAAATTGTGGCAAATCAGGCGCGCTGGCATTATAAGGCATCATTAACAATGACAACAACAGCAACAACAACGCGGCAGTGTGGCATGCCACAGGGCGTCTCTCGCGCTCCGCTTCCTCAGGATGAGGCGCAAGTTTACACTGTAGGCCAAAGCGTTAACAAGTTGAGCCTATGACGTCGATTGTTGTTGTTGTTGTTGCCAGTTCATAACTGCAAATCGAATGAACGTACAAACAAGTGGGAAGTGCTTCAGCCGAGTCGAGTCGAGTTGAGCCGAGGCAAGCGCGCTGCCTGGCCAAAGATCAAACCACCAAAGAAGGCGCCTGCTGCCTGCTAGCTGTTGTTGTTGTTGTTGTTGCTATGGTGGTGCGTGGCTGGCGCTTTGGCGGTTTTTCAGGCCTTTGATGTGCCATGCAGAGCGACGGACAAACGGCCAACGCGTCATCCATTTAAGCGCAAAATGTGTGTGCGCGTTGATGACGCCAAGTTGCAAGTGTGTGTGTGTGAGTATGCACAACATCATCTATGGCTATTGGAGCAGAAATGCGAACCCACCTAGAGGAACACACAGCGCCCAGACACTGAAAAAAACATTTAACTATTAATAAGTTTAAATTCGAAATTGCGAACTTAGAATTTCACTTCAATGAGACATTTTTCAATAATTTATCTACTTAAATTCCAGTTTTCATTATGACTTACTTTATTACCATTTCTCTCAGTGCACTCGCACTCTATGCCACATCCAGGTGGAACCGAAAAACTCAGCCATGTGCCGCATTTACTTGTCAATTTGTTTTTGGTCAACGTTTAAATAATGAACTCATATTTGCAACATTCGCTTGCTGTTGTTGTTGTTGTTATTGTGTTGCACATGCGGCGCATGTCATGTTGCATTATCTGAGAGACTCCAGCGAACTGTTGTTGTTGTTGTTGCTTTTGTTGCAGAGTGAGAGTTTGGACTCACTGCACTTGCCGTAACTCTACTCCAGGAAGACTTTTGACCGACCACAAAACTAGGAAATGTCATTGTGTTGCGGCGGCAAGTAGTTGATAGCGGGTGGCAGAGTCCAAGCGAGAGAAATGTGTGGCATGTGAGGCAGGTTAAGAAATAAGTCAACTATGTAACGGTGCGTAGAAACTGCAAACAGTTATGTACACTATAGACTAAATAAAGTTGAGGAAAAGTTGGATATTATGATCGATGATTCGAATATTTGGTATTATTTGGTGCTTATTTGCTTACTGATGAAAATCAGGGTGACCAAATTGTTGACTTAACAATATGTAAACAAAAATGAGCTGGATATTACAGTTGTTTTATAGTAAACATAGAGGAACATTGATCTAGGATTTTTAAAATAGAACACTCAAATTATCAAGTATTTATCTTGACTTAAAGAAATTCATATTTGACTTTGGAATTAGTACACCATTCATGCTGCTTGGAGAGCTTCCAATTGGAATAATGCCCCTAAAAATAGTTGATGTTATTGGATTGATTTAGACATTATACAGAGTGAGCTGCTAGGAAATTGCGTCAGTGTATATCCCTATTTACACGATGAAGCTTCCTCATGAAGTTTTTTTCGATTCCGTTTTGAAACATCTTCGAAAAACACGTCGCATTTACACGGTGAAGTTTCCTCATGAAGTGTTTCTTTTGTTTACAACAACAATCGGAATAGCGCAAAGCAAAATAGACGAAAAGTCGTGCAGCTTGATGGGTCATGCAGTTTCATCATGAAGTCGAACCCCTCTTCACCCCTTGTCTACAAACAGAGACTTCATGAAGCAACTTCATGAAGTAACTTCATCGTGTAAATAGGGACTATGTATAATGTCATATTCATAATTATTATATATCTTAAGTGTATAGTGTCGAATCGACATTATTCAAATTGCATTTTATGCTGCCTTCTAGCTTCTGGCCAAAGTCACACTCACTTGGCAATTAATCAAAGTTGAGGCACTAGATCGGCTTGTGGGATAAGAGAACTTTGACTTTGAACTATATATTGAGCACTTGAAAGAGCCAAGTCTATGTCTATGGCCCAACTGCTATTGGCAATTGCAATAATTGGCGATAATATCGGGCGTCGTTTGGCGACGCCATCAAATGACAGTTCTGGTTGCTCAGTTCTCGGTTCTATCAATGCATTTTATGTACTGTTGTACTGTTCAGTCGATTAATGTTTATGCTCAGTCTATGTAAAATTATTGAAATAAAGAAATCAGCCAGAGATACGAGCACTACTACGTTGTTAACGCTTTGAGCCGTGAGGGCGTTTCGTTTTTTGTTGTTCTGCATTGTCAAACGCAAATTTCAATTTGTTAATGCCTGAACCTGGACTTGGTGGTGCCCGAAATGGACTTGGCCTGGTATTGGCATTGTTATGGGGTATATGGGTACGGGTACGGGTATGGGTATGGGTATTGCAACTGGATGGAATGGGGCTTGGCCACTTGTTTGCATCAATTTGAATTTTAATTGAAAAGTCTGTCGAATGTCATGCAACAACGAGCCATAAGAACTCGCCCCTGGAATCTGAGAACGTTAACTCTTAGCTCTGACTCTGGCGCCAGTTCTATTTTTTTCTCTGGTTTTTTTGTATTTGTATTCTGCGGCGTGTTGCAGTGGCATGTGGGTGCTATTGGATATATAGCTGGTGATATATAATGCCGATAAATGTGCATGTAACTGTTCGACTTGGGGCAGTTCCGCTTCTACAGGTTACACTCGCAATTTAAGGTGTTAATTTGAGTTTGTTTCCATTTGCTGAAATGTAAATTTCTTAATTAATTGCCTTCACCTCTGATATGCAAATCGAAACTAGACAAAAGACTGGACATAGGAAAGGTTAGGCTGTGCTCTACAGGAAGTGATTGATATAATTTATGATTATTTTATAATATAAATAAATTCAAATAAATGAAATTTATTAGAGTGAAAACTCTATTTATTTATTAACAATTCATGAGGCTGGGGGTTTGACTTTAATTCAAATAATAATTCTAGTTCTTTCCAAGAACTTTTCTATTACATTTTATGTAAATTATATTAGCTAACGCATTAGATTTAATTTGAAAGATACTTACCTAACGAGTAGAGTAGCTAACCCTATCATAAACAGAATTCTAACTTCATTCTAATTTGCTTAATATTACTAGAAATACTTTGGCTACTCTTCATAAATCTAATCAGGTATATTTATGCCTTCAACTGGTTATTCTTTCGCTCTGTAGAACCCTTTTAATTAATCGTTACACAAGTCAAGGTACAACCGCTTATCAAAACACGATCAAAATATACAGAAATATGCCGAACCACAAAGGAAAACAAAATAAAAGGAGCAAAGTTCAGAGTTCAAGCTGAACATGCATACAAATAAATGTCGGACACACCCAATAAATTCGAAAGAATGCACAATCCTTTTAACAATACCGGGGAATGGTCAGAAACCGAACTCGAGCTCGTATAAGGGTAACAAGAGGAACGCGAGGATAATGAACTTCAAAAAGTGAAGCGAATGAATTCATTAGGGAATGCTAACTGCGGGCCAAAAGGACTCCTTGCATTTGACCAACTGTTGTTGTTCTTTTTGGTTGGAAAATTGATGAAAAGTGAGCTATGGCCAAATGGTTGGTTAGCTCAAAAACTCTCCCTTCGGCACACGAACGTCACAGACCCGAAGCGTGTCGTGTTAATTGCCACTAACTATAAGCGGGTTGCACACAGTACCTTATCGCGGAGGCGTGGGGCAGGTCCTGATGCGCCATATGGTACGTGATGGTACGGCTCCCGACTGGGCACAAGATGTATCTATTCTGGCCTGCTATGAAATTAATTACGAACTGACCAAAATTTGATGAGGCCGCCGACAGCCGGGCCAGAGCAGAGAGCCTCTTGGTCTAAATGAATGAATGAAGTGGCTTTCAATTTGCTGTTTACACTCAGAGAAAGAATCACGTTAATCGAATCTTACTTAAAATATGCAAAGTTTATAAATAAAATACTAATAGCTAGATGGATAGAACTTGATAAGAGAATATCTGTATAGATCTAAAGAAATCATAAAATAAGTATGATGTTTTCTTACATTTAAGTTAAGGAACATTATATCAAATGGCTTTTTTCTCAGTGTATGTACCTATTGCCTTTGAACTGAAGAAGCCGACACCTGATGTTTGATTTGATAGTACCACAAGGCGTTGTCCGAGTTCGGGTTCAAGAATTTACGGTTTCACTTTCAGCGCAGAAATCAGAACAGGTAGCAGAAGAATACCCAACAACAGCCTGGACTAACAGTTGTTGTGCTCTCTGTGTGTGTGTGTGTGTAGATAAAGTTAATTACCCCAGCATTTTTACAAACTGTTAGTTTATGATGTGCGGCACACACACACACTTCTAGCGGCTCGTAAAATGCATCTTAAGTGTATAGAATAAATGGAGTTAGAATTGGAGTGGGAGTTAGTACAGAAATAACAGCAGACGTCATCGCTCGGCGAATTACAGTAAGCGGAAACGGAAGAAAGTCTTTCTTTCTACTCGGAGTTTGGAGACATAAAAACTCATGCATATTTCAATAGCCTTAACCGAAAACTATGCACGTCATCCAGCTGGAGGCAATCCATCAATCCATCCATGGGTCTCTCGCAAACTACTATTTGCATAGCTCTAGCCATTTGTCTAGTGCTTCAGCTTTCTTCAGCTTTCAATACAGCGCGAGAGGAGGGGCAGGGCGACCTGCCAGGGGGACCAGCTGAGGGAGCTATGGATGGACATGTGTGTAGGGTGCAGAACACGTGCAATGTCTTGCAACAGTTTTCTTTTAGCATATTTGATTTTCAAAGAATTCTTATTGTATTGCACAAAATGAACCGTTTCTTGCACTTAAAGTGAAAGCAGAAAGCAAACAAATACATAGCTTGGAATATTCAGTGTATTTAATTGATTTAAGTAAGGTTAAAAATAAAACAAAAGTAAACAAAAGATTGCAAACAGTTTCCAGTTGGTATAGTGTATTGAATTTGATAAAAATATATATTTGAAAATTTTATTATAATTTTTTATAATTTTTGCAAACGCTACAAGAGTTTCTGCTTATAAATTACAGTATTTTAGAATGTGAAAATTATTTTAAAATTATTTATTTAATGTTATTGATAGTCTGTTGAATTTGATAAAAATATATATATAAATATATTTTAAAACTTGTTTCTATAATTTATTATAATTCTTGCAAACACTACAAGAGTTTCTACTTCTGAAGTACAGTGTATAAGAGTTTAAAAATCATTTTAAAATTATTTATTTAATATTATTGATAGTCTGTTGAATTGAATACAAATATATATCTGAAACTTTTGTTCTATAATTTATTATAATTTTTGCAAACACTACAAGAGTTTCTGTTTATAAATTACAGTATTATAGAATTTAAAAATCATTTTAAAATTATTAATTAATTATCATTGAATGACTTATGGTCAAAAGCCTAAACTTTCAGTCGAACTCTTGATTTTATGGTTAGTTACAAGAACTTATAGTAGAACCAAACTACTCTTTCTTTTTTGAATATGAATAAATGAAGAATTTGTTTATTTATTTTTAATATACTAACTTATATTCAAACTAAGACTGCTAGCTACTAGGCCTTCCAACTCTTTCTCCGCTGTACCTTCAAGCTTCGCTCGAATGGAATATTCGCTCTGTACGCACTTCATCTCCGGTCATACAATATATGACAGCGTAGGCCCACTTTTCGCTCAAAGAAAGTCACATACATAAATAATTTTCCACATTTTTTATAGGCTTTCTTTTGCCGTGTCGTGTATGCGTGTGTGTGTGTGTGTGTGCGTGTGCTCATCTTGCGATCGATTGAGTTGATTCGATCGGTTTGGCTGTTGGTTATTTTTGGATCGCATTGCCGCATCGTCAGCTCGTCGTATCGCATCTTTATTGACTTGTAAGTGAATAGAGCCGAGTGTCTTCGTGGGGCAGTCAATGGATATAAAATATTTTGTAAATGCTACCGCATCGATTTGCGTGGAGATGTGTGTCAAGTAGATGCAATCACAGAAATGGAATCCATTTGCCTGTAAATTAACGAATCGGATATGCTGGGTAGATGCTACTTTCTACCTTCTCTGCCTTCTCCGCCTTCTTTCGCTACCCTTTGTTTATGCAATATTTATTTTTTTATTGTGTGGGTTTTACGAAATTCAAATTTGAAGCCGAAGATGCGTCCGCCGTTGGGGCAAAAGCAGGAAGTAATTGCTTTGATGGCAAAACTAACTAATTAAATGGCAGAGTAGTAGATAGATCTTAGAGAGTTTGAAATACCAACTTGTCAAGGGCAATCAGTGTGGCAAAGGCAGGCCACGATCACCTCTGGTGAATCTCTGGCAACAGCTGATGTCTTTGGACTCATTGATCATGTCCCTGCTGCTATTGCTGCCGCTGCTGATGATGATGATGATGAGCCATAGGAAACACAAAACGACATGTCAACCATAACCACCCATCGATCGACGACGTTTGCAACAACTTCAACCGACTCCAACAACAGCAACAACAGCAACAACTACAACCAGCAACTACGACAAGTAACAACATTTATCAACGCTCGGCGATCTACAGCAGAGCCAAAAGGCACGAAGCAAACGTTAACAGAGCAGCGAATGAATAGAGAGTAAGGAGGCATAGCAGAGGAGTAGTGCTAGAGTCCTAGAGATGGGCAGGAGAGAGCTTGAGGTGCTACTAAAAGTAAAACTATTTAGCTTGAATATAAATTTGAATATTTGAGTAATATTTTATATGACATATAATTAAATATTTTACTTAAGTAAATACTTCTCTTACTCATCATATTATTAAATAATTAAAAGATAAAAAAATATTCAATTAAATTGTATTATATAAATTGGAGAAGATACATTCTTAACGACTTTAATTTTGAATTTTCTTTATTTAATTTTAATTTAAAAAATTCTTAAGTACATTATTCTAAGTACTCATCATATTATTAAACAATTTAAAGGGGAAAAATATTCAGTTCAAATGTATTATATAAATTAGAAAAGATACATTCTTATTGACTCAAATTTGAATTTCCTTTCTTTAATTTTACTTTCAAAAATTCTTTAAAAATAAGTATGATTATAGATGAATAATATATCAATTCTTTTTTGACTCTAGCCTACTGTTATCGCTCTCTATTCGCTACACTCACGCACTCGTCTCTAGCCGCATTGCATTGACAACAAGTTGAGGACTGAGGCAAGAGACCTTAGACAGACTCAACGAGTTGCACTTAGCGACAACTAACGCCACGTTTCTGCTGTTTGGGGCATGTAACTTGAGGCGTAGAACTTGATCGAAGAACCTCTGCTAGAACTTTAATGCGGTCTGTGGCTGGCTTTACAGTTAAGGTCGCTCTGTCTGACTGACTGACTGACACTGGCTAAGATCGCTGACAGGTATGTTTGAGGTTTGAGGTATTAAGGCAAAAGGAATGGGAATGGGATTGGGAGATGGGAGATGGGAAATGGGTGTCGAATGCCGGCCACGATCATTTTGCATATGCCAAAGCCATAAAGTCGTACTGCGAGTAGTGAGTACTCAGGGCATGTGATGAGCTATCGGGACAGTTGTCCACGACGACATGCAATTCGTGGCTGGCGGAGCTGTCAGCTGCAATTTCTCTCTGCAGTCATTTGATTTATGTGCTACGATCGCCTGACGTTGATCATCATCGTTCACTTGTCGACAGATAGATCATATCTAACTTACAGTCTGCTCCACATTCAACCTAGTGCTTGCGATTAAGCAATATGTTTTAGCTGTAGTTTTTCTTTTTGTTGTGCCCCATGTTACATGTGGGGGCACATGGGACACCCGCTTCAGCAGTTGCTTATCGCTGATCAACACACTGGCACTGGCACAAGGGGGTTACGAAATCTGAATCCGAATCGAAATCGAAATCGAAATGCGAGAGTTACCAAGATTAATGTTGATGCTTTTTCAATTACAACTCTGGCAGCATACAAATTTGGAGTAAAACGTAATCATCGTAATCTCAGACGTCCTAAACGACAACAACGACCACGACTCCCAGCTACAGCTACAGCCTCGGCTTAGGCCTGGCCTGGCCTAGCCTGACTGACTGCCTAAGTGGCTGCTGTGAGTCTGACTCCTAGTCGCATTTGCCATACATACGTATTGCATTTCCTAATGTTTGTTTTGCATGAGCTCTTTGATACGCTGTAAACAGCAGATAAGTAGGCAGGGTATGTGGAGACTTAGGAGACATTTATAGTATCTTGACTTGAGCTTTAGCTATGAGGTATCTACAGGGTATCTATTAGTCCACACTTCCTCTCTATTCACTCTTTTATTTGTGTAGCTGTGTGACATGCGCCGCCGTGCAGTGATTGCCCCGACTTTTGTCTTGTCTACCATTCCGCTCGCGATCCTCTATTCTCTGCTCGAAGCTCTCCTCTCCTCCCTGAAGTCGGCAATTACAAATGCTGCGACTTGTATCATGGCCAGCCATCGATTTGTTTGGCTAAAGTCTTTCGTATGTAGTATCACTGGCGAATTCGATCGCATCTTGTAGCCGATTACTCGACTAGATCGTCGGCTCGACTTGGATTCCACTGTCAATTGCAATTTGTTATCTGCTCTACTGAAAACAATCCCAGCACCTGAAGCTGCCTTGCTTGTCTCATGTAGGAATTTGCACTCGTTTGGTTATTCAATCAAAGGATTTTGTCTGACTTTCTGTGGTAAAGATGAGCTGAGAGCGAGCGATGGCTGAGCATTGATTAACTAAGAGTTCAGGACAATGGGCCTAAACCGGACCCAAAGGATGCCGCAACAATAGGGCAAAGACAAAGGCGGCAGAGTTCTGAAGATGCAGCGACAGAGGAATTCTGCATTCAGTTTTTAGGTCAGTAGGTGACAAGGCAACAACGAGGCAGACAACAGGGCGACAGGTATAATACACTCAGCGAAAATTGATGGGAATTTATGAACTGATATTGAAAGTTATTAAAACATAAACTCATCTATATAATGGTTTATTATAGAGCTATGTTTCTCTGAGTAATGTAAACTTGCTCACCTTTATATATTGTGCACATATTTCTGCCAGTGTAGGCTGTCTTCTTTGCCAAAGGTACGCAAGGTGTTTTCTCTGCTTTACTTTTTTTTGCAACTGCTCTGATTAGGCGGAGACAATGACTAGAAATGATTGTCCTTTGTTTGCTTTTAGTTGTGACCCAAGGTGTACTTCTTGGAATGTGTGTGTATCCATTACTTTGTGTGTGTTATTTATGGCCTAAAGGTGTTACGATTACAGCCAAATGTCGCTAATCGAAAGTGTTCCTACGAAACGCACTCAAAGATACCCGAACTGCTTATAATCTCTCAAAGGACGTGACTGAAAGGACAGTCTACTACGATAACCTGTCTGGCCGTCTAACGCTGCTTATCAGCGACAGAGACACACAGGTAATTAAGTGAGTAATAAACGAATTTGTAGCATTTGCATTATCAAAAGAGAAACAAATAATGGAGCAGATAAGGCTGACTAACTGTAGGATCAACTCCTGTAGTCTGTAGTCCCTGTCGATAGTCCTGTCTACAGTTTCCACTCTTTTCTACCGTTTGTCAAACAGTTTTCGATAAGCAGCCGTTCGTCTATCACCTGCAACCCGGTGTATCCTTTGAGCAAATAGAGCTAAAGGATTTCCAAAAGAAAACTGGCAGGAAACGTGCTCAATACTCTACTCTAGGCGACAGCTAATTAAATATTTGTATTGGCCAAAGGTGCAAAAATGTATATATCTGTCGCATTGATATCAATTGATGAAATACACTCGCAGGATATTAGGATACTAGGGGCGGGTTAAGGGGAAGTGCTGGGATTTATTATTTACGCTGCGAAAGGTGTTTTATTGCAGAGCACATGTCACGATTAGGCCAGAGGGTTGCTGCATGGGTTTTGCCATAAAATGCAGTGGGTTTAACCTATTGTATAATGATGATATATAAAACCCAAGTAGAGCGGAAGTGCAGGTAGAATTTTACTGCATATAGTATAAAATGGGCAGGCAATTTGCAATTTATGGCAGTCATAAAAATATTAAAATCATAAATAAAAATATATAATCCTTTTTTCCTACCTTTTGATGACTGTTAATTAGTATTAATTAATAAATAATCCTTTAAAATTTCTTTTCGTCAAGTTTTATTTTTATAAAAATCTAAAATAACTTAACCATACATAAATACATTTAAAACATATAAATACAATTTAAATATATAAATACAAATTTAAATTAAATAAAACTAATAACTGCGCATTTCTTTAGATTTGGTCAACTGCTGTCTGAATAAATTTCCCTAAGAATTTATGCATAAAAAAAGAGTATTATAGAGAGTCTTAAGCTAAACACTAGATACTTATTGTATAGCACCATAACCGAGTTGAGAGTGAACTATGATAGCTCTGAGTTGTTCTGGATCCTTGCTAGCGGAATGTGTCCTTGTCGAGGGGGTGTGGTGTGGTAGTCTCTCCAGCATCTACACAATTGTAATGGCACAATTGGAGCTGGTGTGCTTGTTGAGCAGCGACATGCGGGAGAAGGATTTGTGGCACACCTGGCAGGCATACTTCTTCACATCCACATGGGTCTGCTGATGGGCTCGCAGATTGGAGCGATCGGCAAAGGAGCGTGGGCAGTCGGGGCACTGGAATGGCTTCTCGCCGGTGTGCGTGCGTATGTGTCCCTGCAGCAGCCAGGGGCGGGAGAAGGCCTTGCCACAGATGGGGCACTTGCAGGGCAGCGTGTGTGTGCGTATGTGCATCTTGAGTGCTCCAATTGTTGTGTAGAGCTTGCCACACTCCTCGCAGCCATGTTGCTTCTTCTCCTGGTTGCATTCGGCAGCGGGACAGTGGAACTGGCGATGCTTCGACAGACCCATCGAGGTGGAGTACATCTTCTGGCAGTTGTCGCATTTGTAGCGATAATTCTTAGCAGCATTTGCGGCAGAGGATGAGGCGTTGAGTCCACTCGAGCTGGAGCTGGCGGGACTGTAGGAGTGCGGACTGCCGGAGCTGCTACTGCTACGCGCCTCATCGAAGAGGTGGAACAGCGCTGGCAGCGGAATGTCATTGCGCACGGAGAGATCCTCTGGCTCGGAGCTGGCATCCGAGCCGGGACTCGATGGTGGCGTCATCTGCTGATAACTGTAGACGGAGTGTGGTGAGGCCAAAGAACTGGCCGGCGAGGGGAAGGCAGCGGCATGCAGATGAGGCGGATAGTTGCTCCACAGTGCCGTCATGGGATTGCAGCCAGCGGCCGACACAAAGGCGGATTGATACATATTTGTGGTGTAGCCGGACGTAGAGGCTGTGAGTCCACGCATGTGTATGTCTATCGGTTGCTGCGGCTCCTCCTCCACCGGTGGTGATAGTAGCGCTGTACTCAGCGGCGAGCTGGCACGTGGGCGTGGCGAGATCGGCATCTTGGAGAGATTGAGCACATATTCACGCTTTGCCGGCTGCTGGTAATCCACCAAATCCAACTGACTTGCTTTACGTTTCAGCGAGAGATCCTGTGGCTCCTCATCCGGCTCTAGTTGCGGTTGAGGCTGAGGGGCGAACTCCAAGTTCCTAGTCAGGGCCAAGGCCTGCTCCTGCTCCTCCACAATGACAACGGGACGCTTCTTCAGCGGGCAACTCTTATAGTTGGTAGCCATGTCGTTGGTAGTAGAGTTGTTGATGATTCCGTGAGGGTAAATTGTATGGCTATTGGTAACGCGTAGTTCCGTGTTCCGAGAGTTCTTCGAGAGATCGAGATCGTGCGTGTTGCTTACTCTACGAACGCTGAGGCTGATGTGACAGGTCGAGGCCGAGCGTGTGCCTTTTATATGCACGGCTCTCGGGCTCGGGGCTGCTACTGCTGCTGCTGCGCTGCTGCTGCCTCTGCCTGACCATTTGGTGGTGGTTCTTCTTCAGTTCACACACTCACACACACACTCGCATACACACAGTGGCACTGCGCACGTGTGCGTCGCTAGGTAGCAACAACAAACACTCGCACACACACAGACTTTTCCCATACCCTTATTGCGTGTTTCCCATTTGCTCTCTCTCTTCTCGCTCTACCTGACACTCGTCGCTCTCTCTTCAGTCAGGCGCACCCTCTTGTATGCCAGGTACTGATCCAAGCTCCCTCTACCCTCTCTGATCGACGCTCATAAGTTATGACAGCCTCTCGCTACAGTTCACGAGCTTCTCCTGTTACCCCTGACGGTACCACACCAACTGAGCTGTAATAACTCCTCGAACTACTACTCCTCCTCCCCCTTCTCCGCCTCCTTCTGCTCCCTTGCCAAACACTTGGCCTGCCTTGTCAATCTCTTGCAGGTATTGCCAGGGCATCCATGGCATCCATGGCATATACACTTTGGGAGTTCTATTTTTATAGTTGTGACATTTTTCACAACTCAAATTGTTTCGGGGTGGATTCTTTTTTTTTTTTTGGGCACATCTGCTATGTGCTGCGATCATTTCAGTCAGGGGGGAGGCAAATTGAACCTGAGCTCTGTTGGCTTTACAATTGACATTGCACCTAGAAAGAAATATATATACTATAAATAGTCAAATAGTTGTGTCTGGGGTACACTATGCCACTAACTTATCACACATCTGCGGCAACAGCTAAGGCCGGGGATTAGGCAGCTACTATAAGGTCTAGTTTGTGACTTGGCAGTAGGTTAACAACGTCCAGACTAACTAAATTGTGTCTGATCGTGAGATACTCTCACGATATTCAACTGAAACTTGAACTTGTGAACAGAGAGTAATCCCTGAATGGTTATAAAGTTATACTACAACTAGGCTGTATCTTTATTCTGGAAGCTAGCCAACTTGTTAGCTATCAAACAGCTCTAAATTGTAGAATAGTTTATTAATTTACATAATTTATTTTTTATTTGATTCTATCAAACAGTCTCTAAATTGTAGAAGCATTCATTCGCTTCAATAATTTCATTTGTATATTTTTTAATTACTTTATTAATCCACCCATTTTATTACTTAATTATTTTCTTATTCGGCTACCTCTACTTATGCTGTAAACTGCATTTTTCACACGAGTTTCTCCACACTTGAACTTGCCTCCTCTACCACACTTAAACAATCTTCCCACATGTGATGAAACCCACTCAACCACCTTCCCAAATATCCTAGCAATATGGAGGCACTAGATTTGTTTTTACCCATGTGAAAAACCTCTCGGCCCGCATAGCCAACTGTCGAATTGATTTTTCCACTCATCAAAAAAACCAAATCACACGCAATTTTTCCCAGTGCTCGTACTACTAGTTTCCCAGGGTAATGTGTGTTGAAAAAAAACCTAAGGATCTGTAGCAAACCCAGAACTTTCGATAAACCCAGCTCAGCGATGACAAAAAGTGAGTGAAATTCCAAAATTCCTATCGATGGAATCATAGGTGCATAGGGTGTGATGGAAAGTAATCAAGTCGTATTTCCATTTTGTATTTTCCCTTCGATGGAAATTCCCTTTCGTACACGTATGTGTATCAACACTAGATTTAAAGTAATTTCCCAGCTTATCCAATTACGCAGTCAGCGAAACTCAAGCCAAAACAAGACAGGATTGGTCCACGGGAATTCACTTCCTTCTCTACCTGATGACCTGGGGCGATTCCACTAGTTTTGGTTATTACGTGTGTTATTCCGCACAATTAAGAAGCATGTCATCTCCAGCCCGACAACCTAATGATCACTATGCTAATATCATTGCGGAATTGCCCAGCGGGATACAGCCAAATTACCCGCGGATCGATGTTACTTCATTCATCGATTAGGAGAAACCCAAGGAGTCGATGAAAACCCGAGCACTTGTCGCCAGAGTACCTGCTCGGATTTGTATACGGTTTAGCCAGCTCATTAGCATTAGGCACATCGTGAATTTTCCAACCACAGAGGCACTTCATTCATCACGCGGGAAAACCCCTTTTCCCTGAAGTATATATAGTACTTGGGCTGATGCCGTTAGGAATCTGTGCAGGTGCGTTCATGATGGCTTGTAATTTTGTGACAGACAATGGGCCCGTCCCATTTTTGCACCTTGTCTTCTGCTGCCATATCGAAGGGCTGTTGTTGCAGTTTTACAATGCCTTGAATAGGCAATAGTTGCCATTGTTGAGGGAGTATTAATAGGTCAGCAGCTGAACGGAGGAAATGGAGCGAAGAGGAGGTATGAAGAGGAATGTATCTGAAGAGCAGATTTTGTAGGTGGAGGTAAAGTTTATAGAAATATATAGAAAGGAAGGAGTTGAGGAAGTTGTGTGGGAAGTAATTAGTTCTTTCAGGGGTTATTCCCGGTTATTAGATATAAACTTTTGATTGAAATTCTGTTATTAATATCGAAGTTCAGGCTTTTAATAGTATGTTCTAGAGTTCATATATTTATACAGAAAATATTGTAGAATTATTGCTATAGGTTTTTTATGTTTTCTCTTTATAATTTACATTTAAAGTTACTTAGTTTTTCCCAGTTTATTCGCAGTTCTCCGATATGCGCTTTTGATTAAAATTGTTTGATTAATATCAAAGTTTAGAATGTGTCTTTTAATATGTTCTAAAATTCTTTCTACATTATAAAGGACATATTGTATATCATTGCTAAAACTAGTATATAGTTTCCCTATATAGTTCCCATTATAAGTTTATTATTTCAAGAATAAAATGGCATTGATTTTAGGTTCCCAAATTCCACTCTTCACTTTTAATATTGCCCAACGGCAAGCAGGTTCGTCAACTTGCCTCAACATACTCTTACTTCTACTTTGCTCAGGGTTTGCAGCCTGGCCCGGTGCATTGGCACACCTTTCGCTAAAAAAGAAGAAGAAAAAGAGAAGCAGAAATAAATGAAACTAAAAGCAAAATAAAAGAGCGAACTGAAAAAATAGAAGCTGAAAGGAGAAGAAAATAAAACCAACTATGAACCCCAGATATACGATGTGTGATGTCGTTGACAATGAATGGTTGATTACTACCCCCAGAGCAGATCTTGGAACAACTGCAGACCTAATGTACAGCTATGTGTGTGTTGTTTTTTCGCACAGACAAAGGAACTACCAATCCATAAATCGAAGAGGTAGAAAGACGAGAAGAGCAGAGACCAAGAAATTGGGAAAAGAAATCACTGCCACGGGCCTTGCAACAACGGGTGTATTACACAATCAATAGAGCCAGGACCTCATGACACAATAAAACCTAGACGGACTGACTGACAGACACTAAATACTGAGCAGACACATTGGAGTAAATGTTTTGAAAAGCCAGCGAAAGGAATTGCTTCCAGGAATTCAAAACGCTGGCGGCTCGTATCAATGTCCTTAGCCAGAAAGAAATCAAAAAGTTGGATCACCTGGCCGCATCCACAGTCTGTCTGTCTGTCTCCGATTATGTGCGGGTGCCGCTTAATCCTTGGTGTGCTACCTGTACTCCATTGTTCGCTCGCCCAATTGTGAATGACCCCAACCCCACCAGGACAAGAAGCTTCATTGTCCTGCGATCTCTGCCACTTGCCACATCTGCCTTGACTCCGACTCCGACTCCGCTTCTGATTCCGATTCGTGCAGGTTTTTTCGTGCCTATTCATGCTTCGTTATCCTGTCAATGTGCTGGCATTATGCGCTTTGTCTGTCACCACGTTGTCCTTGCCATTCTCATTTTAGGCCTCAGCCACAGCACTATGGTGTTGCTTCTTAGTAAACTCATTTTCAAGATACTATATTGTTGGCTTAAGCACGCTGTTTAGCCTATTAAATGTGTCTCCTAAATGAAGTGAATAAATATTTTATAATATATATCATTTGCTGCGGCGATTAGGCGTTTAAGCCATGTGCCAGGAGGTCCAGCGGAAGCGGAAGTTGGAGAGTGAATAAAGTGGAGAAGAGGGAATATAAAAGGGAATACTATAAGAAAAAATATAGAAAAATTAAAAAATAAATTAAATATAATAAAAATATATAAATTGCAGATAACTGAAGACAATTCTTATATGAGTT
Source organism: Liodrosophila aerea (assembly GCA_035045005.1). Taxonomy (NCBI): domain Eukaryota; kingdom Metazoa; phylum Arthropoda; class Insecta; order Diptera; family Drosophilidae; genus Liodrosophila; species Liodrosophila aerea. Next base: position 754,619 of record JAWNNL010000053.1, read on the forward strand.
AGAGCTTAAGTACAAGATTAAAATAGACTCAGGGCATGAGGTTAGCCATAGCTATAGATTAAGGACTCTAAGAACCAGATTGGAATTATATCACCACTATCGTTAGAGGACTTTGGCATAAGAATTTACCTCTTATAAACACAAGAAGAAACTATGAAAATTCAGAAAAAAAGATACAGATTCCTTAAGCCAATTCATGGCAATAAAACTTTAGCCAGATGAATCACAGCTAGCCAAGCATTACGCCCACATTAACCTAATTCTTCACACCTTTTTGTCGACTCTCTGCAGTCTGGCAAAAAAATGGGCAGAGAAATACCCAAAAAACAAAAGTAAAGTTGTGGAAAAAAACTGATATCACCGGGCCAGGCCCAGAGCCTAACAATGCCAGCGGAAAACCAAGGAAATAGCATAAGGATTGCATCTGCGTCGTCTTCGTACTGGCTGGCAGGCAGCACAAATCAGTTTTCATAAAAGACGAAAAATAATAAGAAAAATACTGTCAACCCAAAGACGATGATTGGTATGGTCTCTCTACCTCTCTACAGACTCTCTCCCTCTGAGGGTGTTGGCGCGTTGGTGGCTTCACAGCTGCTCCTTTGGCGCGTCCTCGTTAGCGTCTTGCCTTGGTCTTTGGTTTTTGGCAAGACGTGTGTGCATCTGTTTACACAGCTCAAAGGGAGGAGAGAATGAGGTAGTGTGCTCGGACGTTGACTTGCATCTGCGGGCGCACAATGGCTACACCGAGAATAATTCAAGCAAAAACCAAACAAAAACCATCAGCATCATCAAAATAATCACAGTCGGAGCAGACAGAGGGGGAGCTGAGTGACAATAGTGCACCGGGCAGCGCCTGCGCTTCCTTCATTTTATTTTATTTTTGGCGGCATGCCGAGGTTCTTCTTATCGGTACCTGAGTCCTTTTGTTGTGTGCCAGGACTGCCTTTTGATTCGATATTTTTTTGAATTTTCATACGAGTAGAGTTCGTATTCTGTATTCGTATTCGTATTCATATTCAGGGTAATGCAACCGCAATTGTTTTGGCATTGTTTATGCTCGCGTTCCTTTTGGCATGTGCACCACAATTTCAAGGCTTAGGTAAATGAGTTTCTCTGCTGCTGTTCCTGATTCCACACATTTATGCAGATGCATTCTATTAGATGGAAGTGAAAAATTGCATAACAAGAGCGGACAAGGCAGCAGCTGTTACCAAGGAATCTGCAGCAGATCTTGGTGGATGAATATGTTGAAAAGATATATGGCAGGTGGTTGGGAATAGGAAGTAAAATTTGCTAATTGAATCAACTAAACTATACTTGAAAATATACAGAGAATCTAATCATCCTGATACTCCCATCTCAAACCTATAAAATAGGAACTAAAAGTTAGGATAATGAAGTAAAATTTGCTAATTCAATAAACTAAACTACAGTATACTTGAAAATATACAGAGCTTCAGCATCCTTTTAAAACTACTAGACAAAATGTTATTCAACTGACCAGCGATATATATCTAATGATCCTGACTCTCCCATCATAAATTCCCACGAAATAACCAAATGAATTCATGGGAAAATTTACTAATATGCTGATGTTGACCAGGCTTCTTCGTAGGAATTGCCAATCCTTTGAATACTCGAACATAATGTGCCCACATTAACACTAAAAAAACAGTAGAGAAAAGCCGAAAAGATGTACAAAATGAAGATTTCATGGGAAAGAACAATGTGCCCAGTTGACAAAAGTCGCGTTTATTACAATTACAAATTACATGAGCGAGTGGAGAGTGGAGAGTGGGGGCTGACAAATGATCGGTTACTGATCAATGCCTACTTTCCTTTTGGATAATCAATAAATGCGTTAAAGTGAGAACAATCAATCCAGCACGTTCTAACGATTTACATGTCAACTTGACAGACAGACTGAGACAATGTATCGAGGAGTATTTGGAGACTGGCGCTAGACTCGATGTGATATCGGACTATGTGTGTGTCCAGGTGTTCCTCTATTATTTTCATTTTCACTTTCATTTGTCAGTGGCAGTCAGTTTGACACCTTGTTGTAAAGAGTCATTGCAAGTACACGATACACATCTAGACATCTAAGGGCTGGCCATAATACTCATGTATATATCGGTATTATCATACCACCATCATCGCCCCTTCGTTTGAGCTAAATGTAAACACAGTTGTGTCGGCTTTACGAAAACTTTCAGTATGCCATCTACTGCTCTTCCTCTTCAATAAAATTAAAATTTGATTATGCTCGCGTGATAATTATGCATGGGGCAGAGCTTGCACACTGTGTGTGATGACAATCGCTCTCATTGTTTCCGTTTCCCACCATTTACCATTTGTATTGCGTCTTGAGTTTACCCCCACTCTCCAGTTATACTACTACTATATACAGCTGTGCCCAGACCAGACCGTATGGCTGGTATTTTATGGTTAACTACGCTCCTCGTTTTCTGCTATTTAACCTTTTGTGCAACGCTTATCGTCTCTCCCTACCTGGATTCAAATCGACTCTTGCCCCACGTGCGTTGTTTTTCTGTTTACCTCGGAACTGACTCTGGCCCCATTTTAAGTGATTCTGTGTATATGTTAATGCGTGCCAAGTGTTCCGATAATATGTCGCTGGCTTTGCCATTAGTTAACTCCAGTTGATATTGACATGATAATGAAATTCATGGCAAAGACTCGGACAGTGAATATGCGATATCATAAAGGCAGACTGAATAGAAGCAATTTCAATTGAACTGCAGAATTATGTAGGAATATGATGGGGAATTTATTTTATTATACGAAAATGAATAGGTAAATATTATATATGTAGAGTACTTTCAACTGAGGTTTAGTCTATGACTTCAAATGAATATGTATATTTACAGTTGAAGGATTCACAAGAAGTATGTATGCTCATCCTATTGACAATCGCATGATGTAATTGCAATTTCATAACTTGTAAATATAAATAGGTAAATATATGTGGAGTACTATTAATTGTGGATTACTCTATAACTTCAGATGAATATATATTATTGTATATATACAAGTGATCGATTCAGGAGTGTGTTGGGTCATCCTTTTGACAATCGTATAATAATTAATATAAAAATTAATAGATAAATGTATGAGAGTACTATGAACTGCAGCTTAGTCTATGACTTCAAATGAATATAAATTTATGCATATTTACAGCTCATGGATTCAGAAGAAGTGTGTAGAGTCATCCTTTCGAAAATCGTGTGGTCTTATATCAATTTTATAACTTGTGCTTATAATATTTTGTTCTAATTATATTTGCTCTCCAAACTGACTTAAAACTCAGCCGTTTCCCTGGGCTAGCTTAGCAGTCTCCACTTTGCTTTCAGTTTGAGAATATCGATTCTGATGACATGTTACGAGTACGTTATCAAATCCAACACAAACAATTTGTAAAATTTCTAAAAAGTAAATTTGGATTTCCGTTTACCTTATTCCATTTCGACCGCCGTGTGCAGTTCTCAAAAGTTTCGTTTAGGGCAAACATCAGACATAGCAGAGAGAGTAACATAGAGGAGAATGGAGGAGTACTCACGTGAACCATGTCCATATCGCATAGTGGACGATGCTGGCGGTGCCTTTGCCATGGGTTTCTTTGGTGGTGGAGTCTTTCAGGCGCTCAAGGGCTTTCGTAATGCACCCCAGGGACTCAGTCGTCGTCTTGTCGGCAGCTTGTCGGCGATGAAGGCTCGCTCTCCTGTGATAGCTGGGAATTTCGCTGCCTGGGGCGGTGTGTTTAGCAGCATCGATTGCACCTTGGTGCATTTCCGTAAGAAGGAGGATCCATGGAATTCGATAATTAGTGGTGCAGCTACTGGTGGCATTTTGGCAGCACGAAATGGATTGGTATCCATGGCTGGCAGTGCTATCATGGGCGGTATACTGCTCTCCTTGATCGAGGGTGTGGGCATACTATTGACCCGCATTTCGGCGGAACAATTTCGTAATCCTGCACCACCAATAGACGGACAAGACGCCGCCGGTCTCATGGTGGATGGGGATTCTTCTGGTGGATTCAGTTTTGGCGCGGGCACACCGAATGTTAATACCTAAATTCCAAAAAAAAACGTGGAATAAATATGTTCATATGTTCATATCTGTCATCTGTTGGTTGTCGAGTTGCGCACAGATTCATGAAAATTTTATATAGTTAATGGTGATGATAATGAGAATGATAATGATAACTATACAAATACAAGGTCGAAATTCAATTCAATTGTGTACTATAGTTGCATATGTCTAGGTTGTGTCTAATAAGATGTACGGGCGTGGATACAAACTGAGCTGAAAGAGTTGTAAAAAGTTACAGAATTTAAGATATCTTCAACTCGATCTCTAGTGGAATACTCTGCCATAAATTTGAGCTACTATCGAATTAGATATTAGAGAGGAAAGCAACAGATATTTTCATCTTCATCTAGTTGAATATGGCGACTCTTTTGAATACCCTGACCTAATCTATCGGAAAATATATTAGAAAAGCAATAGATATTTTCAATAAGTTGTTAGTTTTAAATAAGAGAATATTTTCATTAGATTTTCACAGTTAAAGGCCTTTACTGATTTTTTAAATTCTTTTAAATTCAGTAGACCAATAAGATTACTTAGTATTAGTATGTGTAGACGAGATACAGGACTACCTAATCTAAGAGTCTACTTTTTTCAGTACACAAGTTGATCTATGTATTGGTTGAGATCCGTGCCGGGTAACCTAATCTAAGTCCACTTTTACAAATGAACTAATTAAAATAATATATATTATTTATTATTTAAATTTTATTCAATATAAAAGTCGTTCTATTAACTCATTACAATTATTTAAAATCAAATAAAAAACAAAGAAAAATCTATCAATTTTACTACTACACTTCAATAAATATTACTGAATACCTTTTTAAAACGAAATAAATTACTACGGAAAGTTATAATCAAAATTTAAATTAACCAAATTTCAGTTTTATTTATACTAATTATATAATTTAGCATCACTAGTAGCATCGTTTGTTGGCCAACTTCAATGCTGGCATTATGCAAATCAACAGGTAGCTAACCGAGACTAAGTACACACACCACACACACACACATTTAGATACACACTTGACACGCGTCCCGCAGCAACAGGCTAAGGTTCTGTGTGTTTTTATTGGCAAATGTTTACCTGTGTCAGTGTTTACCTGTCGCTCCGCAGGAGAGACTTCGCCTGCGCCTGCGCCGGCGCATAGAGTCAAGTGGCAGAACTACAGTGGGTGTGGCAGGCACTTTTACAACCTGTGCACTCGAGATGACCACAGTTGAGAGAAGATGAGCGATGCTAATAATGATCGACTACTTACCACGTGTTCATTATTTCCAGCTCAGGTACAATGATAGCTCATAGTAGTTTTCCCACTGTGGGTTTTGGGCTGTGCCAAAAAAGGAAACCTCCCCAATGGTCAGGGATTTTCCCTCACATCTGGTAGCACGGTGGGAAAAAGTCGTTTGGCCATCATAAAATTTGCTGGCTAATGAGAGAGGACATAGAGAGCTGCTTGTTGTTTCAATTTTCCGCATGGAAATTTCTTAAATCAACGGCAGACAGCTTGGTGCCAGCCTTTAGCCTGTGGGAAGATCCTTTTAGCACGGACTAAATCCCACCAGCCCAAAAACATATGTAACTTTGACTCGTGTGTTTTTTTTCATTCTATTCTATTCGATTCCATTCTTTCGCCTTGGGCCTAGCGCCGCTCTTCGCGTAATGTGTGTGTGTGAATTTTGTGTGCCTTGAGAAATTCCTAATCCCGGCGCTACGGGAAAAGCACGAAAGCAACAAATTTACCATGGTACTATATGGGTATTATCATGTGGCATAACAGGAGATCGCACCTACGGCTTGGTACGTGTTTAGGATTCTCACACATGGACCAATCGTAGTGCCGTGCCGTGCCGTGCCGTGCCTTGTTCCGCTTGTTTTTCCAATCATCTCGAGTCCAGACATGGCCAAAAAGGTAGAGGCGCTAGAATTTGTTTATGCGAGGCGCAGTGGGAGTTGGAAATTCATGCTATAGCACGTGAGAAGATGCCAAACAGCCTGAGAAAGTCGAAGGTAGAAGAGGCAGAGGTGAGAACAAGGCCAGATTTTATATAGGCATATGCACACACACACATGTGAGCATATATGGTGTGAATTATAGAGAAAGGCAGCTAGGGAAGTAAATGGAATAAGCGTTAGAAGAAGTACTATGTATAGTACATATTTATATACATATAATGGTAGTAGAAACTCTGGAAGTAGTAGAAGTATATACATATGAAGAAGTATTGCTACTTGAGTAAAATTATTTCAGTATTAGAAGTATATATATATGAAGAAGTATTAATACTTTACTTAGATTTTAGTTACCCCAAAGATAAGATATCATATATATAGAAAAGCAGCTAGGAACGTCAAGTATAATTAAGGCTAAGGGGGAGTACTATATACATACATACTTATATACTCGTAGTAGTAACTATTGCAGTAGATACTAAAGTAAAATTATTGCAGTAGTAGATCCTTGAGTAATATTATTGTAATATTATAAGTAGTATATACATATGGTGAATTATTACTTCAGCTAAATTTTAGTTACCCCAAAGTTAAGATAGAAAATATATCAACTAATGATTTCCTCTCTCCATATTGCCTCACTTACTTAGTAACTCTTCCCTGCTCATATTGCAGTATTAATAGTATATACATGTGAAGAAGCATTGATACTTGGGTTAGACTTCAGTTACCACAAAGATACGTTAGTATATATATAACTAAATGATTTCTTTTCTCCATATTCACTCACTTATATAATGTACTTAGTAACTTAATTTCTTATCTCCACATACCCTCACTTATATAATGTATGTACTTAGTAACTCTTCCCCTGCTCAACCCTTGGCTGCAGTCTCTCACACCTACGCCAACGCCTGTTCCATATGCCCAGCATATGTTTAACCAGCCAACAAAACACCTCAAGCAACAAGGAAGAAGAAAAACAAACACTGGTAAACAAAGTTTTGACTAGTGATTGGGTTATTGGAAATTGATTTGCGCATGCTGCGCCCGCATGGCGCTAAATGTGTGAGGACCAGTTGGTAGGGGTTTAACTGGGTTTACACAGTCTACAGTCTACAGACTCTGGCCATTGGGCATCTGCATCTTTCGTCAATGCCAAACATTGAACCGTAATCTTTGACATGTGCTGGGCGAGATGCGCATTAAAGGAATTTCGCCGACTTGATGGCACCTTTCGTGCATTAGAATTTGATTTGATTGCGGTCATTTCGTATGCGATAAATCGGCGCCAAATATCTCATGCATATATGACACACATTTCGTATAGTTAAAGACATATAGTATACTATCTGAGATCTGTTGTTGTGCAGGCAGGCCAATGCATTCATTTCATTTGGAGTTTTTTAGAATATGTTTAAGTGCTTAGCGCATACATTAGACAGATACAAGATACAAGATACTCGTACACACAGTACACAGAACAGAATGTTTCGGTACGGTCAATGGAAGTTCAAGGTGCTATCGCCTGATCCCCACTCGATCATCCCACTCGCAATCTCCACTGGCGACTCTACTGACTGTACTTCCCCAAAGGCACGAGTTGTCCCTGAAATAGCGTCCAGTGCAATGCACTCACTCTCTACTCTCTGTGAGTATCTGTATCGTATATAGTATAAGCATCTTTCGGTTCTGTACTCCTCCATATTGCTCGTATTGCAATAGTTTGCGGCGCAATGACTCTTGGTGTGACCAAAAAGCCACAGAGACACACTGAGACACACACTTCGCATTTGGGATTCGCGATTTGCATACGAGTATATGTCGCATATAGATCGGCATCGATAATTGTTTCTCAATTTTTCTTCAATTTTCGACTGCATTTATAATTTGCCTGGCTGATGAAATCATTTCTACATTTCTAGATCTTTGGTCCGACCTTAGCCCAATAACTCTGCAGAGTCTTCATTTACTGGTATATGGGGCAATTCCATTGAACTCATTAATATAACATTATTTACACCTCGCCTTATCGAATGTATGTAAATGCAAATATATATTTTTCGTGCGTACGTGAATGAAGCTTTTACTTCGTCTCGCAGTCTCAGGTGTGTGTCGAAAATGCATAACCAAATCATTTCTTGGAAATTGAACATCTTTCAATGTCGCTCAACTGTCTGCGGGAATTTTCTGCGATGAAAGTGAAGTGAAGTTCATGTAAGCAAGCCAACAGTTCAAGGCTCTTAAGTGAGAAGAAAGTGAGAGTAAAGTCTAGGGGTGCTTTGGGGATATATGAATTTATTTATCCATTTAAAGAATTATGTGTAAAATGAGGAGAGTAATCATTGTTTTTGGGATAGAAAAATAAATTTTTAAAATAAGAAAAAGGATAAATAAATAAAAATCTGAAATATTATCAATATTTATAGCAAAAACAAAATGTATAAAAATATAAAAAATAACAGTTAATAATAATTAGGAATTTATCCAATTTTATTTGATTAAAAATATAACTATGACAAACTCTGGTAAGAATTTAAAATGCAAATAAAATTTGTTTAATATGGACTGCATGAATTTGCTATATTTATTTTATATTCAATATAATAGAAATAGAATAGAAATAATGTGGAGTTATATTTTATTTATAGGCGAATTATTAAAATAAATAATATATAAAGTTGATAAAATATATCTACTTCAAAATATAGGGTTTTTAATAATTTTTACACATCATTTCAAAATATACAAGACAAATATTACTTCACATATATTGCCAGAGAGAAATAATGCTGAATTATATTTTATTCATAATAAAATAAATAATATGTTAAAATGATCAAATTTAAGTGCTTCAACATAGAGATTTTCATATTATTTTAAAATCATTTCAAAATATATAAAACAAATATTATTTCATATATAAATGTATAAATATTGCTATGGATTCATAGCTATGGTTATGCAGAGTATCAACTACTTTTAATCGATATTTACTACTACTTGAATATATTCATTTACTTGAGCCCCTGAGTTGAATAACCGTTTTGAATCAAAGTTGAAAGTCACAATTCATCTTTTGGGCCTTTGTAAATATATTATTTGCAGACAATTTGCTGATGTCTTGCCATTGCTCATCATGCACACTTTGTGTTTGCTCTTTGTGTTCGACTCTGCACAATATACTAGAGAGTCGGCATGAACCTGATACTGTATACTGGGTACTGTATACTGTATAGGAGTAACTGGGATACAGGGATTAACAGTGGAACAGTCACAGAGTGAACGCAAATCCGTTACAAACTCGTGAACTGGCTGCCAGAAGACGCAACATTCAGCTTCTGCCATGGCAGCAAGGAGGAAAGTTCGTGACATGGCATCAACAGTTTGTCATTAAACATTTCGACAATAATTTTTTCTTTTTTTTTTGATATTGTTGCTGTTGTTGTGCTCTGTATTCGTTTATTTGTTTATATGTATTTGAGTCGTTTATTTTTTTTTCATTCGCATTTCTTTCGCTTCCCGAATTGTAATCGTAGACGCGCGGAGTCAGTTTTTGAAATTGTTATGGCAGGTAATTTACATAAAAGATAAGTGGAATACGTAGTAGAGCTCTACTTACAATTCTGATTAGACAGAGAAAGACCTGTCTATTGTTGGGAAAACTTTGCCACGATATCTGCGCCTTTTGTTATTATAAATACACTTTGTGACTTTTGGCTTTTGTGTGCTTGAGTATAGTTCGTTCGCCGTCTGTGGACTCTGACTTCCTAAAGGTATTAAGAATGTGTGTATTTATATAGAGCTACTGCAGCTACTTGTTGCTCCAGCTCAATTGTTATGGAAATGGAAAATTTGTTCAGGTTGCGTAGACGACACATGTGTGTGCCCCTACTCCACTCCATCACCCATCCATCGCCCACCTCCCATCCCTCTATCAGTCTGTGTTCTCTGTGTAGACAATAGTAGCCTGAGTCTGGGGCAGTCCCTGACCCGCTTAGTTAGCGTTATCTGCATCGTTTTGCAGTCGGCAGTCGGCAGTTTACAGTTTACAGTTGGCAGTTTACTATTTGTGCCAATAAAACAAATTAAAGTCAAGCATTGACGGCAGTTAGGACCTGAAGCTACTCGCCTTGAAATCCAAGCTCGAACTCTGATCGTCTTGCTCAATTGGACGCCTGGCCGGCCGTTGGGGGCTCTCTTATCAGATCGTTGTTGTTGTTTTTTATTTTGGGTATCATTTGGTAATAATATTTTTCCGACTTTGTTGCGTTTTGCGCTGAGACTTGAGTCTACCGCCTGACAGTGAATAATTTGCCATTTGAATTCGTTGCTGCGTTTAATTTGGCTTTAATGACTTTGAAAAGCGCACAGGCAGCAGCGCACTCAAAACGCTGCAAGCCCTTGTGGCCACAATAACAATAAAAAGGAAAACTAACAGCTGCATTTATTTCTGCTTTTTTATTTAAATATTTCAAGTGCCTAATGGCGGCCAGAGTGTTTTGGAGAAGAGCCTCAAGGAGCGCCACACACACAAATGGAGATTAATAGTGCGTATTAGACAAAGTGAGTTGAATTAGGCGAAAGTGGCAAATAAACTGTAGCTAAAATTGGTAAATAAAATTTAGTTAGTCTCTTATTTATTTAGTACAGTTAAACGGTTATTAAATTTAAATTAAATCACATTAAAGTTGAATAAGTAAAGTGTAGTTAAATGTTAAGTGTATGATAATGATTACACTTTTCAGCAAAAATATTTTGGTTGAAATGTAACTTTTCCAAATGTATTTCTAAATTTGGAATACGTATATATGTAATAAATATTCCCATTAAATTTTTCTTTTCTAGTAAATAGAAAAGTTTCGATAATATCGCGCTTTTTATGCACAACCCACTCCCTGGCATCATATTAAAAAGATGCCTGCTGTTTATTTGCTCTAGAATCTAAAGTATTTGCCTAATTTATAAACGGTTTGTGGTTTTGAATAGTTAATGATTGTATTTTAAAGTTTTTGTTACAAAATCTAACTCTTCGATATATTTTTAAAAAGTTGTGAATACCTTTGAGTCATAGAAGTCATATGCAGAGTAGTCAGCAGGACATCAAAATATACTCTTACTAGATTATTCTCTAGAATCTAAGGTATTTAGTCAAAAAGAGGTCTTTGTGGTTTTCTGAAAAGCTAATAATCAGGGCTAAAGCGTAAGCATTGATTGGCATACATACATATGTTTTACATTTATTTTATTTTTATTTAATTTAACGTTTATTGAAATTTAAAATACATATAATCGAAGTACACATAAAACATATTTATAGACAAGAAATAGTTATAATTATTAGATAAAACGTAGTTAATTTAAATGAAATTGTTATTAAATCATTGTTTAATATTGTTATTTCCATTGAGATTAATTTCAACTTATTCCAAATCAAAACAAAGTCCGAAAACCATAATAAACAGTGCTCAAGTGTAAACCACTTGAGGCCCTACATTAGCTACTTGATAGCAGAGCAGCTGACTCAGTTGTCAATATACCATTACACACAGTATACACACACTCAACACACACACACACACACACACACTTACACACACTTTTGACAAGTTGTACGCAATTCTTATCAAAAATGTGTAAAGAAATTTCCATCGATCGACTTTGTACGACTGAGTGTACCGTCATATGGAAGCGGGTGGCACCTCCAAGCGTGCCACCCCCTTACCTTCCCCTACCCCTACTTGGCTGCTGCTGGGATGCGGGATGTGTGTGTGTGTGTGCGTGTGTGTGTAACATTTGGGATACGCAGGCAACGAGCTACACGCGCTTTATGTTTGCCTGAAACTTTTGGCATTCTTATCATTTCCCAAGAGAGGCGTGTGAAAATCAATGCCAGTGGAAAAAATAATACAAGCAGTGCCGCTACAGTGACGTCACAGGCTCTGGGACGTGGGCGTATGGGCGTGGCAGCAGCTGCATTAGGCAGAGTTATTTCTCAAGAGAGCGCGAGAGTGTGTGTGTGAGTGTGGCTCAAAAGTAGAGTAACGATACGCTATTCTAAACTGAAGATAAGTAACTATTGAGGGGAGGGTGGGCAGAGCAGCGGGAGAGAAAGCTGGTGAGAGAGAGGGAGGAGAATGAGAGTGCGCGCGTGGGAATTCGGGATGCTCAAATGGAAGCTGCTGTTGCCAAAAGCTGCGCCTCTGTTGAATGCTCTACACCAAACGCTGTGTGTGTGTCGTTTGCTGCGGCAATTGTGTGTGCGTGACACAACCACAGAGTCGCTACACTGAGAGAAAGTAGCATGTTAGTTGCAGTAAATTGTAATAAATTTGTTTATTTGAAGAAAGAAATACTTGCTAGAAATATGAGAATTTAGTCTGAGAAAACTTAAAAGGAATCTATATATTCAAAATTCTTGATTTAAGTATATGTTGAACTGGATTCAAGCTTTAATACATTCACATTTCAATTAATTATCAATTATATATATCAATTGTTATGTCTTTTTTTATACATACTTTCTTTAATCTTATAATAAAGCCAAGTATGAAGCAAAGAAAATTCTTTAGAACCTAGAATGAGATAATTTGAGAAGAATTTAATATAATATTAAAGTATAATTGTAAAGAAATTTAAATAAAATCAAATTGAAATCAGTAAGTAAGTAAAATATACTTATTTATACGTATTTTATTGATTTTTTAAAATATTATATGAAGCAAAGAAAAGTATTTAAAATGAGAAAATTAGAAACGAATTTAGGATAATATTGAAGTATATTTATAAATAAATTTAAATAAAATCTCATGATAAGTAAGTGAAATTACTTATTTAATATTTTTTTTTTTTTTAATTTATTTTTTGTATTGTTTTTTATCTTCTTTTAAGTTAAGTCATACACACTTCTCATTTCAAGCATAAACTGTATATTTCCTATTACAATCGCGTTACTTGACTCTCATTTCCCGCTTGTTAGTTTTGTTCTCAGTGTATCACCACTAACCCCACTCTGCCTCCCAGTCTCCCCCACTCCACTCCGCTGCCGCTCTCAGTTGGCTTAGTATGCTTGCTGCTGTTGCGAGCTTTGTTTGCCTGTTCGCCTAAAATGCGTGTCGCTGTGATAATGTGTGCGACCAGTTTGTTAGTTGTGTGTACCAGTGCGAGTGTGTGCGAGTGTGTGCGTGAGTGTGTGTGTGTGTTACTGTGACTAACATCCCCCAGCATCCAGGCAGTGAGCCTGTACTATAGCTCGCTCTGCTCCATGCTGTGCGCCGCATACATTTGAGAAGTAAAATCTACGCCAAGTCGCGCACTTGAGGCAAACTCTCACAGGGTCTCGCTCTCTCTGCCTCACTGTCGCTCCACCTCTCGCCCTCCGCCAATGTATTGAGATATGTACACACATTCATACACATTCGTACATCTATTTGTAGTTATTAAATCCCTAACAATAATGGGATTATCCTGTGAGTGTAGCTCGAAAAGTGCACACACTGAGCCCAACTCCAAAATCCACCACTCAAAAAGGCAAGCGGCATGTGGCATGTGGCATGCGGCAAGGCGTTGAGGCGCTGCGGCACTGAGGCACTGTGTGGCAGCCACAATGCGTTGCCCGCGTTGCACGCACACAACCAAAAATGTTGAATTTTGGCGCCTTCGTCTGCCAGGCGAACAGCAAATGGAGAGCGCAAGAGAATGTGAGAGAGTATGTGCCAAAGGGTCTCTCTCTTGCCACACACTCTCCCCTGTTTATTCTACTCTCTCTCGTGTCCTGCTGCCTCGTGTCCTTGGCTCGTTTTTTTGGGCTCAAGGACTCGCAGCTCAGCAGCCGCTGCTCGTGCCAAATTTTTTGTATCTGCCTGACCTTGTTTCACAGTTCGCTCTCTCCCCCGCCCCCTCTCTCTCTGAGTCTTTTGCAAAATTGTATATATTTTTCTGTGGCACGCTTTGGAATGCTGTGCCGGAAGTGCAGCCTTGCCACATGCTGCTGTTCGCCTGTGCCGCAGGATGCTTTTTGCGTTTGATTTCAGGGACAAATATAATGATTGATGGAAGCGGTTGCTATGGCGAAAAATTCTCGCAAACAGGAAGCGAAAAGGAGCACAATGTGGCGCAGAGATAAAGAGCAGGAATAACAAAATGGAACGCACAACAGCTGAGCGCATCAGAGAGCTATGACGTCAGGCGAGTGGAAAGTGGGAGATGACTGTAGAGAGAGACTGTAGGTTGGGGCAAGTGACATACTAGTACGTGAGGCAGTCAGTCAGTCAGTTGGGATAAAGTACTCTTTATACACATAGATATGTATGTATTTATCTATGTGTATATGGCTGTAAATCTTCCTCTTCATCATACTCCCCTTTACTCCTCTTTCGTTGGCTGCATGCCACCTGTTGCCTGCCCCATTTAAGCAGCGTATAGGCGCATGCAAATGCCTTTTGCAAGTGATACCAGATATTAGCAAACAATGAACTGTAATAGCAAGCCATTGGGTAGGCTACAGTCGTGAGCTATTGACCATAAGAGACACTGTTATTGGGCATGAATATAAACTATACTCTATGGCAACTGCCACGCCTCTATACGCCCCTATTCATTTCTTTATTTAGGCTCTTCAAGCCAAACAATGAACTAACATAGACAGTCAGCGGGTAGGCTACAGTCGTGTGCTGTTGACAGTAAGAGCCACTATATATTGGGCATGAATATATGTGTGCTACACTTTATGGTACACCTCTTTATTTGGGCTACTTATTTCAACTAAAAGTTTCAGTGAGGGACAGTGTTATATATGCTATATATACTGTATATATACTACACTCTATGGCCACTGCCACGCCTCTATAAGCCGCTATACAGCTCTTTATTTTGGCTCTTCATGCCAGCTAAACGTTTCACAAAATATTACCAACATTTTTATTAACTTTTATTTAAACAAAATACTTTTATTATTTTCCTTTCATTTAATACAATTTAATTGAATTTTTAACTTGACTTTAAATCAATATATAAATAATAAATACCCTTTTCTCTAACTCAAGTACAGTGCCTTACAAAAAAATGCATATTAAACTGGCATAAAAATGTTTCTGGCTCCTACGCTCGCCTTTTAGCTGCTGCCCCTTGTGGCCACCCCCCTCCCCACTATCCATCCACTAACTATCTCATTGATTGCATTCCATTTAAAAATATGAAATTAGACTTTAAATTTGTATTTTTATTGCCGTTGCTCTTGTTGTTGTTGTTGTGATAGCCCTGGCCAAAGGTCAAAGGTGCAGACTGCCAGCCACTGGCCAAGCAGCCGGCTGCAACATGTGGCAACAGCGGCAACTAGCATTTTTTTTCGGCTGGGTGGGCGAACTGGGCGTATTTGGCTGCCTTCTCCCCCTCCTCCCGTCTTGCTACATGCCACCACAATTGCTGCACGTTTTGCTCATTTTACTAACGTGATAATAAAGTGCAAATAATATGCCTTAGTTTGCTATTGCTGTTGCTGTTGCAGTTGCAAGTTGCTTGGCCACAAAGACAATTGTTGCTGCAGCCACAGAAAACTTGGACGCTGATCAGTGCGCAGTGATAGCTGTTGCTGCTGCCGCTGCTGTTGCTGCTGCGACTGTTGCTGCTGCAAGTTTTTTTTCCGCAATCGATGCAACAGCAACAACAACGAATTTTTGCTGATGGAAATGCACCTGACGCTTGATTTGTGGCTGTTATTGTTGCTGTTGCTGCGGCTGTTGTTGCTGCTGTTGTTGTTGTTGTTGTTGCTGGCATTTGCACGACTTTTTGTGGCTCAGTTTGGGGCGTTGGTTTCGACGTTCTAACGCACCAAAATCCCACCATACGCCAACTGAGTTAATACGCTTGAAATGTATCTTTTATGTATCTTTTTTATGTGAGTGGGCGTGGCACAACCTACATATTATTATAGATTTATATATAGTAGTAACATTAGAAATATTACTTAAATTACAATCAAATTCATTCATATCAAATTCAAGCTAAATTTTTTATAGTGTTTCTTAACTTTGTATCTTATATATTTATATATACAAATAATATAAAAATATTATTTAAACTACACTCAAATTTATGCATATCAAATCCAGGCTAAAGTTTTGATAGTGTATCTTAGCTTTGCCTCTATTTATTGTGGTTCAAACGCCAAATTTTTTTAGCCCAAGGCACAGCGACTGCTCCCACTAACTGTGTGTCTCTCTCAGTCTCTCCTAGTCTGTCTCTCTTTCTCTATATATATACATATATTTGTATATATCTACTCCTGCGTCCAGTCAGCCAAGCGGAGGCCTCGTTATGCGCCAATTACTTGGCAAACAATTTTTACCTTTAGCCTCAAGTTCAAATTTCAAAATCAAAATCAGCAGCAGCGACAGGAGGCAATGGCAGGTGGGAGAGGGGAGTAGATGGGAGGGGGAGGGGCACATAACCAACGCTGGGTAATTGCACTGCCTGTTGCGGGTTTTCCCATGGGTAACCTGTTGCAGCCGACATCCACTTGAGCCCCCACAGCAACAGCAGCAGCAACAACTGCAGCAACAACAACTGCAGCAACAACAACAGTAATCACTCACTCAAACAGCAACTACAGTTGCACTAGCTCTCCCCCCGCCCCCTCTCTCTAACTCTCTGTGTATTAGCAAGGTGTTGCAGCTAGAGCAGAGTTCGCATAGGGACACGAACTTCAAATCAAAGCCAAGTTAAGTGCTAGTTGCGGCTTTGCCTGAGTTTTCGTTTCTCTCTTCTTCTTACTACTTTTGCGATTACCAATTGCAGTGCAGCCAACTCCCCCTCCCTGCCCCACTGAAAGTGTTGGCGGTCCAAAAAAAAAAATGCCATAAAAGGGCTCTGCCAGATTTGCATGTGCCAAGTTCGCTTCTTTTTTTTTTTGCTTAGTTTTTGGCAGCTTTTCTTAAGGTATGCCAGCCAAATTATAGAGAGAACTTTTTGCCAACTAACAAGCGATATAAAGAGTTAGACATAGTTAACAGCCAAGTTGGTGTTGTTAGTGTTAGTGTTGTTAGTATTGGTGTTGCTGTTATAGCCTTGACAGCAGCATCTTTCAGTTGGTTGCAACTCGATTTGAGTCCTCAAAAAACAGCTGTCAACTTAATGAAAGTCTGTAGAGGTAATGCGATTCATTTATTGAATTTATATCTCTATTTAATATTACTGTTAACTAATAAATAAATAAATTAAATAAAACTAAAATTTGTATTAAAACACACAATTGGAAACTCAAGAAATTAAAGCGATTTTTTTGTATTTAATTACTTATTATATTTCTGAGAAATTAAAAGCATCTTCATAAATAAAATAAAATAAATATTAAGAATATTTCTATTAAAACACAATATGAAATTCCAGAAATTTAAGAGAATTTTTTTATACAATTAATTTTAAAATTTCTTGTAAATTAAAAGCATTTTCATACTCTATAGTTTAAGTTAATGGATCAGATTTCTTTCTCTACTTAAGATTGCCTATAATAGTACTATTATAGTATAAATTTTACAATGAAAAGTATCTTTTAATATTGCATTTTATGTATATTAATATATATATATTAATTAACATTTTAAATTAATTTTTGATAACAATTTCTACCCCTTACAATATAGTATTTCAAGAAACTCACAGCTTGTTCTTGTATATAATTATTTGTTTAATGATATTTTGCTTTTATGTTTTTAATAACATTTTGAAATAATGTCTAATGAAATATTATTTTGGTTTTAATTATAAACACATTTAAAATATTTGAAATATATATATTCAATTCGCTTTTTATAGAGAAGTTTTTTAAGCATTATTCACAATTTATTTACAAATAAAAATATTTGTTTAGTAACTTTTGTTTATGTCAAAAATGAAGGCGAAATTTCAAGTCGATATACACTCAACACTCACCAATTATCCACACACACACGCACACAGTCGCACTCAAGTACGCCAAATAACATCAAATTTCAATTATCGAAATGGCAGTTGAAAAAAAGGAAGCAAAAGCTGGAGCAAATAGGCGATGACCCCAAAGAGCAGCAGCAGCAACAGTAACAACAGCAGCAGCAGCAGAGGGAAACAAAACTTAAACAAGTGTCTCACAGCAACACGAGAGCCAAAGCAAATGTAAAGGAAAAAGAAAATAAACAACAACAATAACGACAGCAACAACAAGAGAGTACTGAGAGCAACTGCTGCTGGCAGCTAGAAATGTTGTTGAAAGTGATTTTCACATGGGCAATTAATGTTTCAATAAACGATATTCTAGCTGCAAAATCGTAGCAACAAAATTGTTGCAACTGTTGCTGTTGCTGATGTTGCCAGCAACATAAGGTTGTTGCTGCTGCCGCTTCATGTTGCAGTTGTTGGCGGAAAAATGTTATGGAAATTGGGTTTTTATGTTTATGAAAACGATCGCTGAACTGCGCACAGTGGATAGGAAAAGGGGCGGGGTGGGGGGTTGCAGGGGCAACTAGACTATAGTTGTTGTTGCCGTCTATAGATCGGTTTCGGGTTCGGACTCGTCGGCGTTAATTGCTGCCATTTGCAATCGTATTTATGGCTCACGCCTCGCTCACGTTTTGGCCATCAACTGCCATCAGCAACATTAGCAACAACAGCAACAGCAACATTAGCACTAGCAACAGCAACACATTGCTGTTGTGCGTACAAATGTTTTGCTAATTGCCAATTTTATTGTCCAGTCTAATTTGTGGGCGGCAAAAGTCAAGAGTTTAAACCGAGACGAGGAGCGTCGCACAGTGGTTGAAAGGGCGAAAATCAGTGTGAAAAAAATCGATGTTTAACTTTTTTTTGGGAAAAATTTAAATGTCTTTCGATGGAAATATGTCTTAAGTAAGTTTTTCTGAAAGATTTATAATTTTCCAATTTTTTTCTGTAGGCTATAAAGCTTGTGAAAGTGGAAGAAGTGGAAGTGAGAAAATTTATAATAAGGGAATTTGTTCCCGATTTTTTCTTGCAATATTTTTTAAATTAAAATTTTTTTTTTATTTTTTATTGAATATTTATATTAAGTTTATACTAAGTACCTTAACATTTCATAACATTTTCTTTCATTTATATTAATGCAAATATGCTAAAAAAAATCCCAAAAATAAATGTTTGACCCTTCTTTTACGCCCTTTTGACTGCCACGCCCTCTTTTATTTGGCAGTCAAAAATTTATTTAATCTTTTGAGAATATTTACTTAAATTTTCGGATTGATAGTTTAACTAGTTGAATAGATATCGAATTTTTCCCATTTTTGCCCACTGTGCGTCTGTTGAACTTTTGATTCTTGTTTCTGGAGAATTGTATAACGATTCCATGAATGGAATCGCATTTCACTCAATCGAAAAGTGTATTTTTGTTTGGAAAATAAATAAAACAAAACTAAGTACTCGTACTTGAAAGGAAAATGTTCTGGCAGTGGGATGAGGTTGTTGGAGTCGACTACGACTACTATTTACATAGCACTCTTATAATGTTATTAATGATATTAACGTGGCATGGGGATAGGCTCGAAATGATTGACAATTTGCAGTCACAGTTGGGCACTTTTAATCACATGTTGCTGGTGGTAATTGTTGCTGTTACGGTTGCCGTTGCTGTTGCTGTTTTCGCAACACCTACAGTGGTGTAGAGTTCAGTTAGAGCTAAACGATTGACAAGCAAAAACTGTCAACGCATTTGAAAATCGCTTGACTGAGTGCCAGGCCACGCCCCACTGTAATGTTGTTGTTGTTGTTGGTGTAACTGTTGCTGTTGTAATTGTTGCTGTTGTCGCCGCCGGTGGCAATGGCGACCGACACTTGGCCCCCAGTCACAAAGTCGCATAATGAAAATGTCAACTTCGCTGTCTGCCTTTAACGCTGTCGTTGCCTCAGTCGCTGTCGCTGCTTCTGCCTCTGCCTAGCGCAAAGTCCACTTGAGAGTCAGGCGAGTCAAGCAGGCATATAAATAAACCTAGTTTGATCTAGCCAAAACGAATAAATTATACTCTAAGTTTGAGTAAACCACAACAAAGCAAAACTTCATTATGCTGACAATACCTGTCGGAATTGCTTATAATGTTATTCAAGATAGAAATCAGATAGCTATAACCAATAATCCCTGTTATAAATGTAAGAAAAATTGCCATAAATAATAATTTAAATAGATTTTAAAAACAAATTCAAATTGTTATGAAAGAAAGTGGATTATAGTATCTCAGTATCAGTCGTTTCCTTTAAAAATACTATCTTAGCTTTGATATATAAAATGTTCCAAATATCGATAACAATTTCGATATATGATCTATAAAGTTAAGGCTGCCTCAGTCTCCCCATCAAACTACAAGTAATCCAAAGGCAAAACTTTGTTATGCTAACTATTTCACTGGGATCATTTTGACATTATAATCGAAATGGTTTATAACGATATTCAATTCAGAAATCAGGTTGTTATAACTGATAATTCCTATAATAACTATTAGAAAAATCTTCGTCTTTAAAAATAATATAGTAAGACTTTATAAACTAATTCAAATTGTTATAAAAAAAAAGATTTTTAATATTCAGAATTTCCTTTCAGTTTTGCAGTCTTTTTCTCTAAAAATATTAAACTAAAAAAATTATTTAAAATGTGCCAAATATCGATAACAATTTCGATATATATCAACAAGCCTAGGCTGCCTCAGTCTCTCTATAAAACTAATATACCCTTCAGCTTTAGTGGCAAGAGATAAGCTAGACAAAAGTTCAGTGCAAGGCAAATATCACGCGTGATTCATCGGCGACAATAGCAGTAACAGCAGCAACTGTTGTTGCAGCAGACACCCACACACGCACACACACTCGCACACACACTCATATGCAAATTGTGCTGCTGTTGGCAGTTTATGCCGTTAGACGAGGCTCATTTCAGCGCGTTTTTATGCTTGTTAGAGCAACGCCCGCGTCGCTTTTAGAAATTCGGGTGGGGCTGGGAGAGAGGGGGTAGACAGCGAGGGGAAGGAGGGGGAAGCAGGGGTTAAGCTGAGAGATAGAGTAAGACACAGAGAGAGAGCCTGCGATCGATGCTGAGACACTTTTCTTATTTATGAATCAAGCCAAGTCGTAATTATGCAAAGCGTCTAGAGTTTATGGGCTAAGAGCAACTATTGCTGCTGTAGCTATTGCTGTTGTTCCTATTGTTGTTGTTGCTGTCTGACTTGCACAATTCTACAGTTAATTATCGAAATAAAAGCGACAAATCTGTACTTGAACCCTTTGTCAATGATATAATCATCGATAAACAAAAGTGCAACGGCAGCAACACACAACAGCAACAGCAACACAAATTTTGGCATTCAATTTCGGCAACAGCAATAAGTCGCTGATGCTGTCGCTTTGGTGTCTGCGATAAGCCAGATTTAGAATCTTTTTTTGCCAGCCAAACTATTGGCCAATTCTCAGCTCGTATTTTCCGTATACCCTGTAAGAGAAGAGTGTGTGGAAAGTGGGTATAATTTGACGGTTAATTATAAAATCAAAATTAATATAGATTTGTTTTATTATTATAAATTACTAGCATTTATATCTAATACTTTTATTAATACTAAGCCTACACTGTTAAAATAAAGAAGCGAATAGTAAGATATTAGGGCATACAATCGTGAACATCTTCAAGTAGATTAATTTCTTTGCAATCTTGAGTATGGAATTCCACGATTTTTATTCACATAAGCCTAAAAAATTATATCGATCATTAAATGGTTTTAATTTAAGACTTTTTGGGGATTATTGCAAGAGTTTTCAAGTCTAAAATAAGACTTGAAAATGTCTTAACGCGAACCAAAATTCCATAGTTAAATTTAATGGATTTAATGTAAGATTTTATAGTAATTATTGCAAGAATTTTGATGCTTACAACTAGACAGGAAAATATCTAAAATCAACAAACAATTTCATAGTTAAATTTTAAAAAATCTTGAAATTAATTTAAAGATAAATAAGGCTTAATTGGAAGACATCAAAATTATGTTTCAGTATATTTAAAGATTTTTATTAAAGATTCTTATTATCTTATTGGGAGTTTATAAAATCTTCTCTCTTCATTCGAATTGTTGATTCAATTGCATTTCATTTGACATTTCTGTTCGCGTAGGGTATCTGCTAGTCGTGCATGTGTGAGGTATTGATTACGGCATTTCAGGGTGCCGCCATCGTATCGATGCTGCAGTTGCTCCACTAAACGAATATCAAAGCTCAACGTGACCCGCTTTCTGGGCTCTCCAGCATACCCCCTGCTGTAGGCAAAGGGTTAGGGCTAACAGTAGCAACAGCAGCATCAACAGCAACAGCAGCAACAGCAGCAGCAGCAACAGCGATGGCGATGACGACAATTTGGCAATAATTTGCATATCGAGATGCAGTGATCATTCTGCGACTGGGAAGTAGGGAACGTGTTGGCATTTTGCATACGATGAGATGCTGTTGCTGCTGCTGCTGCTGCCTACATAATAAGCCATCGTTGGATCGTTAGAGATTTATCGCTGTTTCAGCTTAATTACAGTTGAATTGCATGTGAAATCGTTTATTGATTGTTTTGCTACCCCAACCCCAACCCCATCATCATCATCATTGTCATCATCATCATGATGATCATCTTCTACTTCTATTTCGACTGCCTGTTGTTTACCTTTAACAAATTCACTACGCATAATTTGCCATCAAAATTGAGAATTGTTCCGAGTTCAATGTTTTGTTTTCAGCATACGTATGTATTTTGTCTACAAAATCCTTGAAGTGAGTCAATAGTCTTTTCATTTGGCCACCACAACACAACATTTACAAATTGTTCAAATTCTTCCGTAAAGCGAAAAAAAGTTTCGTTTTCTTTTCTTGAATTTGTTGATCCGTCAGACGCGTCTTATTATTCCTATATATTGGGGGGCTATAGGCCTATACTCCCCATGTCAACGCACTTTGCGGGGGCCTCATGAATTTTACTACAATTGCCGCTTTACGCACTTTTTTCTTCTGGATTCACGGAAAAAACGAAAAGAAAACGAATTGATTGAAGCTGTTGGTGCAAAATGTATGGAAATTTATTCATGCGAGTAGATGTAGCAGCTCAAATCAGCTTAATGGGGTAAAGAACATGTGCTAAAGCTATTTGCAAGCATTCAACTCGTTTATTTCCGTATTTTATATCAGTTTATTAATTATTTTAATTTTAATCAATTCAAATGCAACTGCTTGCTGCCTCGTGCATTGCAACACTGCTTGCAGTACACTGCTTACAGTGCCACTGCTTATTCACTGTCAACACTTGAAAATTAATACAATAGAGCTAATGGCAATAAAAATCGCCAATTTCTTATAAAGCATAGTTGTAAGTAATAGTTAAACAATACAGCAACAATATATGTAAATGAAACAACCATTTCTATAACAACAAATTCTGTAATTCAAACTTGCATTGGAATGTTCGATATGGCGCATTCTGTTAATTAACACCAGAAGAAAAATGTAAACTTGTTCGACTGCAATACGATCGGATCTGTTATATTTATAACTTTAGCCAAGTTCACAACCTCAGTTGTTATATCGAAAAGTTTACAAGAGTGCTTAGTTAACACCACAACTCAAAATGCCTTCCACTAGATGGCGCCCTTAACATCTAGTTCAACACCGAGACGGTAGAGATGAATAACAATATGCTTAATATGCGTGGCGTAGCGACGACGCACAACACCTACTTAGCAACAACTAACAAGGCAGTAACAGTCATATTTTTAGGCAAAGAAATTTTTATTAATTTGACAAGATGACTTTAGTTGGCGCTGCATTTTAAAATAAACGAATTTGTACATTTACTACACATTTTATTGCCGCTAGGTTGCGGTCAGTGTGAAACAAGTGCCATTGCGCCAACACTTATAAAAGCGCCAAATTTGGCGTAATAACGCCAAGTCTGGCAACCGTGCTCAATCGTGCGTTCTCTTATTAGTAATTACTCTTGGCGTCAACGCGGTGACGAACGGTTCGGTGTAGCTCGCGAAAAAAGCGCAGTTTTTAATTTTATTTATTAATTTCTCGTTAAGTAATATAATTTTGCAACGAGCATACGCTTATTCATCGGCAATGGGCAACTTGGACGACGACGCCGGCAGTTTTGAGCAGAATTACGCCAACAGCAATGGCAATGGCAATGGCAATGCCAAGGCGGCGACAGCTGTAACAACAACAAGCACTCCAATTAGCAATGGACACATTCCCAATCATGCGTTTAATCGAGAGACGCCAGCAGCGGCAGCAGCAGAAGCAGCGGGCAAGCAGCAGGAGAAGCGGGATGAGGAGCAGCAGCAATTGTTAATAAAACAGCTCAAGTTCTCGGCGCCTGCATATACCGAAATTCGTACACGTTCCGGAGGCCTCAATCTCAAGGTGAGCTAAGCAAAAGGCAATGGCGAGGGCGAGGCACAGAAGCTGCTGCTTATTAGGTTTTGCTCTGCTTCTTATTTTTGGTCGTGCCGGTGCTTCATTGATTTTATCGTTGTGTGTGTGTGTGAGAGAGCAAGCAGTGTGTGCGAGCGGAGAGAGAGCGGTAAACGAAAGAGTACTAAAATGCGTGTGCAGTCAGCTGCTGGGCACTCGCCGGGGTACGGGGAGCGGTTGTGATGGCGCGTGTAATGCATTTGTCGTCTTTGCTTTGGCCTAGTTTCTAGGTCACTCAGCTGTTAGACCAATTGCACTGCTTGCTGTCTGCACACTGCTTTCTTTCGCATGCGCTTGTTTGTTTTGGGTCAGCATATTCGTTCGTGTTTGTTTTGTTGCCCCCGGCAACTGGCGCACGTCCTAGGCGAATTTCTACTATACTTCATTTTTTATGCTGCGCCCAAGTTTTTCGCTCACCTTTGTGTGCGGTGTGTGCGTGTGTGTATCATCGAAAGAGGTATATCGTCAGACCACTCGTGCGCGGGACGGCCTTCTTATCAGCTAATACTCATACACCATACACAAGAATTTTACGTAAAGCTTTTGGAGAATGCGGTTGGGCGATTGACTGACTGGATGATTCATGTGCCCTCTCAAATTAAAAGCATTACATATTTATTTTGGGTGCGGAATCAATTTCTATTGTGCTTTTATTATTCTATCTTATCGATATCGTATTTATGGGGGGATTTTCATGCCTTTCAACAGGTCAGGCAAACCTAAAGTTGTATTTAAAATTATAACTAAAAGTGCATAATATTTTAAATAATATAATTAATGATTTTTCGCCTTTGAAGCAAGATGAATATTTATTTATTTATTCTTTTCGACTGTAAAGGCAAGCAGTTCAAAAGCATCTTTGATCTGAATTTAATACCCACTATACAATATCTCAAGCAGTACAAGCAGTTTGAGTAGTAGTATTTGAATTAATTACCTTGTATATAATAACTCAAGCAGTGCAAGCAGTTTCAGCAGTTCAATTGAGCTAAAAATATATTTTTAAGTATATGTACTTAAAAAATACATAATAATTAAGTCAATATTGAATATTTATAATGCTTAGTCGCCTTTAAAGCATGTGGTAATTTCAGTAGTAGAGCCGCTTCGTCATAGTTCTGTATTTAATATCAGATATCTCGAGTTTCAAACATGAAAGCACTCGTTATAATTTATAAATCGTTATCTATGTGCGCTGTACGTCAGCTTGTAGCTATGTT
The DNA here is from genome assembly GCA_035045005.1 of Liodrosophila aerea. Lineage (NCBI taxonomy): Eukaryota > Metazoa > Arthropoda > Insecta > Diptera > Drosophilidae > Liodrosophila > Liodrosophila aerea. The sequence continues at coordinate 780,392 of JAWNNL010000053.1, forward strand.
TTATTTATTTACTCAGCTCGTTTTCAATTTTATCTACTCGTATGACTTGTACTATATGTATACCCTAATGCCCAACAGTCCACTAAAATTGCAGTTGCGTGTGGAGAAATGTTAGTAAACAAGTGAAGAGAGAGAGAGAGAGAGTGCTCGACACCCAAATGATAATAAACACGGCAAATTGTCATCGCCATGTCATTGTTATATAATTGAGTTTTATTTAGACTTTTATACGGCCCATCAGCAATAACTGAAGTCATAATAAACACAATCAAAACTGAGCTGAATTGTATTATTAGAGCTAAGGGAGTACATTATACTAACTATCGTAGTACATTAACTAACTATCGTAGTACATTATACTAACTATCATAGTACATTATACTAACTATCATAGTGTCCATCGTCTAATTAATAACTATAGTACGCTACGCATGCCGCCATGTGGGGCAATAGTCTCTGTGTATATGTAGGAGTAGTTATATGGCTTCTCCATATAAGCAGAGTTGATGGAGGTACACGCTCTCTGCCCCTGCCCCACCCTCCGCTCTGTAGGGTATGACTTCACTGAGCGCGCATATTTTTTCGAAGGCAGCTTTTGTATTCTGCTAGTTAAATGTTAATTGGCTCATTCAATGTGTGTGTGTGTGTGTGCGAGTGTGTGTGCAAGTGTGTGCGAGTGTGTGTGTGTATGTTAGAGGTGTGTTAAATCAGTGACTGATACTATGGGATGCAGGTCATGAGTTGATTGCCCAAAGGTCTTCAAAACACTTGACAGTTTCCAGAGAGCAGTAAAATAGTCTATATACATATATAGAACAGAAGTGTGATCAAAAAACCTCTATGAGAGACTAGTTGAAGTCTCCCACATTCCAATCAGAATTCAATCAACAATTTCATATATTAATTCGCTCTAATATTCAATGAATCGATACTAAGGGATGCAGGTCATGAGTTGATTACCGAAACACTGGACGAGCAGTAGAAATATATAGAACAGAAGTGTGATAAAAAACCTCTACAAGACACAAATTCCAATCAGAATTCAGGCATATAAAATATTCAACAATTTCCTATCTTAATTCACTCTAATATCCAATGAATCGAATGTTTTAGTTTTCATTCCCAATCGACGAATTCATAGCTCTCTTATCGATTCACTTTTACTACGCTCTGATAGTGGTGCAGTCATAACGATAGTAATCTTGCTGAACAGATTGCAGTATCGTTTAATTAAGTCCTTCGCACATGGCTTTTGGCCAGGGTGATAAGTGATAAGAATGTCTTTGATAAGCGGCATTCCACACACTCCGTAATTATTCATTTGTGTCAATCAATCGAATTTAACACTCTGTTAATCTCTTCCAGAACACCAGGGAGGAGGGCAGCTACCATCCGTCGGCCAATGGACATGCGGGCAACAGGAACACCAAGTGGGACAAGTTCAAGTCGAGCCAGGCGGATGGCGTGCTGACGGCGGAGCAGGAGCACTACCAGAAGACCTCGTTCGAGGAGGTGCCACTGCACACGGCCTGCCTGACGTATCTGGGATTCTATCTGCTCATGATACTGGGCTACATCAATCAGCTGCTGTTTGTGCCCAAGGTGGCCACGGAGAAGGGACGCGAGGGTTACGTGACACTCTACGATGCCTTTGAGAGCTTCTACTCCCGCTATGTGTATCGCCGTGTGCGCGACTGCTGGAATCGTCCCATTTGCAGTGTGCCAGCCGATGAGCTGGTGCTCAAGGATCGCGTGACCGATGACTATGGCTGGAGTTTCAGATTCACGGGCTCCGAAACGCGCTGCCTCAATCTGGGCTCATACAACTACTTGGGCTTTGCTGCGGCTAAGGGACACTGTGCCGATGACTCGGAGCAGCGTGCTCGGGAGAAGGGTCTGGCCTTCTGTAGCTCCCGTTGTGAGCTGGGCAACACGCAGATGCACACGGATCTGGAGCGATTGACTGCTCGTTATTGCGGCGTGGAGGATGCCATTGTCTTTGGCATGGGCTTTGCCACGAATGCGCTGAATCTGCCCTCATTGCTTGGTCCCAATTGCCTGGTGGTCAGCGATGAGAAGAACCATGCTTCGATCATTTTGGGACTGCGTCTATCGGGCGCCACGACACGCGTCTTCAAGCACAATAGCATGCGGGATCTGGAGCGTGTGCTGCGCGATGGCGTCTGCTATGGCAATCCCAAGAATGGGGGCAAACCCTGGAAGAAGATCATGATACTGGTCGAGGGCATCTTCAGCATGGAAGGCTCCATTGTGCGGCTGCCGGAGATTATTGCGCTCAAGAAGAAGTACAAGGCGTATCTGTATCTGGACGAGGCACACAGCGTGGGCTCCATGGGACCGAATGGACGTGGAGTAGTCGACTACTTCAATGCAAATCCCAAGGATGTGGATATACTGATGGGCACATTTACCAAGAGCTTTGGTAGTGCCGGTGGTTATATCGCTGGATCCAAGGTGAGTTTATTGAGATGGATTAACTGTTGTCAATTCCCAACTAATCTTTTCGATCTCTTGCAGAAACTCATTGACTTTTTGCGCACGAACAGCCACGCCCACTGCTATGCTAGCTCCATATCGCCGCCCATCATGCAACAGATCTACACGTCGATGAGCATCATCATGGGCGAGGATGGCACCAATACGGGTCGCCAGAAGATCCAGCAGCTGGCCAGGAACACACGCTACTTCCGCAGGCGTCTGGCACAGATTGGCGTCATTACCTATGGGCATGAGGACTCGCCGGTGGTGCCCATGCTGGTGTATCTCTTCTCCAAGATTGGGTGAGTCTAGATGGGAATGAAATCTGTTCGATTGATGTGTATTAATACTGATTTCTTCCTTTTTAGCGCTGTTGTACGCACACTGACCACTCGTCATATTGCTGTGGTGGGCGCTGGTTTCCCAGCCACGCCCATTATGGAGGGACGCATACGCTTCTGCCTGTCGGCTGCACACACCAAAGAGCAGTTGGACTATGCACTGGAGGTCATTGATGATGTTAGCAAGAATCTGGGACTGAAATACTCGCGCAAACAGCGTGATCCCAAACCCATTGAGTACTAAGCACACTCACACACACACACACGCACACCACACACACACTAGTTCGGCACACACAAACGTTGAGAAAAGAAATGTTATGATAGAGTGAAAGCTAAAGCTATAGAGAGTCTCCAGTCGGGTCGCATGGAACGGTATAGCTTTATAGTAAGTACTAAAACTATTACTAAATACTGATTATAGTTAGCATTTAAATATCTGATCATTCGTAGCGGTTATTAATGTTAACGCAACACTTTGAACGTCTTCTCCAGTCACTGCTAAATGCTTGTTTAATTAAGTTAAAGTTAAAGTTAAATAATATTAACGTATTATGATCATCAGGTTCTATACACAATACAATCCGCTTGTATTTGTCTTCTGGTTTACATCTACACCTAACCTTAAGCTAGGCAGATCGAACAACTTGCTTCTCGCCAGAATAAACGTAATTTAAGCAACAGTCTTTTGCCTCCAAAGTATAATACTAAACTAAACTACAACTAACTATTTAATGCACCTCGCCTTAAATGATCTAAGTACTACCACCTGGGTACTACAGTCCAAATTTGTCAAACTAAACAAATTCTAAATAGTCTATTTAATGTAATTGTAACTGTAATGGAATATTGTATTTTTCTAAACTGAAATAAAGTTCAACAGTATATATATATATAGTATATAGCGAGTGTGATATCAGTTGGCGTTTCGTTCAAACTCAACATGATCTATTTGAATAACTTTTTATTTCTGTTCTCCCTGCGTTTTGGTTGCAGAGTGATTGCCTATACAGAGATTGGAATTTATAGCTATGCATTTTATCACACGTACACCCACTTTGGTAAATTGCTATACTATATAGTCTCTGTATATATGTATATTGATACAACTTGTGCTCTCTAGGCTTTGAAGACTTGATGGAGTCCATGATCATCATCTGTCTGGGCACATCGGGCGTGTTATCCATTCTGATGTTTATAGCCACGCTGCGGGATCATGTGAGTGTGATTGACCATAAAACTAATTAAACGTCTCTATATTCTGATTCTTCTACAGGAATCATCGGGCATCATTTTCACGTATTTGATGTGGGGTGTTTTTTGCACAATATTCCTTGGATTCTTCTACATATACCAGTTTAATCGTGGGAGAATCAATTCAATTGGCGTCTTTTTTGGCCTCCTAGTGGGCTCAACAGGTAAGTGGCAATGTGATATACTTATAAACTATAATATTTTCATTCGGTATAGTTCTCAAACTCTATGCTATGCTGGTGGTGTTATCATTTATGCATACGCTGGTTGCCATCGATAGCGAAGATTCACTCTAGGTTAGGCAATCATTTTGAAATTGTGCGCCAAAAACAGCAAGCAGTGCGACAAGCAGTGTAGCAAGCAGTTTTAACAAGCAGTATTTGCTGGTTCCAATGAACCGAAGTAATGTAGTAGCAAGTAAGTGCCAACAGATGGTGTACAAGCAGTTTCAAATTTTGACAAGCAGTTGAGAGCGTCTCACGTATCACGCGCCACATTTAAAAATTTTGCCAGTAAAAAAATTTAAAAAATTTTTAAATTAGAATGAGAATTTCATACAAATTTATTAAGCTTGTAACTATTTTTAATGTTAAATTATTATATATTAAATACTCCAGGCCAATGTTTAACTTTGCTCACACCAAACTATCAACTCTACAGATTGCAAAATATTTGTCGATAGTACAAGAGAAATCTTGGCTCTAACAATTTTCTAATTAACAGTAACTCAAGACAGTCTGGCACTTGACCATAATGTCGAGTAAATTGCAATTGTAATTGTCATAGATTTGCCAGAGATTTTGGCCAAAAAAGGCAGGGTGCAATTGCTGTAAACTTGTTATTGCTGTTGTTGTTGTTGTTGTTGCATAGAAATTACTTTCAATTTTATTGCCACATGCAATATTTATTCAGTTGTTGCATGTGGACAAAAACACTTTAAAACGACAGAGCAGCTGGGCAAATGGGTGGGGGAGGGGAGGGAGTGTTGACTAGGAGAGTGGTGCAAGGGGTTCACAGGAAATATTCCGTTAAAAATTGTATTTAAAAAGCGATGTTAAAGCAGTGTTTCGTTTACATGTGTTTTCTCTCTGTATGTGTGTGTGTGATAGTCAAAATGGAAAATGACAATGCACCTATACATGTGTATGTGTGTGTGTGTGTGTGTGTGCTGCTAGGGCATGGTGTGAGTAATTGACTACGTGCGTATAAACTTTCTGCTGGCATTTTACCGACCAACGAGTGCAACAACAACAACAACAACAACAACAGCAGCAGCTCTTGAGTGTAGAAGGCCGAATAAGTGCATGTGTGAGTGTGTGTGTGTGTACTCGTATCATAAATATGCACTATGCTGGCCATTTGTCATGGCTTTTAGCTCAACTCGAGAGAGAGCAACCAAAAGAGAAACATACATAGATGTCAGGGGCGGGGGAAGGGAGCACACGCTGAGAAAAGTATTCATGCCTTCGGGCCAAAGCTGCTACAGAAATTGCTGCTCAAGGGCTCAGAACGTGATCATGCAGCAATGTTTAATAGAGATTGATAAGCATAAGCAGACATAAAAGCAACAACAACAAGAGGTAGGGCAACAGCAGTTATAACAGAGTGAATACTCTGCTTATTATTAACTATTCGTTATTCATTGAATACACACACATACATGGAAATGTATGCTGCACACAACTGCTTGAACTGCTTCATATGACAACAACGAATGGGTTGAGTAGCAGAACAGATGAGAACAGCTACCGCTCTCTCAGCCTGTGCTGACCGCCTCTGCAATGACGCGAGGGATCGAACTCTGTTAGCTCTTCGCTCTCTAGGCAAATGCCGTCGCTCCTTCTGTATGCATGTGTGCGTGTGTGTGACGAATAGAGTGCAGTGCGAAATAAGTCTATGCTGAAGGCGGCAAGTGTAGTCATGGTAGAGAGGCATTGCGAGACACTGCTTGCAGTTCAACTGCTTAATTCCTTCGCTGTATTCATGTAAAGCAGTTGGCAAATGCAAGGCATTATTCAGAGAGTATCATCAAGTCTATCAACAAAATGTAGTCTTTTTATCCAACACTTTAAAAATAATTTCACACTTTCAACAATTGAGAAATATTCGTGGTATTTACAACCGGCAAAATAACAAAAATATCCGTAGCACAGTTGGCATGAAAAGTATGCATACCAGCTGACGTTTAAGTTAGGTTATGTCAAAGCGAAAATATGAAATCAAAATGCTTATAAATAATATGCATAATGCTGGCAGCAGGTACAGAGGGGGGAAGAGACACTAGCAGTTGCAGTTGATGCTGTGCTCTTTGATAAAAAGATTGATTCAAGTTATATATGATTTCGTTTGATATTCGAATGCAGAGCAAGTTGTTGTTGTTGTTGTTATACATATGTGTATGTGTGTGTGTGTGTTGCAGCTGTTTGTTGTAGCAAAGAGCTTGGCAAATACAATTTTAATGTTGCCCGTTTACTTACCAAGCAGGGAGAATATGTATGCAAGGGTTTTACTCCACTAGAGTTTTCCGCTGTAACTTATGCTACTAGCAGCCCTGTTGCCAATTGGAAGAGAAGGAAATAAACCAAAAACATATTAAAAAAATTCAAATAAATCTCATTAGTAATTTTGATATATTTTCATTTAAGTTAATCAAATAAATAGGTAAAAAAAAATTGCTAATAATATTTAAAATAGAAGAAATTTTATTTAAAAGGAAGCAACATAGTTCTGTTTAGTTATTCAACGATATTTTCATATAATTAAGTTGTTTAAATGAGGAAAAATTAAAAAATGAATACAACTAAAGTTCATTATAATAAAACTTAATGTTTGGGGTCTTCAAGCTGCTTTTATTATTAGAAAAAATAGAAGTACTTTCAGTAAGAAACATTTTAGCAGAAACCAAAAAAAACACACCATTTTGCTTGCTGTGGCAACCCTGCCGCACCTGTATATGTATATGTATGCTACTGCTATGACACACACACACATCCCTATGAGTTACAGCAAACTTGCCACGGATTTAGAGTTTTATGTAAGAAACTGTAGGAAAAAAAAGTTGCCAAAGCAAAGTTGCATTTTTGTGTGTTTTATAATCGGATACATAACATAAATAAAAAGCCCCAACAATATTATATAACAACTAGTTAAAGGGAAGAGCAGAGAGGTAATACGAAATCCGATTTGTAAATATTTGAAGCATGCAAAAGCGCGTCGGCTTGTGGATTATGCTATGGCTATGCAGCAGCATACTTATGGCAGGCAGTGTGTCCGGACAATAATTTTGATAACCCACAGCTGGCTTGCAACTAATTAAAGACAATCGGTTGGGGGAGGGGGGAAGAGAGAGTTGTGTGTGGTCTCGAAATAATTGCAAGCATATATCAGACTGGCAGATTTTCTATTAGAAATTAGTTAGGCACACTGACCACGCCCACAAACCCAGGACAATAAACATAAATGTTAACAAGACACAAGCAAACTTAATGATGCCAAACAAAAGGCATAGAGACAGAGGACATTAGTATTAATGTGTGTGTAGGGAGTGTGTGTGTGTGTGTGTGTGTGTGAGTGTGTCCTTGGCTGTGACAGGTGTTAAGGTGTCGCCTGTCTATTCGTCTGTCTGGCATTAATTAGAAAACTGTGGCTTTGCCTTCTTCTTCTGCTGCTTCTTCTACTTGTTGGCAGCAAATTTAATTTGCGGTTAGAGCCAGAATCCCAAACGAAGGCCATTTAAATTTCAGCTAACTGTAGTATCAAATCTCGACATTTGCCTTGATTAAATTTGCCTCTAAGAATGTTCCCTTTCCCCACACAACTCGCACGACTTTGATGGATTAACGTGTGTGTAACACTGAGGTGCAAAAGTCTGTGTACAGCGTACTTTCCACACACACACCCACACACACACTCGCACGCACAACAAAAGTCAAACACATGGACAAACCCTTGGACAGATTCTCTCTCGTGCGTGGACGAATGACTGATTGTCCTCAGTAGCTGAAATGCTTGGATAACCATCCATAAATGCACCAACGAGGAGGAGTACTACTAGATTGGGTCTAGGGGTCTGGAGTCTGGGGTCTAGGGGTCTCTGTCCCCTACTACGTACGACACGTTCGAGCAGGCACATGAAAAATCGTTTCCGTTCACGCTCGCATCTTATTATAAAACATGTGCTTAAGTAATAGCATCCCAACTGAAAGCCAAGTGAAGTGTTTGACTTGACGCCTCGTGTCATGTAACAGATTGCCAATGTGCCCTGAAAGGGTGAAGATTAATTTGATTTTGAGCACAACGCCCTGACCTTTACATCAGCTGCAATAACAATAAACACTTCCCATCAGAGAGCAGCATAACATGGCTAAAAGAAATACCTAGTTGAGCATTGGCTTTAAAATCAATTGCAGTGGCCATGGGAATTGTTGTGATTAAGTAGAGACATTTGGAGCATTTAAAACAAGTCTGTTAGTGCTTCATTTGAGCTCAAACTTGAGCTTTAAGTCTTAGGCAATATTTGTGAGAATAATATTGAAAAAAAGTCAAGGAAAGAGTCTTTAACTGACCTTTATTTCTTTTTGTTAATGCCTATAGGAGTTGTGGTGATTAAGTAGAGAAATGTTTAAAATTTAAAACGGGTCTTTTAGTACTTTATTTAATCTTAAACTTGGGATTTAAGTCTTATGCAAACCTTGATATGGTAATATTAATAAAGTTCAAAGAAAGAGTCGTTAAGTGACCTTTCTTCCTTTTTTTAATGCCTATAGGAATTGTAGTGATTAAGTAGAGAAATTTTAGGATTAAAAACCGAGTCTGTTAGTGCTTAACTTAAGCTTAAGCTTGAGCTTTAATTCTGATGCATATATTGAAATACAGCCGGAAATACGGGCTTCAACCTTTCTTTAATTTTTTAAAGCCTTAAAGAATTGTTGTGGTTAAGTATAGAAATTTGGAATTTAAAACAAGTCTGTTAGTGCTTAATTTGAGCTTAAACTTGGGCTACACATTTTATGCAAATATTGCTAGGATAATATTAAAAAAAGCCAAAGAAAAGGGTCTTCAAATGACCTTTCTTCCTTTTTTAATGCCGATATGAACTGTTGTGATTAATTTTTGAAATTTAAAATGAGTCTGTTAGTATTTCATTTAAGCTTAAAGTTGGGCTTTAATTCTGATGCATATATTGCTAAGATAATATTAATAATAGTCAAAGAAAGAGTCTTTAACTGACATCTCTTCCTTTCTTTAATGCCTATAGGAATTGCTGTAATGAAGTAGAGAAATTTTAGAAATATAAATCAAGTTCCTTAGTCCATAATTTAAGCTTAAAGTTGGACTTTAATTGCTGGAATAATATTAAGAAAAAGCCCAAAAAAAGGGGTATTCAAATGGCTTTCTTTCTTCCTTCATTTGATTGTGTATAATGTCTCTAAATTAATAAAAAATGTAGCTGAATTTCTCGATGGAAAATCGTATAAAACAGTGAGCTTCAATTAAAACTATTAACCGCCGACAGTATTAATTAAAGTCAGACCGAAATGTCGATGGAAATCAATTGGACTTGGAAATGAGCTTAGCTAATTGACTCTTTTAATTCAATTAACTGTGACCAACTGCAGCATTTAATAAATGCTTCAATTTTTAGCTATTTAATGCAGTGAAAGTGGCATCTACTACACCTACAGTAGGTGTGTGTGTCACACGTGGCGTATGCGTAATTTGATTATTAATTAAATGAGCCCAGCCTCGATTGAACAGCGGCACTTAAATGGAGGTCAATAGCTAATCGAATTAGCTGCCCTCTATACAAGTGCCAGGATGCTGACACACACAGATACTCACACACACACACGTACAGTGAGAGCAAAACAATGGGGCATGTCTAATGACAAGGACAATGGACAAACGCAAGATGGCGAGTGGCGAGTGGCGAGTGTCGAGTGAGTAGGGAAAGTGAGGTTACGTTGGGTCGACCAAAAGCAACGGAAGTAAACAAATCAAATAAGATTTATTATGTGACACGCATAAAATAAGGACAATCACAGTGCCAAAGGGGGGGGAGGGGGGCAGGGATGGGAGTGGACTGCCGGACAGGACAATGAGCCGTGACCCAAGTCTATTAAATCAATTGAGTGTAAGATGGCACGCACGAGACTCTCTCTCTTCGTGCACTGAGAATCCGGGACTCCAAGAGCTACAAGAGCTCTGAGTGCCACATGAAAATGTGGCCTAATTAAGTTGCCTCATTAGACGCCACGCCCCAGAAAAGTGAGCAACTAATACACTGAGCGAAAGCACAGCTAAATATATTTCTAAACTTGATTAACAGAATTTTTCTAGATTTTAAAAACGAGTATGCTCCATTTAACGAGGGCAAAACCTCCATAAATATAGCTTAGGGGAAATCTAGGGTCCAAAATGAATCATCTTGCGAAGAAAATAGTTCGCTATGTCTTACCGTTTGAATTGTGCGATGTTCATTAGACAGTCAGGACAAAGAAGTATTGTATAGTATAAGTATAAACGAGCATGCCCCAATGAATGGGAGGCAAAACCTCCTAGTATCAGCATAAATGTGGCGCCATATTGCAATTTATGTTTAGGGGAGATCTAAGGCTCCTAAGGAATCATATTCTATAGAAATTAAGTCACTATGTTTTATATTTTGAGCTATGTGATGTTCAGCAGTCAGTCAGTCAGGACAAAGAACTTTATATGTAGTATAATAACTATACTTAAATATTAACTCGACTTCCAAGATATATTTGAATAATTTATTAATATAGTTTCCTCAGATATTTTAAACTACAGTTTCTATAAAGTTTTTTAGACCCTGTACTTTAAAAAAGTACAAAGGGTCTATTAGGTTTGTGCAAATGACATTTGTGTGTAACAGGCAGAAGGAGGCGTGGCAGACCCCATAAAGTATATATATTCTTGATCAGGACGACGAGCTGAGTCGATATAGCCCTGTCTGTCTGTCCGTCTGTCTGTCCGTCTGTCCGTCTGTCCGTCTGTCTGTATGAACACCTAGATCTCGGAAACTAAAGGAGCTAGAGACTTAATTTTTTTTTTGTTAGGTTCGTGTATTACATAGGCATGTCAAGTTTATTTCAAATGTTTGAAAAGTCATCCCCCTCCCCCTCAAATTTGCAAAAATGTCCTTAGTATATACAGTTTTAGAGTCACTGGATTCATTTTTTGCAGGATTAAAGCCTTAGATGATTTTCATGTGTGATGCGAGTTGCAGCCCAATCGGATAATAAACACCGGAGATATTGGCCAAACAATTTTCAGTACTAGGCATTTGGCTAGGGGAGGGGGAAAGCCGCAGCGTATGCGACCACTAGGGCGTATACGTGATTTTTTATTGTGAGTATGAATTTCTGTATGAGTATTGGTTATTGTTATCATTTGCGTGTATATTTGTATGTATAAGTGTATGTGTGCATGTATACACACATACATATGTTTACATGTATGTGCATGTGAGTATATACTTATAAGCAGCTGCTATTATCGACGCCCAGGGTAAATCAAAGTACAGGGTCTTCTACTGTCGGTTGAATCCGACTGTAGCTTTCCGTGTTTTTTTATTAGACTGTGTTTTTTTTTTCAGTGTAGTTTTAGTAGTAAAAATGTAGTTATCAATCAAAAGGCTTGGCAGGACATTTTGGCCCAAGCTTATTGGGGCAATTATGTGCAAGAGCTTAGCGCATTGGCAGCTAATTAGCCGCAGGCTAATGTGGCATTGCAACAGCAAGTGCAGTTTGTGGTAAGCGCCAATTGAGTTGGCTGGCAATTGAATGCCCAGCGGGTCAGACAACAACATCTCGTACCTCCGCTCATAGCATGACCTCACATTTGGCAATGTTGAAAATGCACTTTCATGCCGTTTTGCCGCTTGCCGCTTGCCGCTTGCCGCTTGCCACTTGCCACTTGCCACTCGCCGCATGCCACTGGCGTTACATGCGTCACAGAAGCGCAATAATGGCAGAGAGATGCCAGAACCGATGGCCGAAGTGCCACCTGCCAGGCTGTTAGACCGACTGCCTCCAGAGCCTACAAACAGGCCTAACAGGCAATGATGATGATTATGTGGATGCTTGTTAATAGCATTTGAGAGGAACGCAGATGCCACAACAGCAGCAGCGAAGAGAGAGAAAAAAATGAGGAAAATATTACACCCCAAGGCGAGGAGGGGGCAAGGCAACGGCAACACATGGAATTGTCAGAGCAGCTAAATCATAAAATAAATATGGAAATTCTTTTTATACTGAGCACAAGTTGCACAAGCTGCAGGAATGATATACTATATACTTGAGAGCGGGCGGGGCGAGTGGCATGCGGCATGTGGATTGTAGATGTGCATCTGGCAGCGACAACTGCCGGAAGTAATAGCAACATAATCGATTTGATGCTTGCCACTGACTGCAGTTTACAGCCGGATGGCATTCTGGCAGAGAGAGCACAGAGAGTAGGCAGAGAGAGTGTGAGTGTGAGCGTGTGTGTGAGCAACTGAGTTATAATGCACACAGAGAGAAGAGCGTGGAATTGCGGATACGGATGAGCATAAGGATGCTTCCCTTGGCAGGAAGTCATTTTGGGTTAGTCACAAGTAATAGCAAGGCCTTAGAGCAAGATTACTTTGGCATATGGCAAGAGCGAAATCTAAATGCGAATAGACTGTGATTACTACTAGAATTGGAGAGCTATGAAGGTACATATATTGTACTACTGTAACTTCTTGGCACTAGAAATCAGTTCTATAGATCAACTGGAGAGCACACATTCTGAGCTACATCATATTCTATTTATCTCTCTATAGTACTTCAGCTGCTTTACTACTAGTACTCAGCTCTTCAGCTCCACATTACTTATTCTATTCTACTCCTTCTTCTTGGCATTCGAAAGCGGTTCTATAGATCAAATGGAGAGTATGTATTCTGGCCTACATCATATTCTATACCTCAGTTTAGTGCTTCATCTGCACCAGTACTCAGCTCTTCAGCTCTTCAGCTTCTCATTATTTCTATAGTTCTATTCCTTCTTCTTGACATTAGGTATCAGTTCTATTGATCAACGGGAGAGTATGTGTTCTAGGCTACATCATATACTATATCTCACTATAGTACTTCATATGCCATTACTCAGCTCCTCAGCTCCACATTACTTCTTTTATTCTACTCCTTCTTCTTCTATAGATCAAATGAAGAGCACACATTCTAAGCTACATCATATTCTATATATCTCTCTATAGCACTTCATCTGCTTTACTACCAGTACTCAGCTCTTCAGCTCCTCAGCTTTTCATTGTTTCTCTAGTTCTATTCCTTCTTCTTGACATTAGGTATCAGTTCTAGTGATCAACTGGAGAGTATGTGTTCTAGGCCACATCCTTTACTATATCTAACTATAGTCTTCATCTGCTTTACAGCCATTACTCAGCTCCACATTACTTCTACTTCTATTTCTACTCCTTGTCTTAGTCTTCCTTCCACTTGGTTTTCTTCTCACATAACTCTCGTGGCTTGCTTCGTGCTTTTGCTTTTCAACAGCCACCACAATTTGTCATAGATAATACAAGCAAATATGTAATTTACAACCACAGACAGCATCAGACTCCCGAAAACTTGTCTAGACTCTGGGGGCCACATCTGTGCTGTGCTCTGGCAGCGTCATTTGCCAGCAAAAGTTTCACCTCCATCTCGTAATGCTGTGACCCCTCCAGGCACCGGAGTAGGCAGCCCATCAAAACCGATGACATCAACTGACACAAATCCAGCCAAGTTAAAAGTTAAACAAAACTCTGCCATCTACGGTTGCAATGTCTTATAAGGCCCCCTACTCCTACCCCCTACTCTCTGTTGGTGTTTCCTCCTCTCTATTACTGTAAGCCGACAGTCACGTGGAGCAGCATGAAAAATAAGCTAACAAAAAAATGTGGAGCAAACAAATAAGGGTGCTGCTGCAAGTAAACGAATGAGGGATACGCTGGACTATGGGAGAGATATTAGGAATTGAGGCATTTGGAAGGGTGAGGATTAGGATTCTTTGACTGTTTGCAAGAAATTGGAGATTAGGTAGAGAAGAATGTATCAAATAATATATATGGATATGGATGATATCATTAAATTGTTATAATATAAACAGAATTGATCTGTATATCAATGTATCGATATTTATTTTACATCAAGCACATCGATTACAGTGTCCCCTACTGTCGATGGCATTCTACTATAGCATTTACTACTTTTAATAGTTTAAATTATATTTTAAATACATTAATTTCTTGCATAACTTTATCGATAAATGGATAAGCATACATAACTGATCTGTATATCAATGTATCGATATTTATTATACATAAACCACATCGAATACAGGGTCTTCTATTGCCGATGGCGCTCTACTGTAGCATTTGCTAATTTGAAAAACTTAAATTATATTTTAAGTACATTGATTTCTTTAATATCTTTATCAATGTATCAACATATTTTCTAATTGAAAGCATATAAAGTATACATTGTGTATATTGATCACTCCGACTTATCTTCTCACCTACCCCTCAGTCATGTCTCTGCCAGCTACAGGGTATTAGACACAGCAAATTGCAGCAAACTGTTGTCAGCTGTTTTGCCTCTCGTTTGTTATGCTTGTTGTTGTTGATGTTGTCGCTGTTGATAGTAGTGTCATTATTTGCCATAATACCCCTGCCCTGCCCTGCCCTGCCCATCAGTTGTGTCGCATTTCAGCTTCAGTTTGAGCAATGGAATCATATTTTACAAGCCAAAAAAGGAAATCTACTTACTCCAGGACATCTGCAATGCCTTTGGCTGTCTTTCGTTTGCTGCCAGGTGAATCCTTTGCAGTTTGAACATTAACACAGTTTCACTCACCTGCTGTCGCTGTCGCTGTCTGAGTCTCCTTTGGCATTTTTACATTTTAACATAATCATAAATTTTTATGCGGCTCGCCGTCTGGCAGCAAGCACCTTTTGCCCCCCTCTGACTTGTGCCTAGTTGTCGATAGTTGGTTGCCACACTTGTTGCACACTCAACAAATTGCTTTGCCCCGCTTTCGGCGCACTCTTTTCGAGCATTTCCCTGACCGATTTTAGGGGCTGGCCTTTGTCGTAATCGTATTTTGCTGCTCAAGTGTTTCCCTTGAGCTGTTTCCGTTTCTAATACATTTTGCGTGCTTGTGGCACGTTCCATGTGCCACAGACAAGCAAACACACACACACACACGTAGTGTAAAGCGGGCGCAAGTGGCGTATACGTAATGTCTTCATTGTGTATACGACGCTGCAATTTATTGCAAATTTATGCTGCAACCAATCAAAACAAGCTGAAGCTGAAGCTGTGCACGACGACGACCATTCGCAAACTGATTCACGTCTCTCCCTCTGAATGCAAATCCAATTGACATTGCAGCGCATCGTGTTGCCTGCCTCCTCCTCTCCTCTCATTCGCAATTCCTCTTCTTCTTCTGCCACTTGGCATGGCATTCAATCTTAGTCAAGCATTGAGCCAACACTTGCAACTTGTTGTGGCAACTACAACAGCAGCAGCAACAGAATCAAGCAATTTTCACAACTTGCATTCAATTCGAAAACTTGTCAAGAATTGTAAAGAGAGATCGCATGCCTTTATGCTTATTCCATTGATGGCCAGGCTGCATAATTTGCTAATCTATTACAGACTGAAGGTACAGTGGGATAATGGCGCTCTAGTTGGAGTAAATTGACATTTTAGTTTTTGCTATTTTATAGTAAATTATAAAGTTTATGGGCACAAATATTTATGATGATATTCAAATAAATATTCACTCATAAAACTGATAAGAATTACTGAAGAAAGGGAGTATCTTTTTTGATTGGCTAGCTAGTTATAGACTCAAGGTATAGTGGGATGATGGCGCTTTAGTTGGAGTAAAATGGCATTTTAGTTCGTTATATTTTAGAGTAAAATATAAAGTTGATAAGTGTAAATATATATGTTAGAATTCACATAAAAATTCCCTTAAAAAAACTGATAAAAATTACTGAAGAGAGCGAGTATCTTTTTTGATTAGCTGGCTAGTTAAAGACTCAAGGCACAGTGGGATGGATGATGGCGCTTACGTTGGAGTAAAAGTATTGAGTATTTTATTGGGTCGTATTTTACAGTTTATTATAAAGTTGATAGGTTTAAACATTTATTCATATAAAAATGCACTCAAAAAACCGATAAAAATTACTGAAGAGACCGAGTAACTTTTTCGATTGGCTAGTCTGAAGTGATTAAGG
Organism: Liodrosophila aerea; assembly: GCA_035045005.1. Classification (NCBI taxonomy): domain Eukaryota; kingdom Metazoa; phylum Arthropoda; class Insecta; order Diptera; family Drosophilidae; genus Liodrosophila; species Liodrosophila aerea. The sequence goes on from JAWNNL010000053.1 coordinate 796,775, forward strand.
GATTAGCCCTTTAGGCCAGGCACTACAAATATACAGTAACATATATACGCTGCTAAAGTGCCAAAATCATGAAAAAAAATTTATCCAGAGTAAAAGAATTTAAAATGATTTTAAAATTCATTTTCATTTTTATAAAAATGTGTAAAAAATATATATTACGCCTCGTTTGCTGCATGATTTCAGGCAGAGGCCTAGAGGAGGGGGGAGGATAGTGGCAGATGGAGTGTTGCTGCGTTACGGCATATTTGCAATTTTAATTGCATAAATATGCAAAAGTCTCAAAAAAATAAAATGCACAACGAGCTCAGCATATAGTCGAAAAAAAGTGACAACTGAAAATTGTTGTTAGCACAGGCAGGAAACAAAAATTAATCTACATCAAGGTGACATGGAGAAGCTACTAAAAATGTGTGCAAAAGTTATTGCCTTAAGATAAATGGGGATTGTATTAAAATTGATTTTCACATTTGAAGTGTCTCTATTTAAATCGGTTTCATTTTCAATTCAATTCAATTGTTGGCTAGAAAATTGCGATGAAAATGCAATTAAATGTTATATTGTAGTAAAGTACAAAAAAATTGTAGCCAAGTGCAAATAAAATATGAAATTATATTTGTAATTTGATTGCAATTGATATTTTTGGCTCGTAATAAATATTGAAACAGGGAGAAATACAAACTAATTTAACTGAAAGTGCGACAAAATTACAATTAAAAGATATAAACAGGGGCGAGCAGAGATGCTAGGTAGACTATGAAATACCCTGGAAAAATGTGAATAATAATATAATGAACTCTTTAGCATTTTCTGAACTATTTTCCGCTCTTTTTAAATTTTTGTTTATAAATTTTAAAGTGAATTTAATCATTCCTTCTATTGAACCTTTTCTAAGCTATTTGCTGTCTCCATAAACTTTTTTTTTCATAAATTTTAAAGTTAAGTTGAAACGATTATATCATAATACCCCGCTTAAAACTTTACCCTAAATTCCCACAAATTATTGATACGCTTTATGTGTGATTCCCAAATTATTCAATTATGCAAATGTAATTGTAAATATTACCAATTAAAAATTGATTGGTTTAGGCCTTAAATAAACTCAAATGCGATTATAATAATACATGAATATTACACAGAAAAATCTCTCAATTTATACACGTTTTAGGCTTAAGGGCGACTACTAAATTTTCATACAGTTTGCCGTACTGTTTAGGGCTAACTTTTCCTGCGGCATTTGCCACAAGCAGCGGCAGGGCAGAGCGACTTGTGGCAAGAGCAGCTTCAACTTTTATGCAGGCATTTGGGCACAATAGCATGTCGTTCCTTGGGCTATATATATATTCGTATGTATTTAGCATTTAATTCAAAAATTCTATAAATTTCATTGCGTTTATAAATTGTGTTAAAAGTTGCGCACATTTTGTGGCAATTGCCATGCGTTGCACGTAGCAAGAGCAACAGCAACGGGGCACCCCTCCCCTGTCGTTGATTCGTAGAGTATCTGGCGCGATGTTCAAGTATATTTACATATCATTTGAAAGCGCTTTCTCAGTTATATCGCCATGTTTAATTGTAGTTTCTGCCTGAGCTATAAATTCTAATTAAGCGCATTTAATCTGTCAATACGCTGAGTAGAGTAGTTGGCGTTTTCAAATCACTTTCGCTGCAATTTCGCCTTGACTAATAACTCACTCCCTAATTCAACTCATTATAGTAAATGGAGCTTAAAAATCTACACCAAATTCTATCAAGTCAAGCCTAGTTAACAACCGCAAATACTTTAGTGATTTCAGTGCTATTCGGATTGCTGGAACACCCTTATATCCATGCTCAAATGTTGTCGCTTTGCATGCTTAAAACGTTTAGCAATTATTTCATTTGCGAGTTGGATTTTAAATGTGCCTTTCCCTCCCCTTCCCGCTCCTCCTCCTTCTGCTGCCAGTCACGATTGTTGTCGGAAACTTTTCGAAATGATTTCAAGTGCATTAAATTGGATGCTTTGCAACAAATGCGACTAATTAAAATGTGGGCAGAAGGCGCGGTAGAATCAGTTAGGCGCTGCACTGCCTGTGGATGTGCGGCGGTGGTTGTGGCATGTGGCATGTGGCGCTGTTGCTGCTGCCAAGGCATCTTTCAAAGTTTTTGCGGTGTGTTGAGTTTTGAGTTATGAGTCGAAGCGCTGACGGTAGCTATAGTTCAACAGTTCAGCTTACCTGACACCTAACTCTGACTGCAACTTGTTGTTGTTGTTGCTAGACATTTTGCACAATTTGTTAAAATAATTATCCATTTTGGGCAAATTCAAAGCGGCAACATTAAAACTTTTAGTTGCAAACTTCAAATGAATTAACTAACAAAAGCCTCGCCTAGACAATGAGAGAGCTCCAACTCGGCAACAACTCGAACGAATGGCAAATGATCCTAAGCACAGTAGTAAGGCGAGATGCCTGATGATATCTTGGCCTCTTTAAATACCCAAATAACAACAGCAGTAACAGTGGCATAGCAGTAGGGGAATGTAAGGAACAGTGGTTGAAAACTCTATGGGATTTTTTATGAGAAATCTTTAGACATAGTGCCAAGTTGCACAGTGGTTGTAGAGTGGATACTCTGATTGAATAATCGCATGTCATAAATGTCTTTTCATTTTGCATTTATTGTAAAGTATTTTACATTAATATGTTCTATAAATTATACATAAAATGTTACATTTTAGTAGTAGTATATATTGAGATATATACACATAATATTGTTAATCTTTAGTCTTTAATATTTTCTTTAACTATTTGTAGTTTCCCTTTTTTCACAACCCTCGTCTCACTGTGCAAAATGTTTACTAATTTCCGGCTTCATTACGCTTAAAACCATTAGCAAACTTTTGAAATGAATCCTAAGCGGGTGTTTACCCCTCGTCACCCTCCCCCTTTTGGTAACCACTTGCTACCCTAGTTTCCCTCCACACTCCCTCCAGGCTATGATACAGCGGGCATCTTTATTTCATTAGCAGCGAAATACTTTCGCGACTCACTCTCCCCTCCTCTTCCTTTGGGTGTCTGCTATACTATATTGACATTGGAATATCTTTGACTTTTAGTCGAGTGCATTTAGCTAGAGTTTTGCTTGAGCTTCGCTCGGTAAGTGTTGTTTAATCAAACATGCCGGAATTGTCTAATCTGCCGTGGCAAAGGGTTAGGGCTGCGGCTCTCGAACTTATAATTAGTGTTGCATACTTTTTGGGGGTAGTAGTGTGGAGACACCACAGAAACCGCCGAAACTCAATTGAAAACTGTCTAAATGCGAATTTAAATACACTTGACGGCGATTTATGCTGCAAAACTTGGCCAGCAGCAGCAGTAAAAGCTGAAAATTTATTACCACAATGTTGTGAGTGGAAGTGCGGAACCTTACGAGAAACCGCAATGCACTCTTGGGCCAGAAGATGGATACTACTACTACTACTACTACGACTACTACTACTACTACTTCTACTACTACTACTACTTCTACTACTTTTACGGTGTGTGGTCAAACATCAGCTGGGGCTTAGCAGGAAGTAAGAGAGCAGAGTGCAAGTGAAAAATGAAATAACAACTTGAGCAAAGACACAGAAATCCAGATGAAATAATGTACAAGTTGTTGAAAGCGACATTCGCTCCTCCTCCTCTCCTCCTAATCCTCCCCAAGGAGAATATGCAGCTTGGAGCTTGGAGCTGCCCTTGGGGAGGAGGCTGGCAAACAACTTGAGTGTGAACTGGTCAATAGTCTGAAATAACAAGAAGACAATAACACTGGCTATAACTTGTGCCACTCGACTAGAGTGGGGGGCGTGTCTCAAGCTGTGCTGGCCCACTTGGAGGAGCGTGGTCAAGTGCTGCTGCTGCTCCTCAACAGCTAGTTCTTAATTAATTTTTATGAATTGCATAAAATTTTCACAGCTCAAGTTCATTTTTTGGCTAGTGTTTGTCAAGAAGCGAGAACAATGCCACAAACCACTGGACTGAAGTAGCAATTGTCTTGATGATGATTAAGTGTGTGACAGACAGCTGCTCAAGGGAGCCTCAGACAGAGATCTTGTTGCAGTGGGAGAATTATATGTAAATAGATTCAAGTTTACAAATTGCCAGAGCCATCAATGGGGAGTAGAGTAAGGGTATTGAAAGGAGAACATAATACTACATTGCTTAGAAGAAAAAACATTTATAGTCAGACAATTTTTAGGAAATTTGAATTGAAATATAATATTTTAAATATTTTTTATATATTTTAGTATCTGCAACTCAACAACTATTGAAATGAGAATATTATACTCCAAACTATACTACTTTGATTAGCTGAAATAACATTTATATTTGTACAATTTTTAGTAAATTGAAATGTAAATATTTTACTTTATATTTATACTTTGACACTGTGCAAAAAGTAGCCTCAGTTTCAGGCTCGAAAGTAACTGCAGCTCAACAACTATTGCTACTTCTGCTGTCCACTTGCTACGACCAGATCTGCGGCTGAGTTCTCTCCACTTGAGAGTCTGCTGGCGCTGGCCTGGTCTGGTCGTTGGAGCAAAATGTATTAGATGCATTTATATTAGCCATCGCCTGCAGCGAGCTCTTGACTCAGTTCTCTGCCTCAAGTTCACTTGAAAATCAACAAAAATATACGTAGTATATATCGTCTGTCAGAAACAGGCATGCAGCTAGCAGCTGCAACTAAATTTAGTTTCATCTTGGAAAGATTCTTCCACATTTGTCTAATGCTGACAAAGAGGTTGACTCTTGGTCAGTTGCATGGTAGTAGATATCTGGCAACATATGGCAGCTTTATCAGTGGCAGACATTGCGCATACGCCCTGTGCGACGACGGCGACATCTTTGAGCCAAGTTATGAGGCTAGCAATTAAATGTAATTTAATTTGTGCCCTCAGCACTTCAGTGACTTCAAGTCGCAGGCCAAAAACTAATGAATTCCACGCGAAGAGTCAAGTGCCAAAATTTATGACCAAAAGACAGGAGGAGACAACGAAGAAGAGCAGACATCCCTCTGTCCTCTCTCCTCCCCCTACTCTGCCTTCTTGACTTCTGACAAATGTTCGACGTTAGACGTAGACTTAGGAGCTCTAAAATTTGGCAATAAAACACTCGGCAATTACTGCTGCCCCAAGGCGTGGCAAGCTGCACGACTCGAGTGGCACCCAGTGGGACTCGTGGCGAATGAAACTCACTGATTTCAGCATGAGATTGGGAGTAGGTATACTATAGATTACCAATTGCAACTGGGTGCTATCAGCTCTACTTTCTTCCATCGTGGAGATCTCTCTTCTTGCCTTTGCCTTGTCTCATATAAAACATGGCTCAAAGCATTTCGTTACGTTTCATTTCGTTTCGTTTCTTTTCATTCCGTCATTTTCATTTGCTGTCGCTAGTTTAATTTAATGAAGACATTTCATTTAGCAGCTTTGATTTAGTCCTCGCACACCCCCCCTTTTATTTATATTGCTCTGCTCAGTCCAGCTTAAAGCGGCTCAGCAGCTAAAGCCGCAAAGTGAGTACTTATAGCAGCAGCAACAACTGTAGCAACAGCAGCAACAGCAGCAACAGCAGCAGCAGCAGCAGCAGTGGCAACAGCAACGACAACATGCAACAAAATCCCTTTGATTGCATGACGCAGGCCGTAAATGTTTAAGTGCTATTATTGCAACAATAGTTGCAACTGCAACAAGAATGCCAACTTCAGTGATAATACACTGCAAGAAAAATATGAGTAGATATAAAATAACTCTTACTAACTAAAATGAACTCCAAATACAGAGAAATATTTACAATTTTTAGAGAATTTGCCAACTTTAATGGTAATGCACTGCAAGAAATTTAGGAGTAAATTTAAAACTAACTTTATAAGTAAAGTAAACTCCAAGTGCTGAAAAATATTTACTATTTGCAGAGAATTTACCAACTTAAATTACCATACACTGCAAGAAAAATGTGAGTTAATTTAGAACAAATTTTTTATGTAAATTCAACTGTATATGAATACCAATTTTATTATAATCATAGTTTGTTTCATAGTCTAATTGAGTCACTTCGCATAGCTCCCAAATTTCTCGCAGTGTATGCGCCGTTTTTGTGCCCAGGCTCAAACACATCCTACAGGAGGACCCAGTGCGCGTCATTTATGCAAATGAGGCCAAGAATGCATTGGCTGCATGGCTGCGCTGCTGCCCCATTTAAGCGGCCATTGTGCGTGCCTCTGATCGATAATTGTCACTGTCCTCAAATGTTGCAAATGGCCAGCGACGTGATGAACGTGGTCCTGCCCCCATGTGTGACAGTCAGTGTGTGTGTGTGTGTGTGTGTGTGTCCCTCTTGACTGGTTGGCTGTGACATGCTCGTTGCAACATTGTACGCCTCAGTCGGTTGCGCTTTTGCGACAAATTGTTGCCAAATATTGAGTCGAGTCTGATTGGAATTTAGTTGCTCATCCGCAATGCCTTCCGCTTCAGCTATCAGATCATTAATACTAGCTAGCCCAATCAATTTTTGCTCTATACGGTTACACACAAACCGCAAATAGCAGAAGCTATGCGAGACGAGAGAAATTCACACAAGCATAGAAGCTCACTCCAATCCAAAAATACTTTATTCCACCAATACTCTACATCTAATCCTTAATACAAAAATAGATCCCAACTCTTTTCAAGCATAAAACCTTCTTACACACCAGACTAATTCCATTGATTTGAATACATTTTCAGCTGCTTAATTTGTTAATCAGAATTTCTTTTGATTTTTATTCATGAATGAAATGCGCAAATATTTATGGGCCTTTGTTGTGGGCCTAAAAAGCTGTATCAAGCAATCTCCTTTGAGCGAAAGGAGTGGGAGTGGGAGTTGAGGTTGGGCAGTAATTAGAGCCAAAGAAACTTCGGTCGATGGCTAATGAAAATGGTCTAATGATTAATGAGGCGAAAATGATGTGGCATATTGAAGCAACAATCAATACAATGCTTTGGCCATGTGTTGTGTGGCAGAGGCGGCACGTGCTGCATGCCACATGCCGCACGCTTCATTTGCAACGTAGTGGAATACATCTTGATTTGGCTGGCAAATCTTTTTGACTACAGCCAGATGGCTGATGGTAATTTTTTTCTCTCTTGAATTTCGACACTTTGCGCCCATTTTCGTATCGCATCGCATTGTTAATTAATTAAATTTTAATTAGGCATGACCCCAGGGAGAGAAAGTGTGGGCGATGTTCAGGCTTATTGGCAACATATTTTGCGGCCTTGTCAAATGTCTTGTTTCGGCTATCCGACGATGTCTGTTGTCCGCTGTCCGCTGTCCGTTGTCTGCTGCTTGTTGCTTGCCTCATGTTGCTAATTGAAAATGCGGCGTATCATTAATTAATTTCGTGGCGTATTTATTAATATTCATTATACGCACTGTTGTACTTACTTTTGTGGGTTTTAAATAGTCCCAACTGTGGGCATTGTGGGCGTGGCATTTGGGCCTACATTTTAGTATGTATTTGCAGCCTTCTTTCTGTTATGCTCTTGGGATTTGCTTAACCCATTTTCACGTTTGTCTGTTTTCTGTTTTTTTCTGCTTTTTAGAAAACTTTTTGACCTTTTGTTTCTGAAATGCCTCTCACCCATTCTCCATTTCTCTCTCATTTTCTAGCTGTCTCTTGTATGCTATCTTTGCCCGCATTGCCGCTTACTTTCTTGCTTTGACACTGCGGCGACTGCAACGTTTTTCCCATTTTCCCATTTCCCCGCAGTTTTCACTGTGTGTGACTTTAAGTGTGTATAAAATATGGCGCTAAAATGCAGTTGCCCCACACGTAGTAGCTTCCTGCCTGATACGCCACCTTGCCACGCCCACACACCCACACACACACTCGTATAGTTGTGCATGCTTTTTATGGCCACGTGCTATGTTTAAAATTTACTTGCTGGCATTTTTGCAGTCAAGTTGCTTAGCACTTGCAACTTCTTTTCATTTGGGCTACTTCTGCCACAGCAATGATTCAACGTTTTTGCTGCCTTTTCCGCTTTTCCACATTTCCACATTTCCATTGTGTAATCTTTACTCTCTACTCATAGGCTCTGTTGTTGTCTTAGGCTTTATGCAAATCAACAGTTTGTTTCTCTAAATAAGTAAGAGTCTTCCATTGCTCTTACTTATCGCTATGTACACAGACAAGAGTAGAAGTAGAGATACATAAAGTGCTCCCAGTTGGTTTTCATGAAATTTATTCTACATCAGCAATTATATTAAGAGCAAACTGTAGGAGTTTTCGGTTGAGAAATAAACACAATTTTTAGTTTATTATTGAGGCAACGTTTATTGACTAAAAAGGCAGTTAGTTGAGTGATTTAAAAATTAAATAAAAATATTGATAAAAATAATACATTAAACTGAAATTTGTTAGTTCAAAATTGAGATATTAAAGCTGTCAGCGCAAAATGAATCTAAGCTTCAATCTGCATCTTATAGTTCATGTTTTCTATTAACATAAAATATTGAATTAAATTGTATTAAATTACATAAATAATTTACATAAATAAATAGTATATCATGTTTTCTATTAATATAAAATATTCAATTAAATTATATTAAATTATATAAATAATTTACATAATTAAATATGTTTTCTATAAATATAAAATATTCAATTAAATTGTATTAAAACATATAAATAATTCACATATTATTAAAAAATATTTTCTATTAATATAAAATATTCAATTAATTTCTATTAAATTATATAAATAATTTACATAAATAGATACTCTATTAGCCTATTTTAAAGCTCATCTAGCTCTGTAGTAATCTGTATTTAAATGTAACCATTTGAAATGATTTGAGGAGTCTTAGGGCTTATTAAAATGCGGCACACAGCGGGTGCACATGTATCTAGGCACCACGGGAGGACACCACTGGCAAGAATGCCCAAAGTGCTGGACTCCCACAACAATATGAGACCCTGTAAAAGCCACAGACCCTCCGACCCCTCAGACCCACAGAGACCTGTCTTTCCACTCAGTCAGCTACACGTGCTCCACAGAGATTTACTACAAATTACTGAGCTGATATCTGAGTCGTATATCGCCAGAGCGCGCGTTGGCCGTTCGCTATCAGTGCACATGGATCTTGGCCGCGATGTTGCGGATGTGAATTGCGGATGCGGATATGGATGCGGATGCCTGACAGTGCTGATACTACCCTCCTTTTGGTGGTGGTGCTACTGCTGCTGCTGCTGCTGCTGATGTGGCGTTGTAATTGAACCGGAAAATTACATATTTCAAGCTATTTTTACGCCGAGTTTAAATGGCAGACGTGAGATGGCAGCAGCAGCAGCAACAACAACAGCAACTTTCAACTGTTTGTGGTCAGCAATGAAATAATTTATTGTTGGCTACTTTGCAGCGTCGTCCCAGCACGTAGCCCCTCGCTGTTTGTGGCAAGTTCGAGTTGTGTGTGTGTGTGAGATAAGCGATAAGATACGCGGCTAAAGGTATGCTTTATAATTGCATACATGCAACGAGAGTCAGCTCGTAGAACGTTTAACACAATGGCACTGCAGATAAAGTTACAGGTCAAAGGACATGGGTATAATATTCGATTCGATTTACGCGATTTACTTGCAGTAAACAACTGTCGTCGACATTTAACCGCCAAGTAAATGGACTTGGCCAAAGGATCTTTGCTGCTAACCAAACTCCGAACAATTGAGGCAGAGTAGAGCGCACATTGAGAGCACTCATTGGGCGTAAATATTTTCAAAAGTGTCCACCATTGTTGAGGCAATTGAGAATGCCAAGTACCACATACTCGTTGTATACTATTATACACCTCTCAAGTCAGTTTGATAGTTATATAATAGAGCTGAGAAGAATGCCTAAATTATGGGTAGTACTTTGAAAAGAGTTTCTGAAGGTTAGTTAATATGAGTTTGAGTATTGAATTGAGCTTGTTAAAGTGCTATCTATGTCTCTAAAAGCTTCCTCCTAGTGGTTCTATATTCATTCATTCAGTCGTTCAAGTTTGTCTTAATATATAAAATTCTACTTCGCATAAGTCGTGTATTATTCGATAGGGTTAAATCTGGTTTCTGATTACCTTACCTTTCGATTCCCACTCTATATCTCATGGCTTTTACATCTCTCTTTGCCTGGTTTAATTCCAAGTTGAATACTCTGCCAAGTCCTTGTTTTCCTCTCATCAAATTCAAACTCGTTACATTACATTTAATTAACGATTTCTCTTTTAAAATCGTTCTGTTTTAAAAACTTTTCGCTAACAGCAAATTGAGACTTTTGCAAGCCTTTCAATCGGTCAGGCTTTGAGTATTATTCATCAGTTTTATTTAGCCTTTTTTTTGGCCCAAAGTTTTTGGCTGCATTTTGATGAGTTATTCCCCTTTTAAGCTATTTTTTCAGTTATATTTTTTCAACTAAAAATAGTAAAAATGCACATAAATCGTTTTATTATTTTTGCTATATCGAAAAGCTAAAATTCGTATGGAAATACCTCAAAGGCAGCAGCTAGAAGCTGCCCCAATTTGCCTCAAGTGGGTGAGTGTAACAGCAAAAACAGAATGGAAAACTTTACCTATTGCAGTTAGTATTTTAAATGAATTTCCTCGATTTTCAATTAAACATTTTGGCGCTTTTAAAGCTCAGTCCCAGATGTATCAAGCTTCTGCTGGAATCCTTTTGTATTCGCCATGCCGAACTGTCGACAGCTGCGATGCGCGTTTCACTCCGTCGATTTTGCAGTAAATAACTTTCGCCTGGTCGACCATTTTGATTTTATTTTTGTTGTACTGTACAGGCGTATACTATATATATTTTTTACTGTTGTTTCATTATTATTGTTGGGCCATGGGCCTGGCTGTTGATGTGTGCGGCTAACCGCAGCATGCGGCCAAAAATCTCGTTGTTGCTGCTGCTGCTGCTGTTGATGTTGCTGCTCTTTTGTATGATTTCAGTTGCAGTTGCGTTTCGCCTTTAAATTACAGAAATAACAACAAACACAGTCGTGCTACTGTAGCTAATATGTCAGTCTAAAGACAGCAGCAGAAGTTGGGTTATAGAAAGGAAAGTTTATAAATTGAAATAGTCTAAGTGAATAAAATGGGAGAGAATAATGCTCAAACGGAGCTTAGCTCCAAGAAAACTGCCTCAAGTACAATCAAGTCTTAAGAATATTAAAAAGAATATAAAATATACTCAAATAGAGTTAAGCTCAAAGAAAACTGTCTCTAATAGTACATGATGAGTCTTTAGAAAAGATTAAAAATTAAAAATATTCTCAGATGGAGCTCAAAGAAAACAGTCTATAGAAAATTTAAAAAAATTAATAATACTACTTTAAAATATATCAATAAAATGTATACTTTTTTCTTTAGTGCCGTTTAATACAATTGAAGAAATAGTAGTTTATATTAAAGCTCTAGCTCTAGCCTTTTGTTAGCTAGACATTTCTATTTACATACTTGTAATTGCTTTGAATGAGACATTCTTCATTTCATTGTAGACTTTTAACATTCACAAAATATTTTATTTATTTTATATATATATTTTCATTACAATATATTTCAAATATTTTATATATATATTCTTTATTTCACATGTATAATTAGTTCATCTATATTATATTTTTAATCATGCGATATATTGAAATTTATTTTTAAAATTTTATAACCAGAATTAACTACTTATTTTGGCTTTATATGGTTTTTATTTCACTGCCTAATTATCAAAAACTTTACACAATTTTTACATATTTAAAAAAATGCAAATTACATTATTCATTTGGTATTTTTCAAAAATTAAATATTTAATTACGTTGGAATTTAATATAAACTTGCGCGTATTTATGCAGTGCTGCAATTATTCTACTTAATCAAATGTAAACCGCGCTGTAGACCTCAATTAACTTGGCTATAAAAATCATTTTGTGGTCATTTCATGTTTGTCAAAGGCAACAACAAATTACAGCTAAACGATGGGCTGTAGCAGACTAATAAATACGCTACTAAAAGCTAAATTATTAAATATTTGCCATTAATAAAACATAACTCAAACAAAGAGTGAGGACTAGCAATCGAGTAATTAAATTTTAATCGCATTGAATAAAAACGAGTATCATAAAAAATACTATGCAGTGATATGTCAACCGCAAATTTATATAGACTTATGCGAATTTGTGGTAGATGATAGAGAGTAGGGGGATGGGAAGGAGAGTTGCAAAATTAATGCGATTTACATTTGTAATTATGTGCACATATTTTAATTTGCATAATTTAGCAACTGCTGGCAGTGAGCTCAACTCCAAATTGCATAACATATCAGCTACAGTCGTACACAAAAGATAAATACCACTCGTAAAAAATACCAGAGCGTAGAAGTTGCTACACAACAATTGCAGGTAGCACTGGTAGCTCAGGTAGTACATTTTTTCGTAAAATTTGTTTTGAAATTAATTTTCAATAGTTTTCATTTTCGTTTTCGTTTTCCATTTGCAATTTTCAATTTTGCGAGTTTGCCAGTTGCCAGATTGAAAAAGTTGGCTAAACTGTGAATGGTGGGCGTTCGGAATGGGGAGGGGGCGTGGCAAAGCGTTGAGGGTAATGAAGCGTGCGGCCAATTGAAATGTTTATCCGAATACGCAAATCCAATTGCCATTGAGGCATTTGCATGCACAGAGACCAGAGGCAGGATACACAGTCAGGATGCACAGGGCCAGAGATGAGCAACAACTTCTGGTCTCGAAAGAGTGGGGGGAAGGGGAAGGGGACGGGGCAAGACAGACACTATTGAATAGATTTTCTTTAGGGGGTAAAGAGAGTTTACATTTTCTTTACTTAAAGAGCGATAGTATGGAGGGGGCAAGAGACGGGGGCAGGCAACTCGCACAATGCTGCATTGTCGGGCGATGGGGAAGGAGTGAAGGAGGTCAGCAGAATATTTTGCATGCTCTCGAAAGTTGTATTTGGTCCATAAAACAGCAATAAAGAGCCAAGTGGACGTTGAACGTGGAGCGTTGTGTCCTTTGTGTCTTGCTGCAAGGCAAAAATATTTGCGCAGGATATCAAGGAAATCATCTTGGCCCAGACAGGAATGCCTGAATGCAAAGGCAAAGCCAGTTTGAATTGAGGAATATCATCATAAGCAATTGAACGGATGATCGAATTATAGTAGTACTACAGACAGACTCTACACGAGTCCCCTTTGGTCTCCCTCTCTGCCTCTATTCACTTGTCCCTTGCTGTGTCTCAATGTGACAAATTAGCCACTTTGGTTATAATTCAGCGGCAGCTTGAATACCCCTACTACCAGCCAGCCTGCCAGCCTGATGGCGACAACAAGAAATTACCGCAATTTGTGAGAGCGTCGAGTGATTGGGCTGACAGCGACAGAGTAGAGGAAACAGCCTGAGTAGCGAGACCATGGCAAAGGTTTGTGCCTGTTAACGTGCTGCACCTAACACACACACACACACACACAACTCTGTGGAAGATGCAGATGTTCTGTGGCAACAACGACGTCGCGACAGTTATAAATAGTCAAGTAAAATTGTCGACGAGACAGCGGCAAAGACAGAGTTCAAGAGTGAACTGTAACCAGGATGCGATACCTTGCTCCTGCTGTCAGCCAGCTTGTTTGGTTTTTCCCATTTCTTTCTGTCCACTTCTCTTCTCTTTTTTGCTTGTAGTTTATTCAAAGTTGCCACAGCCAAACAGGCAACATATTTTTCTTGCCACATTGCTGCTGCCGCCAGTTGTTGGCTGTTGATGGGGCCGCAGCATCATTATGGCTAATAAACATTGCCATTTGCGGCTGGACAGCAGCAGGAATTGCCACAAAAGTGGCGCAGCTAAAAGGTAGAAACAGCGAGAAGCGAAAGCAGAGAGTAAAAGTTATAGTAAAGTGGAAAGAGTACTTGTAGATACAAGATATTACTGCTCGACATCAAATGTATCGCATAAAACTCATACTAACTTGTTCAATATGATAACACATTTCTTGCAAAGTTATCAATTTATTTTCGTGAATATTCTGGCATACTAAATTGTAACTTATTTGCTACATTTTACTCAAGTTTAAGTCTATTTTATTTCCCTAAAATTACCATTGTAGTCGCTTTATTTAATTTAAACATTTCGCTAGAGACTCTGCCCTACCTTGGAGTATTTTTCACACTCAGTCACTTAATGGATTACAGTCACACCAAGTAGTTGAGCGCAATTTGTGCTACCTTGCTCTAGGGATTCTTGACTCGGGCAATATAAATGAGAAGCAAACACGAAACATATTTGACGCTGGCCAAAGATTTTGACATCCATTCGCATCAGCTTGACGAAGGTCAGCTCTCTCTGAATGTAAACAAAGCTCAAACTCTGAGCTCAAAGTGAGAAATCATTTCGAGTATAAACTGCTTACCTGGCCCAAAAGTGTGCTTGCCACAGAGTGTGGCATAATAAGCTCTTGCGGAGGTGGAGCAGGTGTAAGAGGAAGTTGACTTTCCCCCTATGCCTAACAAAAGTCTTTTGTGCTTACTTGAAAATTGTTTATAATCCAAGGAGAGTGTGTGTGGTAGTTTTGGCTCAGGTTTTTGAGCATGTTGCATTATGCAGAATATGCAGCCAAGTGGGCGTGGCAGCTTAAGCGTCGTGTTTGTGCATAAACAAATTATGTTTCAATAGTACTCAAGCAGCTGCAGCTGTGACTAAAAGCATTTCAAAAGTTGCCTCAGCTGCTAATTAATTATGAATAGATGCAGAAGGACATTCTATATGCCATAGAGTAGCTGAATTTACAACACTTTCAACTAAATGCTGAAGAAATACTACACAGAGACTGATACAACACTGAGCTCAAAGCAAATTGCTTTAGTCAATTTAATTAAATTTGTTTGTTGGACGCCAACGAAGCGCGTCTCGATAGCAGCCAAAGAGGCCTGAGGCCGTTTCGGCTGTAACAAATCCTACAATACGGCAGCTCCAATATAGCAGTACGCCATGCCACCAGTCCCTTTACAAAAATCCAATACCAAATCCTATGTAAGCCAAAAGCGGCATATCGATACAAAAGGATGCGTTTATCACAATTCTATTAACGCAGCCGATACGGCAACAAAGTCAAGGGGAGACCACAAGACACAGCAGGAAGTTGTCGGTGGTGTGTGTGTGTGTGTTTGTGTGGGTGTGTGTGTGTGTTGGTATGTGGCAGCTAGCGGGTGTTTTTTCAAACCGCTTTTCATGTTTACCGTGGAAATTTGCCAGCGGCGGCAAAAACAACAATAGAGACTACAACAAGACGGCTTGTAATGCGTGAAAATACTCTAGACTTTGCTGAAAAATACCCTTTAAAGCAGTCAGCAGTAATAAGCTACAATTGTAATAAATTAATTAAAAATCTTTGCTGACTTTTGTTTATAGCATTTACCATTTTAATTTCTATATCACCTTGCAATAGTAATAAGCGCATTTCAATATGAAGTTTGCCGCGTCATGCTGTTGAGTTAAGCAAAAAGTGCTGCATACTTTCGGCCTGGGCTTAGAATAAATTTTCAACCAAGCTCAAAAGTGTGCAACACTTTCGTTAAATCAACAGAATGACGACAATTTTCATACTAAAAAGTGTGCTGTTATTGTAATAATATAATTGATATTCAGAAATTCAATTTATTCAGTGTATAAATAATGATACTGTGTGTTAGTACAGAAGATGATAGTAAACCATAAAGTAGTTAACTATATATAGATAAAGAAAATAAACAGAGAGAGTTAGTTATTGAGAGTGAGATGTAGAGCTACAGTCATTCATGGAAACGTACAGTTAGAAATGTGTTTTATAAACACGCAAGCAGCTCCTTCAAGTGTAATTAAATTCTGTTGTAAGCAATGAAACGCCACACAGCTTGAAGACGACTCCTTGAGTTGCTTTCATGCAGTGGCATAAAATTAGAATTGGAATTAAAAGCACACGCATTTGCAAATCAAATAAAATGTTGCTTTTAATTTCTAAATAATTCTATTTACAAGTAGGAGTAAAGGAACGACAGACAGCTTTTGATGTTTGCAGCATATGCTGAAAATTTAATTTAAACATATTTAAATAAATGTTCAGCAGCTGCATTTAGTTAACATTTTCCGACCGTTTGAAATCACTAAATAATTTAATGTGACAGCAGCGACAACAGCCACAGCAGCAGCAGCAGCAGCAGCAACAATAGCAAGTGATAACATAATCCAAAAAGCGAGCCTCAATTAAAACGCGCTCAACAAGTTGTGGGCAAAACTGAATTTTGTAACTAATCCAGGCCTAAGCCTAATTACATTTTGTCCGCTCATCTTTATCCCTTTATGGGGGGCACTGATTAAATCGTTCAGATAAACACGCGGAAGGGAAGAGAGTGGGGAGGGGGTCAGTCTGTTGCATAAATAATTGCCATGTGGCATTCCATTTATTTGTGCAAATGCCGAATAAAACGCAGCAATCATTTTTATAAACATTTTCGCGTGTTGTTCTGTTGTTTGTGTTATGCCTGTTTGATTGCCATGGGCAAATAGTACACGCGGCGTATGCGCAATTTATTTACAAGCATTTTGACTGTTGGCTTTTATGCTTGGGTTAGACCTGACAGCAGTTGCTTAAACATTTATGCAGCGTGTGTTCTGTGCTGGCATTTGAACTGATCAGAGATACAGAGGGATTTTAAGAGATTTTTATAGGGTATAAACTGGACTAGAAAAGGCCAAAGAAGCTCTAATAAATTCTTAATATTATATCGACTAAATCGACAGTCAAAAGAGATATTAAAAATACGTATTAAAGTGAAATAAAAGATCGTATAATTACATAGAATTTAGTTGATGTTGATTGATATATTCTAAATCAATTTAATTGCATTTCAAATAAAATATGGACAGAGAGATTTTATGAGATTTTTATAGGGTATAAACTGGACTAGTAAATGCCAAAGAGAAGCTCTTACAAATTCTTCATTTAATATCGACTTAATCAACAGTCGAAACAGTAATTAAAACTACAAGATTAAAGTCAAATAAAAGAAAGTATACTTACATAGAATTTAACTGATGTTGATTTATATATTCTAAATCAATTTAATTTAATTTAAAATAAAATATGGACATCAGCCATCAATCAGTTGAGTAGTCATGATTGCAGCTGAAGCAGTGCTTCGAGTAGTTCATTTTTGTACGGCAATTTGATGCTGATGCCAATTGCAACATGTAAATTGAATTCCTTAGCTCATTAGGCAATGCTTAAAGCAACAGTTGTGCCACTTGATGAGGCTGTTGATGTTACCATCATATGATACTATGATGTTGCTTGTTGTTTTCATTCATTAGACAACATTTCAAGACTTAATGCAATTGCCAGGCGCAGCTCACTCTCTCTGACGCTCTGGCTAAACTTGCGACCCACGACTCGTGCATCCTGATGCCACACAAATTCACTCACTCACACACACACGCACACACACTGACTGCTGCAACTACCAACTCCTGCCTTGGGTACGTCAATCGTCAAGTAATTGCATTTACCAAGCACGTATGTTGACGATAGTTAATTTTGTAAGTGTATCTTGATATCGATTGCAGTCGTCAGTGTGTATGCGAGTGTGTGTGTGAAGCAACAACCGACAACTGGCAACCCGCAACCGACAAGCGACAGACCAAAGAGTCAGAGGGGGTGCAACAGCAGCTGCAGCTGCAGCTGCAGGCAATGCCAGATGCGAAAGATGAGTCTGAGTCGAATTCTGAGTTTGAAATTCGCCAGCCAAATGCAATGAGCCAAAAATCCAATTGCCGAGTTACAGTAACAGCAGCAGCAACAGTAAAAAAAAAACAAGCAAGAGTGCTCCAGTCGAGCGTGCTAGCATAAAAATAATATGATGCTTATAAACGTTAAAGAAACTTTTATGATAATGAAAGGATATAACTTTTTATTTTAAAAGAAATGTAAAAAATTACATAAAAAATAGGAAATTTATTAGAAAGTTAAATTATATTAAATTCAAACATTATTTTGCTAAGAAATGTATTCCTTTTATAAGTCTTGTTCCAAGCAAAAACTATTTTAATAATGCTTTGTCAACGTCTCCATCTTTCACAAAGTTATTATACCCTGTTGAAGTGAACTATTATATTAGCAGGGCACTAAAATTAAACTGCATGAAACGCTTGTGCGCTGACTGAATTTTCAAATAAATTGCTAGAAAATTCTCTACTTTTCGAAGTGGAGAGAGAGGTGGAGGTGGAGGAACGTGAACCTTGAAGCAATTATGTTGATTTGCTAGACTTTGGCTGAAATTGCAGCTGTAGAGGCTGCGTCTAATTAGGCGACAATTTGAAGAAGTCAACGCCTGGAAGATTCATTTAATTGCATTCACTACTCTACTCACAGGAATGCCATAAATGTGGGCTGCAGTTAGATAGATATTGAGAGAGAGAGAGCAACACGCTAGACAGGATATGCGCTAGAGAAAGCGTATCTCCGTTCACTCTATGCTCTCGTCTCTATGTTAAATGTAATGGATTTTTAAAAACCAATTTCCGCTCTTGCTCCCCCAAAAAAGAATAACATAAGAACAACAAAAACAAGAAAATGTAACAGAAGCAGAAGCAGAAAACATGGAAAACTAATAACCCATTGCTGAGCAGCAGCAGCAGGCGAGAGCAATGGGGAAAAGTCGAGGAAAGTGCCAAGGAAATTGTTTTCAATTTCAAAGAATGTTCTCCAAGTGAGCAGAAAAAGTCAAGCAGAGCGATTAAAATTCGCTTTCACAATATTTATATAGAAACAAATTAAATTTTCGCTGCTCCGGCAAGTTTTTCGTCTACAAACGGCGACGGCGAAACAATTTCATTTTGCCAAACAAAGCACGGCAAAGGCAACGGCGAAAATATATATAAAAAAATATATGTATAAAAATAAAGCTAAGAAAAATAAGCTGCACTTAAAAATTATTTACGAGACACACGCCCCCTCACCCCTTAGCCCACTGCTAGCTGAGATTCCACTGCGGCCATAAAAGCGAGTTTGACTTATAGAAGAAAAAACAGAAACAGCTAAAAGCTGAAGCCATTGACTGACGACTGGGCTAAAACAAAACTTTCTTACGACCTCAGCGTGTGTGTGTGTTGCTTTGTAGGTGTTGCTGCGGCGAATTGAAAAAGTTTAGACACCAGCCCCGAAAAAGGCTAAAACTTTTATGCTGCTGCCGCTCTCTCATTCCGGTCAGCCTTTTTACGGCCTTTTTAATAGCCGGAGCATCGCGGCTAGCAAAACTTTGCCGGCGGTCAACATCAGCCACGACATCGACGCATCCATCCACAGCTGCAGTCAGTAGTCACAGTAGATGCTGCATCATGGCAGCTGTAAGAGCAACAGCAGGTGTAGCATTTTACAAAATTCCAACTTGCAAAGGCGTAAAAAGCGTAAAAGTATCTTAAATTCGAATTTAACTGCAGCTCAGCTTAAGCGTTTGAGTTGAAAGTCCTTGTGTACTCTTTAGTATTTATAAATTAAAAAAAATGATATAGGATTATTATTTTAACTCCTTCCATTGATTAATATGTCTTAATCAATATACCTTTCATATATTCTGTATTTGAGAAAAATTGTAGAATGATCATCCCTATGATTCACTAAGGATTGAAACGTCTCTTATAACTCTTTTCATATTATTATATGTCTTGTACTTAAAAAAAATTATAGACGGAATAGCTCAATCAATCTGTGCTATGATTAGGGATTGAAACTTATAGCCTCTTTCAACTTTTCGATTTATAATATGTCTTGAGTACGAGTAATATGCCTTTCATATATATATAAATTATAAAGGATTAGCCCAACCAATCTGTGCTACGATTTTTTTAGAATTAAAATTTATAACATCTTTGAACTCTTTCGATTTATTAATATTTATTTATTTATGTCTTAAACAATATACCCTTCCTATATTACATACCATTCAAGTTTACTTTAAAACTTATTCAACTTGTTCCGATTGGCATCAAATACCGAAAAACCACAATAGTCAAGAGTCAGCGGCGCAAACATATGTGAAAAGCATTGTGTTAAACTTTGAGGCGAACAGAGAAAGAACAGGGAATTAAACCTAGCCAAAGGGATTGATGCAGATTGAGCGCGAATGTAGTGGAGGAGGTTAAGCAGTAGCTCTGTGCTCGGCTGGTCAAAGACAACAACCGCAACAAGAGCTCAGATGAGGATGAGGATGAGGCACAGCACAGCCAAAGCCACTGAGCGTTAAAAAACGCGAACAGAAACCGAAAAAGAATTAAGAGAGGAGAGTGGGGAGTGGGGAGAGAGAGACAAGTAAGTGAAGCAAAAGAATCTGTAACAGCGACAGAACAAACTTCAATTTTGGTTTTGAGCTGCGATGCTGCAACCCATTGCGATTCAAATCGCAGTCAACATGTACAAGGACATGACCAAAAGAAAGTGTGGACTGAGGGGGGAGAGGGTAGCCAGGGAGCCGTGGAGCCCGTGGTTGCCTGCCATCGATGCCATCAATTGCGCGGCTTTGTCTCCGCCAATGCTACGTTTTTTATCCAGTTTTTTATTTTTTCGCCCAGCTTCAGCCAGCTGCTGCGTTGTGGCTTGTGCCAAAATGTCCCAGGCGCATTTCAGCTCATGCTTCGACGCCTTTGCAATCGCGTTTGGCATTTGGCATTAATGGCGCGGGCGGACAGAGCTCAATGGAGCAACAGACAGATGGGCAGAGAGACAGGCAGATATCAAGCGTAGTAGAAGGAGGAGGAGGAGGGGGAACAAAGGGATGAGAGACAAAGCAACAACCGCAGTTCCCATTGCATTACTCCTATACGTCGAAAATATTCATTAGCCCAGTTGGCGTGGCCATATCGATATATATAGATGCATATAGATACATATAGAATACATATAGATACATTTAGAGACATATAGATACATTTAGAGACATCTGGATACATATAGATTACATATAGATACATATAGATACACATAGATTCAGATATAGTATATGGAGCATAGCCTTGCCTTCCTAAAAGTTTCGCTCATGGCCGCTTAGAGTGGAGTCGAGTTTTTCTCGCAGATTTTTGGTCGGCCATAAATTGCCCGGTTTGCCCGGGTTTGTTGCGTTCCCTTTGCCTCCATTCTGCTGCAAGTTTTCCAGCACGCGCATAACTTTTGTCCGTCTGCGACTATTTGGAACAATTTTAATTAAAACGCTAGACAATTACACACACAGCAGCAAAGTAAAGGTCGTCGTGGGATTGGGAGTGGGAGTGGCAGGGGGGCGGGGTGCATAGTAAGTCCGAGTTGTGCAGCATGGCAATTGCAACTCGAGTGCGTCTGTCGTGTGCTCAAGCAGCCACAAATACAAATGCCAGACTCACACACACACACGCATTCAATTTCGAATTGAGTTTGTCCAAGCTGGCGCAGAGGAAACCGGAAGAGCAGACATAGACACAGACGCAGACCCAGAGACACAGAAGTCAAGACATTAACTAAAAGCCACATTGGGTACAACGAGTTGTAGCTGAACTCAACTTTATCGCCTCAGATACATGTGTTTCCACCTGCTAGATACATTAACTATCTATCGAGTTGTGAGCAGGTTGAGAGAGAATAAGTTAATTACATGAATTAGGATTGTTTACCTAACGGAAGTCAGGAGTCTGAGAGAGGGCTCAAGCAAACTACATAAACACATTTAGAGATACACGTATCTACACTGAAAAAAGATACTTTTTATTGTGTCTATTTCTACTATTTACTCTCATTTCATTTCGTTTTTTACTGCCCCACATTTCCACTCGAATAGTTCTCTCATCATTATTCTGAATTAACCTTTATGTCTGGCTTAACTAAGTTTAACTCGCATGCCATATATAAGTAGTATATATGGCCATATAACTCGCTTTATGTGGGGCAACTTATGCTACCCTTTGCCACACATTTCGGGCTAGAGAGTATTACGCACTCCTTTCGCTTACAACATGTGCTTGCTCCTCCACTCGAAAGTATGTGGAACACTTGGCAAATCCTTGTCAATGGCCGCCAGCAACGAGCTACTAGATCGTTAGTTGACAGCTGTATGTGTGTGAGAGAGGGTGTGTGTGTGTGCTGGTGTGTGTGTGAACGCTTAAAGTCAAGTTTTATTATAATTACAACTATAACATTTATTAACGGCTGATAGTAGTAGTAGTGGGGCGCAGCTGCTGCCGTCGTTGTAGTTCTTCTTCCTGTTGCCAGGTGGCGCCAAAGTCAACACAAGCAAGCCGAGGGGCAGAGGGAACAAGGGAGACATTCGCATAATATATTGTTGCATATTAGCAAGCAGCAGCCACGCCCCCAAATCCAAGTGCTTATAGCCCTGTAATGTTGCATGTTATGAAGCCATTAGAGCCAACAAAGTTTTTTCCTGCTTTAACAGCGCTCTAATTTCTGCCATATAAGCAAGACAAAGCAAAATGAAGAAAGATAGCGAGTGAGACAGAGGGAAGAGAGAGTGACTTGAGTTGCAGCATCTTTTGGCAGTTAGTTGTGCTGCTGCTGCTGCTGAAACATAACACTAAAATGAGATAAGATAATGTCTTCTTGGCGCTGATGTCTCATGTGCAGCAGCAAATTACGATATCACAACTCTTAAAGTCAGCGGAAAGACTGCTTAATGTTTAAGTCAAGCGACTAGTCTATAACTAAGGACTAGACTAGTCTTTTGGCAAGAATAAGGGGTAGACTGTAGAGTACTTTATAGGTGAGTCTTTAGACTAGTTCTTGGACTAATCGAGAGCCTTGTCCACAGGTCAGTCAAGCCAAGTGTTTGAGCCAAGTGCTCATAGTTTGGTCTATAACTCAATACATAACCTAGTATATAGACAGGTCTATAGCTTAGTCTATTGCTTGAGCTTTGTTCTAATCCATAGAGTAAACATTGGTCTATTCGATAGCCTAGCTCATATCGTACTCCATAGCCTAGTCCACTCTCTGATCTCTGGTCTAATTCATAAACTAGTCAATGTCCAGGTCTATAGCCTAGTCCAGTGCCTAATATTTGGTTTACTCCGCAGCCTGATCTTTGGTCTAGTCGATATCCTAGTTCATGTCCAGGTCTATAGCCTTATCTACTGCCTGAGCTTTGATCTAGTTCATAGCCTAGTCTGTGGCCTGAATCACAGCCTAATCTTTGGTCTAATCGATAGCCTAACCAATAGTTTACTCCATAGCTCACTGTCTTTGTCTGTCCATAGCCTAGTCCATAGTCTACTCCACAGCGTAGTTCACTGACTTATCTTTCGTCTGGTCCATTGCCAGATTCACAGCCCAGTCTTTTGTCTGAGCATAGTGTATAGTCTAATCCACTGTCTAATCATTAGACTAGTCGATAGCTTAATGAATAGCTTACTCAGTAGCCTAATCCCGTGCCTAATCGTTGGTCTAGTCCATAGTCTGACCTTTGGTCTAGTTTATAGCCATGAATTTGAGCAAAGTTTATGTTTATTATTTAGTTATCCTTTTTTAATTCCCCAACTCATTAGAATTAAAAAACTAAAAACTTCTATTCCAGTTAAATTTCCTGTCCAAATTCTGCTTAAAATTAAAGAAATTGTCAAAACACAGAGCTAAACAAATTAAGGCATGTTCAACGCTCTTTTTTTCCACTCTCCCTCCCCTCGGCGCAATTTTACCCTCGCACAAATTCAATTTGTTAAATTGAAGCTTCTGTTTTGGCTTTTTTTTTCTTTTTTTGCTGCTGTTAATTTTGTTTTGGTTTTATTTCGTTTTATTTGGCCAACCGTCATTTTAACAGATTAAGGCAAATTGAAACCGAGCAAAGCTGTGAGCTGTTACAAATTTGATTCGACCCTCTGGTGCTCTCTTTATGCCCTGGCCGTGGCCATGGCTTTCATCTGGGTGCTGGCATAATTTTGTCATTTTTACAGCAATTGATCTCGGATTGAATGACATCGCGATGGCAGTCAAATTTGTTTTTTTGGGGTTTTATTTTCTGAATGCTCGCTCTGGCTGCACTTTCAGCTTAAATTGTTCATAAAAAGCGAAAATGATAAATGCAAATTGAATGAAACAAACTTTTGAAAAAGAGCAAGTTAAGTAGACATTTAGAAGGGGAAAAATACTTGAATGTCACAATGCTTTAATGTTGCCTTGGCATCAGTGAATAAACTCCAAATAGAATTTTATTTCACACAACTCTGCTGGAAGTGCGTATAATAAATATAAAACTTTATTTTCATGTTTATTTTTGGCCAACAGTCTGCCAACTTTTTATACTACACATTCGCCAACTTACGAGTGTAAATTCACAATCCACCTCTCCCCACTTTTGCTCTGGCTTTTACCATAAATTTTAGCACAATGAAATCATTGAAATTTTCGTTGTCTGCGCATAATTGTTGGCCATTTAGCAAATTCACAAAACCTGAGAGAGTGCTATGGAGAGATTGAAAGGGGAATCTGCTGAAAGTACAGCTTTGTATGGGAAAGAGCATATTAAATGAAATTTGCATTAAACTAGAGATTTTGAATGTGAGCTGAAAGATGTTGAATAGCAAAGAGCCAACTACACAGAGCATCTTTAGGTTTCTATTAAATTGATTAAAGTATTTCTAAGGTTGAACAATTTAAATTAAAAATACTTGCTTTGATATTGTGCAATCTCTACTGATTCGATGAGCACTTATTTTAATGCTTAGCCACACAAATATCTTATGATTAACCTAAATTTATTGGGGCTAACCACGCCCAACTCTGGGGTCTGGGGTCTGTCCTAAACGTTGCAGTCATTAAGGACTACCGTTTATGCGGCTGCATAGCTTCATTGTGTATGCATGGCTCAAACTGGGCCAAAACAATTACCGCATAATAAATCAATTTTGAGTTCTATGAATTTGCAAAGCCATGTCCCATTCCCCCCCACCACCACCACCCTTTAGCCGCTGCTTTCACTTAGCCAGCTGCCTTCAATCATTCAACATTTGATAGAGTTGCTCCGCCATCTTTACCAACAGAGTGTGTGTGTGTGTGTGTGTGTGGTGGGTGGCAATTTTCAGCTCAAATATGCAAATTACTGACAGTTGGTAGCCTCAATTTGATTCGCAGCCGCAAATAAAATACAAATAGAAATATGTTATAAAAATGTAGTCTGAGGCAAGACAAGCCATGGAAATTGGCACAGAAATATGAGTTCCATTTTAAATATTTAATTGCGAGTACTTTTCATTTCTACAATTTACAGTAGTAGCTGAAAGACACTAAAATTACCGATTGACAATAATAGCACGTTTATTTTTATAATGGGTTTCAAACGAGCATTAACTGGGTCAGTGGGAGGAGAAAAAAGTAGGGAAAGCTACAGTCGGACGCAAAGCTACAGTCGGACGCAACCGACAGTAGGAGACCCTGTACTTTGGTTTGCCCTGGACGTCGATAACAGCAGCAGTATATATGAACATACTCACATACACATACACATGCACTTATACATACACACATACACTTATAAATACAAATATACGCGCAAATACAAACAATACCCAAAACTCATACAGGCATTCATACTCACAATCAAAAATCACGCATACGCCCTAGTGGCCGCGTACTCTGTGGCTTCCCCCTCCCCCACCCAAATGCTCAGTACAGAAAATTGTTTGTCCAATATCTCTGGTGTTTATTATCCGATTGGGCTGCAAATCGCACCAAATATTCAGAGCACCTAAAGCTTTATTCATGCAAAAAAGGAAAACAGTGACTCTAAAACTGTACATGCTGGGAATATTTTTGCGAATTTGAGGGGGAGGGGGATGACTTTTCAAACATTTGAAATAAACTTGACCTGCCTATGTAATACACGAAACTAACTAAAATTAAGTCTCTAGCTCTTATAGTTTCCGAGATCTAGGTGTTCATACAGACAGACAGACGGACAGACAGACAGGGCTATATCGACTCAGCTCGTCGTCCTGATCAAGAATATATATACTTTGTGGGGTCTGCCACGCCTCCTTCTGCCTGTTACACACAAATGTCATTTGCACAAACTTAATAGACCCTTTTGTACTTTTTTAAAGTACAGGGTCTAAAAAAATGTAATAACATACTAATGTGATACTACAGTGCTAAAGTGCTTGATTGAATATGAAATTTGTTAAGCAAACAGAAGAGAAAATAATAGTTGTCATTCATTTTTTAGCTTATTTGTAATTCAAGAATAGTTAGAAGTAAAATGAGTTTGGTATCTGGTAAAAATGAATTATATATCCAATCGTAGATCAATTCTAGCTAAGCCATCTTGCTTTACAGATCTTTCTCCGTTTTACAAACAAATTGCATAGTATAGAGAGCTTAGTTTATCTTCTCTTCTGTCTTTATATTTTCTTTAAATAATATATAAATAATAAAAAAAAAGTCCTTAAAATTTCTTCACATAAAAACTGGCTTTAATTTATTCATAAAAAACGCTAAAGTGAAACATCAATTGTTAATTGGTATCTATACAAAAAAATGATATACTATATGAGCTCTGCAGCAAATTAATCCAATCGTAAAAGATTTCCAACCAAGTCATCTTTTTTTAGTGAAATTTCTCTGTTTTACTAACATTTTAAATAGCATAGAGAGCATAGTTTAACTTCTCTTCGGCCTTTATTAAATAAAAATGTCCTTAAAATTTCATCACATACAAACTGGCTTTAATTTATTCACAAAATGCTAAAGTGAAACATCAATTGTGAATTGTGCATATATGTATGTAGAATTAAGTGTCACATCTTTCTATTTGTTATGTTGGTTTGGGAGCAATACAAGCGTGGCTAATGGCTGGGAAGAGGGTGTGTCTGGGTGTGTGTGGAAAATCAAGAATGCCATACAATGCAATTTTCAAATAACACGAACGGCAAATAACAATTCAATTCATTTATTTGCACAGCAATTTGGCAGTCAGGCAACTGCATCAAACTAAATATACAATCCCCAGTACTACTACTACTACTACTTGTTGTTATAGTAGTTGTTGGTTTTTCATTCATGGTTGTTGTTTTTGGCATAATCCGAAACTAACAGACGCGAAATGGATTTGTCGTTTGACAGTTGATGGATGTGACGGTTCCAGCCAACTTGAAACAAAAAGGAATGTCTAGTCGGATAGTGGGGGGAGAGATGAGAGGTGTAAATAAAATATCAGCTCTTAACTGCTTTCACATACGAGTACAATGCAATTCGTTTGTAATAAATATGTCACATAACAGTAACGGCAAAATAAACTAGACCACCTCCCAGACCCACTCCCCCTCCGACCGCGATAAACAAGCGAAAAAAATGCATGTAAATTATAATAATGTTGGCAGAGCAATTAATTAATTATGTGGCTTTCGAAATATATTTATTAATTTCATTCCACGCTCATATATTTATTTAAAGACTACACTAACCATAGGGAAAGTCTTATGAATCTGACAAGAGTTTTGTGCATTATTATTATTATTACTATTTCAAAGCTTTGCTTAAACACAAATGCCTTGTCTGACCCTACACATTTTCTACAATTTTCATTACCATTATATGGAGTGGCAAAAAATACTCACTAAATATGAACTGTGAGTAATTATCACAAGCCACAAAACAAAATTCACACATAATTTTATTAGTAGATTCCCTTTTGATATATGTAGAGTGTAACAGACAGATTTCTGTTGTGTCTTTTATAGTTTCACGTTGCGATTTTTTCACCTGCCCGCATTTAAATGTGAAATTAATGCGCATTTGTCTGTCAGGCTGTCTGTCTGTCTGTCTGCTTCTGTGGCAACTTCATCTGCATTTGTCTGTTGCACCTTTGTGCATGTGGCACGTGCACCTTTTGCCAACTTTGCTTAACTGCTCTCAACTGAATTCGCGTCCATGTCACGTCGTCATGTCAACGGCATTCGCATCGCATCGCTTCGCAATGCATCGCTTCATTTGATCTGAACGCTCATACGCCCCGTTGTACGTTTCTATGGATGTGAGATGTATGCGAAAGAGTCCCTACAGAATGCAATTGCCATTAAAATTATACAACTTTCTAAGTATACTTATAATGAACTTAATGTGCGTGCCACGTTTGCCACATGTTGCCGACAGTGTGTGGGCGAGCTTAAGACAAGCCTCGATATATTGGCAAAGGAGTTTTAGCAAGGAAATCTTGAAAGCTTTCAGTCAGAAATTCTTGCACTTATTTGATTACAAATTCTTACTATTAAAACTTAGCATGAAGAGGTTCAAAACCCTTCAACAACTAACAGAAATTTTATAAGAAAATTTTAAAATATCCAATACATTTTAGCTCACTTTATAAGACTCTAGAATAGCTTCAAAGCTGTTGAAAGCTTTCAGGCTTCAAACTAAAAAGCGCTTTTAGCTGATTTTTCATATTTTACTTGAAGTGCCATCATATATCTCTTTCAAAATACCTACATATACATTTAAGCTAAAGCCTATAAACCTGCAAAGCTCTGCAATCAGATTTGTTGGCAGCTCGTTGAATGGCCTTAAGCACAACGAGTACGAGTACGACTACGACTAGCTGGAGTTGGTCAATGCAGTATGGAGTGAAATTTATGTGGCTTATGCCGCACATTAGCGCATTGTCACCGCACTCGGCACACTTTCAATAAATTACCTCGAGGCACGAGTAGCACACACACTCAGTCGACTAATGCGCTTAGCGAGAGAGGTGGAGGGGTGGAGAGAGACACAATGGAAACTTGTGTAGCAACATGGCGACAAAAATCCGCCATAAATAAAGGATAACAATTTGTTAGCCACGGCAACAAGTGGTAAACTAAATCAACAAAAGTGCGAGTAGATTTCGGCCAGAAAAGGCAACGAGTTTGCTCAGTTGCTCTGTCCTTCGAGTCCTTCCAGCATATGTACATATGCGAAGGTGCAAGTACGCATTGTAGCAGGTGGAACTGGCGCTGATAAACAGTTATCTGTGTTTACTTTAGCATGTGAGCGTCTGTTTGCGAGTCCTTGAGTTATGAGCGTCATATTTTTTGGGCGGCATAAGCTAGTACTCCCTGAATGCCTTCAGGTGCTTAGACAAAAAGGGGTGAAGGGTTACAAATTTTTCCTCATTTGCTCACTTAATTTTCTAAGCATCAGAAACTCGAGAGAAAACTTTGCTGTGGGTAAGATGAGCCATTTGATTTTGGGTCTACCTCAAGCACAATGGCAAAAGTAAAAGAACTCCGTTTCGGTTTCTTTTTTGTTGTTGTTGTGTTGTTGTTGAAGGGCTTTAGGTACATTTCACTTTGTAATGCACAACAATAACAACAAACAGCAAATTTAGCGGTAGTCCCAGCATCTCCAGAGACAGCTCAAATTAAGCCTTCAACGGAAAGTGTCCCTTTTCTTTTCGGCCTGCCTTCTGTTTTATTCTTTTCTTGGTAATAACATTATGCAATTTTACGCACACTTTGGCTTTTTCCTAATCTCAACAGAGGTATTTTAAAATTCATACTCAGCATTCACTCATATTCATCTCATAAATAGGTTTTTACTCACATCATCTTTGAGAGAGTATTTGATATTCGCTGTGGTTTGTGGACTGCCTTTTGTCTTGGAAGAGAATCAATCTTTACAGTGTCCCCTGTCATTGCCAGTAAAGCATATCATTGAAAATATTTAATTCATTTTAAAAAATTAAACATTTTCCTTGTCTTTCAACGTATTTAATAAAGTTAGCTGAGGCTAATATAAATAGACTTTAAATGAGTGAAACAAACTTCATCTGAACGCTTGTTTACCTCATCAAAAACATATATCCATACATTATCCTTCTGCCTGTTACACACGTCAGCCGTTCGCACAAATCGTGTAGTCCCTTTTGTACCTTTGAAGTACAGGTTCAATTGAAATTGACTGATGACAGCGAAGGGAGGCAGAGATTTCTTTGAGTTCTGTCATGCCACATTCGACTGCTGTTGCAATTGCACAACTAAAGCTTCAACAATACGCTTCATTAGGCAATTAACACGTGCACAATAATTTAATTAACATTATTGACTGCACAATGAGTTTTTAAAGATATGGAAGTGATGCTAAACTTCAAATTAAACTCTCAAAATACCTTCCTCTTTCTTCTGTCATTTGCATGACAAATATTTCTGATAAGTATGCCTATGATATCGGGAAAATTCTGATATCACACTGCCTGTACTTAATCCAACATATTCCCGTAAAGAATCAGAACTTTAATCTTGTAATGTTTGATAGACCAATTTATTTACTGTCACATGCTTGATTTTTTAATGTGCGTAGACACTACTATATATGTATATAGTCTTCGGCTCAGCCTTCAATAGAAATCGTTTATATATGGATAATACAGCTCTTTGAATTCTTCACGCACACGATTATTTCCTAAGCAACATCCGCCATCACAGTTGCAACAGAAAATGTTACATGGTCCCTCGCCGCAACAGGAATCAGGATACCTTAGCCTACCGCAGAGCTTTGTATAGCATCTCCTGGTATCAAAACCCTGTGGGGTTCCTCCCTTAAAGTCCTTGCAAAGTTTGTTAGCGTCGGATCTGATATTGAACTTAACTGTAGTCGGTCTACAGCATTCGCCTTCGGTCTGCTCGTAAAGCAGTCCAGTACAAAGAATTAGTATGAGCAACCGCATGACGATGCTCGCTGCTAGCTACTAAATATACTAATCCAACTTATATTAACATTTTATTTATATAAATGCAGTGTTGCATGGTGTAATTGCATTGGTCTCAGTTATTTTCATTTAAATAGCGATACTTGGAATTATATACGTAACCGCTTCAATGCGTTTTAAATGCTTTCAAAGCGATATATAATTTATACACGATTTCTTTGCTTATTACAATTATTTTAATAATTAAATATTTACCAAAAGTAAGTCTATGCCTGTAAAAATATGATTTTAGACCATCTGAATATATATTTACTTAGATTTGTAACACTTGATACAAAATTTTATTAACTTTCATCTGCATATTTCTTAAATTATTTACCAAATTTTTTGTACGGCGACAATTTATGGGCCTTGACGAATTTTATATAGCCTCTGGGTTGGCCTTCGGCATATTCTTCAAGAGATACTTTCTAAGTCTTTATAATACAGCTCCTTGAAATCTTCAAGCACACGTTTACTTCCTGCGCAGCATGGGCCATCACAGTTGCAACAGGAACTGTCACATTTTCCCTCACTGCAACAGGGATCAGGGGACCTCAGCCTACCGCAGAGCTTTGTATAACAATTCTTGGTATCGAAACCATGTTGGACTCCTCCCTTAAACGTCTTGCAAAGTCTATCTCTGTTGGACTTGATAGTGAACCGAAGCTTAGTCGATCTACAGCATTCGCCTGCCGTCTGGCAATGCTGTACAAGCAATCCTGTACAAAGAGTTAGCATGAGTAACCTCATGACGAACTTCGCTACTAGCTGCAAACTTATATTTACATTTTACTTATATAAATGCAGAAGATGCATGAATTGGTCACACTAATTTTGCTTTAAATAGCGATGTGTGTGACCGTTTCGAAGTGTTTCAAATGCATTCAACAAGAATTTTATACATCCCTGACCTATGGACTATTTCTTATTTTATTTTTGATGATTTTCGAATACTAAGCTAACACAAAGGGAAATATGAAGTCTAAATGAACTCAAATTCAGAATTGAATTAAATAATATTTTTCTCCATATAAAACTAGTATTTTGATTTTCGAAACAAGTATAAAAAGTCTAGATAAAAGAAAGTTCCAAATAAATAATAAAATGGGGTATATTAACTTTTACAGTATTTTACAAGAACTTTGTGACTTATTTCATTTACAAGAATTTCGTCTTAGTTTTAGCACTATTTCCTCTCTTGGGGAGATATTAAGATTGAATTTCAACTAATAAATTCTTAACTTCTTCTCTATCTTGTCCAGGCTCGCTCAATATCGTCCCCAAATTTCCTCATGAAATCGATATGGACGCGATCATCTCTGCCCCAGCATCCTCTATCACAGTTGCAACAGAATATGTTGCATTTGCCCACACCGCAGCAGGGTGTTGGACTGTTCAGCTTACCGCAGAGTTTCGTTTCGCATAATAAGTCCACCAAGCTTTTGTAGCCTCCCTGAAAGGCATTGCACCTTTTCTTGACGCTGGACTTGATAACAAAAAATATTGTAGTTGGCATACAGCAAGCGCCCGACGTCAGTTCGAAAAGCAATCCAGTACAAAGGGTAAGTAAGAGCAACCGCATTACGAAGTCAACTAATTACACTAATACCACTCATATTAACATTTTATTTATATATATTCAAAGTGTTTCATGGTGTAGTTGAATTTGTTCCACTAAATTTACTTTAAGTAGATAAATGGAGCGATAAGTGTGACCGTTTCGAATGCATTCTATATTCATTTTATACAAGTTTAGTCTTATTTTATTGTCAATTCTTAATTCCTTGCAAAGGCATCTCTCGTTTCTTTCCAATACTTATTTCTGAAATCGACAAGGACGCGATCATTTCTTCCCCAGCATCCTCTATCACAGTTGCAACAGAATATGTTGCATGATCCGACACCGCAACAGGGTGTCGGATAGTTCAGCCTACCGCAGAGCTTTGTGTAGCAATACTTATCATAGATGCCTAATCTCTCTCCCCTAAAGGAACCGCACCTTTTATTTACGCCGTCCTTGATGTAGAAATGAATTAAGGTCGGTCTACAGCATTCGCTTGACGTCTGTTGGTAAAGTAGTCCAATGCAAAGAGTAGCTATGAGCCACCGCATGAGGAAGTCTGCTACAGGCTACTGAGTACACTACTCCCATTGTCGATTCATTTGTGTAAATCTATAATGTTCCATAGTGTAATTGAGTTGGTCACCCTAATTTAGTTTTAAATAGCGATAAATTAACCGTTTCAGTGAGACCATTCTGAATTTTGTGGAATAGTAAAACAAAACTGTAAAGATTATTTACATTGAATTAGATTATGTATTAAAAAATGAACGTCAAAATTTACAAATTATTATTGACCTCAAGTGTGGTTTTTTTTTTTGTGCATTTGCCAGGCTGTATAAAGAACTCTGGTCACACTGAGTTCCATTTATTGTTTTTGTTTTACATTATGTTTTAAAAAATGAGAGACCAAATTTACTAATTATTCTCTACTGAGTGTAGTTCTATTTATGCATATGACTGGCGGTATAAAGAACTCTGGTCACACTGAGTTCCATTTATTTATGGCCCTCCGCTCACGTGTGTTTTTGTAACATTTACACTGTGCTGATGAGCTGATCAAAATCAAATCAGCTTGCAATCGTAGACCTTGAGATTCCATTTGAGTGCTGGCATCAGCTTTTTCTCGTCTACTCCTTTGCTGTTTTTATTTCGTTGTCGTATTCGTATTTTGCTTCTATGTCAATCAGGCGAGACATCGTTACTCGTTTGCATACAAATTACAGATGCAAGTCACATTTGATTGAAAACAATTTGAAATGATATCGCAGTCTTGCGAAACTTGCGTCCTCGGCTCCTCCAGCTGAAGTGGCTCTATTTTATATTTTATTTATATACTTTTTTCTGATTCTATACCCTACCTTCACCTGTTTATAAAAGGGCAACAGAGGTGTGCAGGGCACTCACTTTATTGCTTTTACGTGCAAATTGTTGTGTGGGTGGGTGTGGACCATAAACGATATGAAACCTAAAAATTTCTGCACAGTTTCTCTTGGTATTCGCATTGCGATTACTCAATTCTCCATTCGCAATTCGCAATTCTCTCGCCTTTTGGCTTTGGCTACACTGAATCCTTGGCATGTATTGCATACCATTTCAATTCATTTCATTTCATTTTCAGCTAAAAGCGTACGCATTTACGCTTTCAGCTTTCAAGTGGAATGCAACTCCTCTGAGTGCGCTCAGAGCATCGATTCTTTGCTCTTTGATTGCATTGCTCAACTGCTAGCAACTGGCAGCTAATCAAAGCATTTGACAGGCTAGCCAACACCTGAATTTACCTGGATTTTCCACTCTCAAATGCTCGATAGCTCGCTAGCTCGATGTTCTCGTTAACAATTCTCCCTCCAGTTGCAGCGTATATTCAAATAATTACCAACATAAGCCATCAAATGACCAGACACACACAGGCATATCAATAGGATGTGTGTGTGTGTGTGAGTGCGTGTGTTATTTGCAGTGTTTGCCAATATGCTACAGCACAGGTGAGTTGCTGTTGTAAGCGCTCTAATTGTTGTCGTCAGTGTTGTTGTTGTTGTTGCCGCTGCGTGGACTGTGAGCTTGTAAATAAGCCTTAATTATTGCTATTGCCGCCATAAAGCCACCACACACACAATAAACATGCTAATTCAAGATGGGCGTGGCACACACGCACACACACAACAGCCGGACGTTCGATAAGCCAATTTGTTAGTATGTGCGTGTGTGTGTGTGTGTGGAACTATGCCAAATGCCAGGCAGCTTAGCAACATATGAGTTTGCAATATGTGTACGATTGCGTTACATAACAAACAGCTTTTGTGCAGCAACTGTTGCGCTGCACGGCTTACAAAAACTAAGTACACAAAACGATCCTCAGAGGAACTGAACAAAAGCGTTTTCAATGAGAAGTAATTAAATTTACCGTCAATTGAAGCTTGAGTTATCGTTGTCAATCGATAATAAGCAAGAAGCTGTGTTGGTAGAACGAATACCGTGATAAAACGAACTGATGTTGTGGTCAGTCGATTACTCATTCAGTTTTCAATAAGCAGTAATTGAATTGAGTGTCAATTGTAACTGAAGTTATCGATGATAATCGACAATAGCTAAGAAGCGGTGATGGTAGAACGATAAGCGCGATAAGGTTAACTGATGTTGTGGTCAGTCGATTACTCATTCATTTTTCAATAAGCAGTAATTACACTTAGCGTCAATTGTAACTGCAGTTATCAATGTCAATCTATAATCGATAGCTAAGCGCGATAAAACGAACTAATGTTGTGGCCAATCGATTACTCATTCAGGCAGAGCTGCCAGCCTTAGTCAAATTTTCATTGCATACTTTTGAGCTGCTAAGAAAATTCGACTTGTATGATAGTTGTGAAATGACAAAGGAGTTATATTGTAAAAGTATTTGTAATACTAACAAAACTACTGATATTACAGCTTGTTAGCAATAAATCAGTTTAAGTTGCAGTTTAGTTAGCACAGCGATAATCGCACTATATAAATGCATGTAATTTTGCTTAGATGGCGGCTAACATTCAATTACGTAAACATTTGCCCCAGGTGAGGCTAACAAATGTTGAGCATTTACATGGAACAACACGAACTGCAGCTGCTGCACCATCGGCTGTTGCCACTCCCACGCTCTCTGGTCGAGGCGTTGTCATAATTAGAACGTGCTACTGCACCGTACCACTGTGCGCGCACACTGTGCACATAAACGCTCATCAAATCCACTTAAACTGGTAATGGCCGATGCAGCTATAGATACGCTTAACCAGACACACTCTCACACTCGCCACGGCGTCAATTGGTTTTGTTTGCCAGCAGCAAAACACGCATACGACGCACAGTGGTTGAAAAAGGGTAAAAGTGGACTTCAAATTTGTCAATTGGTTGAGAAATTTGAAGTGTATATTCTTTATATTTCACATAAATTTTGTAGTATTTTTGAAATAATTTTTGAGTGTTTTATTTATACATAATAGGCAAATAAGTTAAAGGTTTATTTTCGTCACTCTTATTATCATTTGCTGCCACAGTACCTCGCTCTGTGCTCTGTAGGTGTGGCTGTGCGTAGGTGTATGTGTGTCCAGGTGTGTGTGTGTGGCTTTTAAGTGCTGCTCGGCTTAGCCAAAGGTGCAATGCAACCAACAGCAGGATGATGGCCCAGTCCTGTCGCTGTTTGCCTGCGGCTTGGACAGCAGACGCGTGCTGGATGGAGTAAGAGTTTCTCCTCACTCCATCCAGAGAGTTCATGTGATGTGATTTTTGCACTGATTTGCGTTTAATTGAATTTCGCCTCCGACACAGATCAGCCAGCGTCTCGGTCAACTTGTGCAGGGGGTCGGCTATCAATTTGCTAAACTCATTTAATTGTGGCGGGGAGGTATACATGTTGAGCCTACTTAAAATGATTACGAAGCGGCCACTAAACGGACAGACAACTGCGTACCACATAAATCAAGACGCCTCGAGGCTGGTCAATGAACCAACAGCAAAGAAGGAAAGAAGAAAAAAAGGCAAACGCATAAAATGTGTAAGCAGGGTATAGAATGTCGAGGGTGCGAGTATCTGCGCTGGCCACTGGCATTGCCTTTGGGTCTATAACTATTAATGATGTGGCCTACAAGCCTCAATATACGAGAGCGAGTACGGGTACGAGTACGAGTACGTGCTTCCAATGCCGCAGTCTCAGTTGCCACTAGGAGCAGAACTAGGACTGGGAGTAGGCGTAGGCCTATGCCCGCATCGACTCCCAACACTGAGAAACAGTGCAAGAAATGCGCGAAGCGGAAACAACTTAATGACGCGCGGCGCTAATGGTTCACTTAAGCACCCACATAAGTTTACCACCAGCCCTACCAAAAAAACAGAACGACAAAGAGAAAAGCAAAATACGAAAAAGTATATGCGAAATGAAAAAGAGTAAGAAGTGTAAACATGGTGAGAGTAACGAATGGAGGATGCTCTAGCTGAGGTATATGTATTGGAAAAGTAGCATATTGTATAGAATAATATATATACATAGGTAGCTTACAACTCTTTAGTAAATGGTGCATAAGAGTCAGAATTCTACAAGAGCATTGGGAAAAATAATTACTTAGCTCAGCACGCAATTTCATTTGATAATTTTATATACATTTTATTTGCATTCTCTTGGAATAAATATTAATATTTATTTATATATTTTTTTCACACTAAACAATTTATTATACTTTTGACAGATGCCGAGCAAACCTCATCTATTGTATATTAAATTCTATTAATTTTCGTATTTTCAAAGAGTATGTCTTAGCTGAGATCTAACCATTTTTTATTGGTGTTTTTTTTTCCTCTACATTTTAGAGGCGTCATTGGGCGTGTGGGTGTCACTGTGTTGTCGTTTTGCTCGCCAAAAATCGGTAGACGCTTGCACGTACCGCTCTCCTCACTTCACTACAGTGCTAGGCTCTCCTCCTCGCCCCTTCCCACTTCTTCCGCTCTCTCCAACAGCTGCTCCGCTCTGCTCCACTGACGCCGTACAGTAATAATTTCTCGCTAATGGTGTCCTAAATTGTCAAGAAATATGGAACCATTTGAATGTGGCGCGCCCTCCCCTTGATGAGTGTGAGCATGTGGGTGTGGCGTTTGCCACACTCACACTCCAACACACACACACAGACACACATTTGTGTGTGTAATGAGTATATATGAGGCGCTGTTGCTGAGTGCGCGGCTTTTAGTTCGTTTGTGCTTTTGACTTCCGGTTAGCCAGTCGACTAGAAATGTCTTTGTTTTCTATTTTCTATTCCTATTCCGAGTTCTATTTATATTTTGACTTCTTTCCAACAGTGGGCGTGTGTCTCAAGTGTGGGCGTGCCCGGTGGGCTGACTGAAGTTGCCAATGTTTTTGACAACACATAACACACAGAGTGTAAAGGCTACGGCACGGCAGTAAATACTTAACCTATCATGAACCCACAAGTTAGGAGGAGGCACGTGTTCAAGTATGGGCTGGGCAGAGCCTAGGAAAACTCTAAAAGAAATGACATAAATTAAAAAATAATAATAGCAACAACAAGAAAAAGTTGCAAAAGACTGTATTGAAATTTGATACAATATATGTAGCATACTTTTCAGGGCAACTCCTCTAACAATCTACTTAAACAAAAACTATAATTTATCAGTCATTTCAACGAAATATAATTCTACAAAAATTATAGAAAAATCCTTGAAACTTCTGTTTTCCTAGTATTGAACTTAAAACTACCTTAAAGCCCCAGTTGGAGTTTCAATTACGCTCTGCACAAGTCGTCCACTTGTTGCTGGTACAGGTACTTACGTCATAAAAGCACGTAACATCAAACAGCAACGTCATGCTTACGTCTCATTGAGCTATCCACGAGAACTCATTGTTATTGTGCCCTGTTATTGTGTCTTTGTCTCAAACTTGTGCTGTGGTAAATATCCTCAAAGATGGCAAAGCATTCATCTCCAGCTAGTTGCCAGAGACAGCAATGATGAGTGCAAAAAAAAGCGTAAAACTTTTCTGTGTCTGTGTGTGTGTTTATTTGTATTGTGTTGAAGCGTTTATGCCAACACAGACGTAAAAAATCTGCTACTTATAAATTATGTTTATTTATTTATTATATTTTTTGAAACAGCTGCGCTCAACTACGCAGCATTTTGTCCAAAGTTGTCGCTGTTTATGCTGTCAACGAGTGTCCTGGTCCTGCTGCTAGAGTCCTGAGTCCTGTTCTATATTCCTGGCATAACAATGCTTTCGCTTTTGCCAGCGTTTACGGTTTCTTTTTGTTGTTATTTTTTCATAAATCTGCTCAAAAGAAAGATGAAAAAATACGTTGTACAAATGTTGTTGACAGCGGACAACGGAGACATGGGACACCGAGGACATTGGACAGCCCGACCTACAGGACACTTGCTCTGCTCTTCTCTTCTCTCTCCCTTATTCTTCCTCTTTATCACCCTGCCAGCTGGCCATTTAGTTAGTGTCTGTGCGTACAGAAAAAAATATAAGACGAGGGTAGCCCCAAATTGGCCAAGCTGACGAAATTGCGGTAGTTCGAATTGAACCCTCGAGGCGTTTATGAGGCATTTGTTGCTAATAATGCTATCGATGTGACAAATACACTTACAAGTACACGCATATTTACATAGATATATATGTATATATGTATGTACTGGTAAGCTTAGCACAAACGCTAAGCTCGAACTTCATAGGAACTGCAAAGAACATGCTTCAGTGCTTAAGCTAAATGGAATTTATTTTGAAAATAAAATTACTCATGCTACAATAATATGTTGTAAATTAAACACAAAGATATTTAAATTTGTTCTAAAACTTTGCTACTTTGCTTTACTCAAATTCAAAAGTCGCTCTCTACTTTTTCTATATTTATTATTTTAATCCAAGTAGCTAATTTTCTTAAGTATAAAAATATTGCTTTTATTTTTGGCATTTTTAAAATGGATAATGACGTGATAGTATCACCCACAACCATCAAGTTTCAATATCCATTTCCCCAGATTCAAAAGCGAATGCTGAGTCTGCTCAATATAAATAAACTGCCCGTTCTATATACCATTGATTTGGACAAGGGGTATCTGTTCAAGGCCTTTCCCAAGAGTGGTCATATACCACCATACGCCACCACTGAGATTGACATAGTGATGCATCCGATCAAGGAGCGTATTGAGAACTCCTCGCTGACAGTGAAATATCTACTGCAATCCGAGATTGATAATAATCATGATCAGGATTGGACACAGCCTCATGCAGTCACAGTAAGTCTAGTTGTAGAGAATTGTGCCGGGGATCCGACCTACATGCGTATGTGTGGCCTGGATGAGAATACCAAGTCCCTAGTCTCAGCCGTGAGTGAACAATATGAACCTATGTGTAGTACCTGCTGCCTCAAGCGCTATATGCTGCATTATAAGAGGAACAAGATAAGCTATTGGCTACGCATCGTTATGGGGATCATGCTCATGTTGCCACTATCAGCAATAGGTGAGCTGGGATTATAGTAATTATGATTAAGATTTGTAGTAATTAATCTAATTTACAGCCTTTTTGGTGTGGAATTGGCTGATGGGTCCAGATGATGAGTTTGTGCTCAACTAAGAACTTTTGAAACATTTATGAATAGTTTCACATACTCGTATAGAATATATTGCTTACAGCAATAATTATGACTCTATACATTGCCATATATATACTCTTATAGAATATATTGCTTACAGCTATAATTGCGACTCTTACTCTCATTCAATCTCAGCTGCATGTGGCATGCTGTTAAATCAATCATACGCACCGTTGGCTGCGGCTTTAAATCAACTTGCAGACTGTCTGGCTGATTAACTCAACTCACGCACACTTACACACAGTACACACACATACGCACACACTCAAGTGGCACGTTTATGTTAAGATTTATTTATCTGGCAATTATTGCCACAATTAATTTCTAATTGCATTCGAGGCGCGCTTCAGTCAGGCCATTGTTGTTGTTGCTGTTGCTGTTGTCGCTATTGGCATTGCAACTTTAATTAATTTGCGTCTCTGTCATTGTCTCGATCCGCTGCTTTATGCTCACTCAATTAACATTTTGCACATGTGTGTGTGTGTGTGTGTGTGTGTGTGTGTGTGTGTTTGTTTCAATTCAATTTGTGACCCAATTGCCATCAAGATTTAAATTCAATATCCACCCAACTACTCTAATTGAGCCCCCAAGGCATCAAGCCAAGTGCCTCCTCATTGGTCTGCGCCAGTTTATTTTATACTAAATTTGCACGGCAAACACTTAAAATGCCATCAGCTGTGGCAGAAATATACACCGACTACGAGTACTAAGTGTATCCCCAATGACTTGGTTTTCACTACTTTGCACTCTTTGTTGAAAGAAAAATTTGGGAAAAAAATATTTAAAAAATTGGGATGTATAAAGGAGTTACAGTTGAAAATTCTAGCTAAAAAATTCTAGCAAAAAATTATAATTACAACTAAGAATTCTACACTAAAAATTCTACCGAATGAACATAAAAAATCAACGAAGTTACAGTTAAAATTTCTGGACTAAAAGTTTTAATAAAAACATAAAATAAATTCAGACTTCCAAAGAAGTTTCACCTGCAAATTCTAGGTAATATATACTAAATAAATTTAAATTACAGCGTAGAATTCTACACTAATAATTCTAGCGAGAGCACATAAAAAAATCAAGGAAGTTACAGCTAAAAATTCAAGTAAAAACATAAAATAAAATCAGTCTTCTAAGAAGTTTCAGCTGAAATTTCTAGTCTCTTTTCTTAGTCAGAGTACTGCTTATTTAAAAATAATAAAAACACCAAATAAAAAGCCCTTATTTCACTCAACAATAACGTGTCCAATCTGTAAACTTTCGTATTGTAATGCCAACAGTTAAGTACTTAGAAAATACTTGCACTTAAGACCTCAAATCTCATCGCTTAGTCCAGGTAAAGTTTCAATTATTAGCAGCTTGCGGCAACTTTTGCAGCAAATCAAAGACCGAAATTGAATTTTGAGCCTCAATTTATGGCAAAGTAGAAACAAAAGAGAAGACAAAGCAAGTGTGTGTGTGTGTGTGTTTGTGTGTGGTAGAGATGACTGAAGAATTGTTTTTGGCCACATCGACTGTCAGAGCATTTGCTGCATTTATTATTGTGCTCTCTGTTGTTGTTTTGCTTTATCACAATCTGAATTTATGTGACATAAGGAAGTATGTAACGGACTCTGGGCACCCTGTACACCCCACACCCTGCACCCTGCACCCTGTCGCTTGATTGTATTGAGAAATGAATGAAATTAGAATGTCTGATGGCAATTTGAATTGGTTTTCTTCACCCCCTCCCCTCCCTCTGATTGTCTGTCTCTTTATTTATTTGGCTTTTTGTCTATTCGTTTGTTGTGCCTCGTTTGCTGGCCAATTTCAAGC
This sequence comes from Liodrosophila aerea, assembly GCA_035045005.1. Classification (NCBI taxonomy): domain Eukaryota; kingdom Metazoa; phylum Arthropoda; class Insecta; order Diptera; family Drosophilidae; genus Liodrosophila; species Liodrosophila aerea. The sequence goes on from JAWNNL010000053.1 coordinate 838,537, forward strand.
GACACCACAAGACAGGCCACAAAATGGCATTCTAGATGCCCCTGCCCTACCCCCCTCTGAGTGCTGCCACAGGCCTGCCCTTTAGCCATAGCCCTTCGCTTTTGATTGCTGTTGCATGTCAAAAGATTTGCGAGCCAAATGAAAATATTTTGTAGACTACACTGAGAATAAAAAAGGAATAGAATATAGGTAAAAATACCTATAAAATTACTGATCCAATATTAATATTAAATTAATAAATATATTATTAATATTTCATTTCTATAGTAATTTCTTTTTAGTGGTTTATTTCTTGCAGTGTAGCTACGTTTTTTGAAGCGTTACACTGCAATGTCATAAAACATTATTGACATTTCAATTGCAAAGCGTTTTGTACGACACATCACGGTCAGCTGAGAGCTGAGAGTGAAGTCTGAAGAGTGGAGTCTGTCAGAGTTTTAGCTGTAAAAGAGGAACAGCGATTGGTAGGAAGAGGAAGGAGGAGGGGTGGGAAGCGCACTGCCTTGGCACATTTCTTTATGACATTTTTGTTACTGTCGCTTAAATAATTTCATGTCTGTGTTGTCACGCCGTTTGTTTTAAGCAGCCCACACAGCTGCCACGCCCCTCTGCCCCCCAGGCTAAGATTCATTAAATTGTTGAGACAAAATGTTTAAGGGCAAGTGGTTGTCTCACCGCCCTCCCTCCCCGCACACTTTTTTTGACTACCTTTTACGCTGTGGTTGTGGCAGCGGCACGAAGCACGCATAAAAGCTACAACAGCCGCAAATGCTGAGTAAAACTTTTTTTCGACGGTTTTCGGGGGGTTTTGTGTTTCTTCTTAGCCCAAAGTTTTACGAGCTTATCCGTAGAAATAAAAGTGAGCACAACATGATGAAAAACATACAAAAACACGTGCCAATAAGGTTGACTGGCAGAGAACAACCGAGAACAACTTATAAGCAACAACCATAACAACTACGTAGGGAGAATTAAAACACGCAACAGTCAAGTCAAGTTTACTAACTTGGCCAGGAGGAGTGAAGACATCTTTCAGTTTTGGCAGCTGCTGAGGTTACAAGTCGCGTTCGCTCTACGCTTCAGGTGAATGAAGAACCGAACCGAAAAAATAAAAGTTATAAGGTGCCAAAGGCCGTAAAAGATGCAATCAAAATCAAACTGATTTGTCTCCGGGGATCGTTGGTAACTTTTATGTTTACGAGCGAGCCACAGAAACTGAAAAATGCACAAAAAAAATACTTAGTTATTGTAGGCATTGAACGAAGGGAAGATACTCAGTGAAATAGAAGTAGTATTATTTGAATAACATATTTCAAATAATTTTTATATATTTTACAATTAAATTAAACTCAATAAAGGTTGATAGAATATATTTAAAGTTTTTTAAAATATTAAATATTTGATTAGAGAAGTAATAGTATAATTTATTAGTGAAATACAGGTCGTATTACTTTGATAAAATATTTAAAATAATTTATATATATTTTACAACTAAATTAACATCGATAAAGGATGATAATATATACTTTAAACTTTTTTAAATGATAAATATTTGATTAAACAAGTAATAATATAATTCATTAGGGAAATATAAGTAGTATTACTTTGATAAAATATTTTAAATATTTTATATATATTTTACAATTGAATTAATCTCCATAAAGGTTGATAATATATATTTAAAGATGTATAAAATCTACATAGTTGATTAAACAAATAATAATATAATTTATCAGAGATTTTGTATACTAATTTGCTTAACAAAAATTCTATTTCTTTCATTCCATCACAGTAAATACTTTGCCTGTGTTATTCATTTAGTAATACTAATTTGTTCATTATTTGAATTGCAATTAGTCGAGCATACCTCATTCCATCAGTTTACAGGTGAAACTAGAGCAGTAACTAGTAAATTATATACGGAAGACATTTGAATTTGCGGTAGACAGGAAAAGAAGCTACGCCCGCTGGACGGGCTTTAATTAGACAAGTCGTGAAGTCGGTTAAGTTATGGCCAGACGATGCTGAGTCGAGTCGTGAAATTTATGCGTTAAAATTGCATAATTTCCATACACACACACACACACATACACTCGCACACAGCCACACTAAAAGTTAGGACATAAATTTCAGAGTCAAGGTAAGAGGCTAAAGTTTTTGACTGCCAATTCCCTCTGCCCGTCGTCCGGCTGAACTCCCTGGACTCATATTGAATTAAACACTTTGTGTGTGTGTGTGTGTGTGTCTGTGTGTGTTTGGTCTACTTATTGCCGCCTGCAAAGTGTCTCTTGTTGCCAGCAATCTGTGAGATACTCACAGCATACTCATAGTCATACTCACACACACACTCATTCACACACTCATACTCACAGTCGATACGAGTGCTTGCTCAATGACACAGACATTCGATATTCGTGCTCGTACGATTCGTTTTTAATTTCCTGTTTTGCTGCCTCTCCGATTGCTCCGATTGCCCGTCGGCTTCAGTAGTATCTCTGCCTGCTGCTCTTTTATCGGCCCATGTCTGTCGCTATATTTTCCTTGCAATTGCAAATATAGCCAAAAATTTCGGCTTTTCTTTTTGGTATTTTGTTTGCTCGTAGTATTATTGTTGCTGTTGTGCTGTGTGGCAGTTTAAGTGAATTTTTTGTTTGCTACTACGCGGCCGCCTCTCTAATAGTTTTTACTGCAACTTTATTTAGTGTCTGCAGTTCCCCCCCTCCCCTCTCCTATCCACCATTCAATTTTCCGTGCAACTGTTCGTTTTTTTACACCATTTGGACGGGGGGGTTCTTTTTTTGTTTTGGTATGTGTGCAGCATTTTTGAACATTTTGCAATGAATTTCTGTTTCATAGCGACTGTCTGTCCGTCCATCTGTCCCTCTGTCTGGCGGCGTTTTTATGAAGATAAAAAGCTCAGCGAATCGACACTGGTCTAGGCCCGGGTCTCTGCACCGCTTATGTCCGACTACCGCCTGCGGGTAATGGGGCTGATGGCCTTAGTCTGCTGGCCACTCCACTCCTACTCCTACCCCACTCCACTCCGCTCCACTCTGCTCTGTAGTGTTTGTTTTGTTGGGAATTGCAATAATTGTTTATTGACAACAATGGATTTAAATTGTTATCGGCTGCAGCTGTGAAACAATTATGGATGCGCAGCTGAGCGAATGGCATGGAAGGGAAGTGAATTGCATGAATCAAGTGTGATTGCGTTTTTACATTTATGCATTTGAATATTATTCTGTAAATAACATACATTTTTAAGCTGCTTACAATTGAGATGTGCAACATTTCAGTGATTACAAGTTGAGTACTAATATGCGTGACTTATCGAAAGTATCAAGTGGCAGTAAGGCAAATATGCCATACAGCATTAGCAGTCTTTTGTTGCTAAAGAAATTTCTGATTTTCTGATTTACACTATTGCATTTCTAATTGCAGTATGAACAGTCTTTTATCTATAAAGACATTTCTGATTTTCAATAATAATCGCTTTATCTTTTACATTTCTAATTGGATGATACATAGAGTAAAATTTTCATAGCATACTTTTCAGCTGCATTAGTTAAATCCTTATTCTGCTCAATAAAATTTCTGTTGCCTACTTTTGAGCTGCAGTAATTGTCTTTTTAATGGAAATGCGCATTGAAATAAATAAATAATATACATTTTCATTGTAATATATGCTTAAACAGATTGAGTTGTCTTTTCTTAGATTTGTTGTTGTTGTTTATTTTCTTTTCTTTGGCTCGAAATTCCTTACTGGGCCAAGTGAGCAATGCCAATTGGCAGTAGCCCGAGGGCTCAAGGCGCTTGCCAAGCACAAAATAAATAGCAATTACAACAACAACGGGAGTAAAGCACGCTGAAAAAGGCAGCCAAGCAGAGCAAATCAAAGCGGAGCGAAACGAACGCGAATCTGGCGCATATTTTTGGCAGGAACGTGAAATTAATTATGCGCGGCAAAAGAAAGGCTTACCGCAGGACAAAGACATTCAAGGACCTGCGAAGTGGCAGAGGTGGCAACTGGAGAGTGGAGAGTAGGGAGTAGGGTTGTGGGCCGCGTCAGCTGCCGAAATGAGAGCATTAAATGAGTGGCGATGCCGACGTCGTCCCGTTGCGGGATTATGTTAAATTTAGCGGTGACACCAGACACTTGGCAAAGGTTCTCACACAATGGCGCAATAATTGCGCGAGACTTGACAAGAAGCGGTGGGCGGCAGGGGCGTGGCTGGGCAACGGTTCGTTCGTTCGTTCGTTCGGCCGCCATTAATTGTGCAAAGTCAGTGCGAGTGAATGTCGCGTCCTCTGTGGCAGCTACAGATCGCTCTGCTCCACACTGCGATGTCTTCTTCAGGCAGAAGTCAGTGCCAACTGGCAGCTGGCAGTCCTAAGGAGTGGCGATAGAGGGGGGTAGAGAGAGGGGGTTACAGTGCACAATAATAAAATGGCCAAGATGCTCTGCTGCTTGTTCGACTCGCTCGCCAGTTACGTTTGGTATGCCATAAATTTAATACCCAGTTTTATTGTCATTTTCATTGCGTTTGTTTAATTTTGTCACCCCCCCTCTTCACCGAGCCACAATTAAATACAATTTTCGCTCAGTTTAAATACGGCAAAGTGCGTCAACAACAACGAGCAACGAGCTACAGCAGCAGCATCAGCAGCAGCGAAAAAGATAAATCATTTACAATTTTCATTTTCTATTTATCAAGCTCAACATTTAAGGATATGCTCAAAGGACCCTTTCTAACAGTAGGAGAGCAGGGGGAAGGGAGGAGTTTCTGCTGTTGTTGCAAGCTATTTAAACGATTGCTAAGGGGGGCGAGCAGGCAGGGAGAGGACAGTGGGCATGGTCGCTGCAAATTGTAGGGCCAACAGTAGACATTACCTTGGCAAATGCTCCAAGATAACAAACAGCTGTAGGAGTACTGTATTTGGGCAGGGGGAATTGAGGTCAAGGAACAATTTCAACTGCGACAGCTGTTTACGAGCAAGACATCATTTGTCCGAAGCATGGAGCTATAAAGATATAGAAAAGTAATCAAAAATAATAATAAATACTAAAAAAAAAGTACAGCAAATGAAGTAATAAATATTTAGTAGTTAAACAAGCGTACGACTGTAGCTATCCCGACCGTTTACTAGCTATAAATGTTAATTAGAAATAAAAAAGAAATATCACAAGTTTATTTTAAGTAGTACTATAAAATAACTATTAAAAAAGTACAGCAAATGAAATAATAAATATTTAGTAGCTAAACAAGCGTACGACTGTAGCTATCCCGACATCTTACTATCTATAAATATAAAGCAAAATATTATAAATTTACTTAAATTTGTATATTGTGGCTTCTATTGCAGTCACATTTATGCGACTGTAGCTTTCCCTACATTTTTTTTTTATGAATTTTTTTTTTGTATTTCTAGAATTTACCAAATATTTGCATTAAATTTGGCCAAGTGGCAACGCTTATTTCTCTGCTTGTTTCCTCTACTCTTTTGCAGTAGTTTCGCCCATTCTCTATTTCCTCTTCATTTCGCTTTTGTTTTTACTTGTAATTTTTATTCTGTTCTCTGTTTTCTTTTTTTTCCTGCTTTGTTTTTGGAGAGTTGTACAACAATTTCTTTGTTTGTTCAGCGCTTTCGCGGCGAGTTAATTTTGCATTTCCGCTCATTTAACTGCATTTTTTTTTTATTTTGCTCAGCCTCAACCCCGCGCATTCGTTGGTATTGTTATTGTTGTTGCTGTTGTTGTTGTTGTGGTTACGGCTCCAAGTGGCGTGAAGTTGTTTTTGCCATTGCTTTGGCCAGGCAAGTTCATTTGGCAGGAAGGAAGGAGGATGCCGAGTGTAGATGTGGTGTAGTGTAGTGTATGAATGAATGCAGGCAAAACGGGCCAAGCTCATAAAATTCCACTCAACCGACTTTATATAAATACAAGTTGAACTTAATTTTATATGCACTCGCAGAAATGGTGTAGTCTATGAGATAACTGAAGCGAGTTTTATTCTCCCTTTTTTAAATGAATTTAAATTCAGATGCGAATAGTAGTTGAATAGTTGTGAATGTAGCAAAAACTCTCTCAGAAATTCCGTGTACTTAAGCGCTAAAATATAGGCCGAGCTACACTTGGCCCACAATTTCTTTGAGTGTACATAAATATGTATATTTCCCGCTATCTCTAGAGCTGCCTCTGCCTTCACTTCCCGCTTCGTTGCTGCACTTTAAAGCGCAACAGCTTGTGGCAAGGTTTCGGCTCTTTGTTGTTGCTGCTTGTGGCAAGTTCTTAGCCTTTTTAAAGCTAAATAATTTGACACGCTTTTCACGCTGCTCCATATAGGAATTATACGCCTATTTGGCTACGCAAAATCGCGACTCGTGCATTTCACACCTCAAGCATCAAAAAGTTGTGCATGCTAAACTTTTGCCATTTGCGCAGGTTGCCAAAGGATGCACACTCACAGTCACACACACATGCAGACAGATACACACTCACACACATATACATATAGTATATACACTTACATGTACAAAATGTATAAAAATTATATGTCAAGCGCAAAATCTCAGGCGCGTGCAGCTCTGTTCCTTTTGCCTGCGTGTGCGAGTGTGTGTGTGTGTGTGGCATGTGCGAGTGGCAGCTTCCGTTTTGCAGTTTTGCTACCTGTAGTACCTGCCTCCTACCCTCCCTCCCCCTTGCCATTTGCTCAACACTTTCGCCACGCAACTCTCACTAAGTCTCAGCATGACATTGCACTCAACTCAGCCCCCCTCCCCCGTTCGCCCTCATCATTTAACCTGTGCAAAAAACCAGCTGTTGACTTTTATTGTGGCTTGACATTAATTTGTTAAGTGCGCCACGCCCCCACCGCCCTCGCTCTCTATGCCAGAGTCGTCGCCCCCAAGGCCCAGTCAACTGTGTAATCTTTAAGGTGAGCGCAGCTTGAGGCACTGCATCCACTCTCCACTCTCCTCTTTGATTGCATTACAGTTTGTACACAGAGGGGCAAGAGAGTCAGCTAGAGCGGGGGAGAGTGGGAGGGGAGTTGCAGAGTTGCAGTTGCAGTTGCAGAGTTGCTTTTAATTATGCCCAATGCACTGTGAAAATGCTTAAAAATGCAAATTATGCGCTGCAAAATGCAAAAATTGTTAAAATTGCAACGCATGCAAAAACTGCGTGAGAGTGTGTGTGTGTGTGGGTGTGGGTGTGTGTACTCACTCATAATTTATGCCACAAGCCGCGCTGCTTCGTCTGCCAACTCCATCTTAATGCTACTATGCTGCATGTTGCATGTGGCCTATGCGTGTCTATCGCATTATGTTGTTCAACAATAACACACACACACATACATATATATACACACGCACAGTCACACACACACACACTGCATAATCCTCACTCTCTCTGTCAGCCACTATTGCCATCGATGCCAGCGCAGTGTTTGTTGATATAAGCCATGTGATATGCATAAACGCATACTGCTACAACCACACACACACATAATCACACACACACACACTCGCACATCCAATATTTGTTTAATTAGTTCGTATTAATGTCGACGCAAGCAAATAAGATGACAACACTCATAATGAGCCAGCGTTCTAAAACAATTGCCCTAACTATACTATAGACAATTGTTGCAATTGTTTCAGCTGCCCAACCTTCCCCTCCCCCTACACCACTTTATCAGTCTTTATCTCCCCCCTCCCCCCTTACTATTCACTGACCCACTAACTGTTCAATTTTCATTTCATTTGCCTGTTTATTCAGGCCATTTGACTAGCTCTACCATAAATCCACTAGGGACTTGCATGATACACCCACAGCAGCACACACACACACACAGATTTGTACACACACACACAGTCACTTGGTTGTTTGTTTAATGATGTGATTTAATTGGCTGCTGTCCACTGAATTTGCTGTAAGTGTGTGTGTATATGAGTGTGAAAAATTCTACATTTAAAATTTGACTTTCTGCTTAACATAAAGTTCGCAAATATTAATAGACAATTTTGTAAAATTGTAACTTTATTTAAAAGTATTATTTATTATTTTATTAAATTTAATAATCATAGAAATTATATCTAAATAAGTAGAAAATTTTATATAGACTTTTAAAAAATTCTCCTTAAATTCAATTTGTTGTTTTCTATTTTATTTTAATTTAGGAATGATACAAATTATAACTAAATATAATGTAGAGTGCTAGTAACTCATTGGCTATGTCAAATAAAATATAAAATTATTTATTGCATTAAACTTAAATATTTAAAAAATTTCGAAAACCCTTCGACTATATTTAATACCTTTATATCACACTCTTTTTCTTTGAATAAAAATAGATTTATTTTAATTTCATTCAATATTTCTTGATATTTATTTCAAGATCTGCACTTACTGAAATCTCCTCTTGAAAGATTTATTTTAATTTAATTTAGTAGATCTTATTAGTTTATTAGTTTCATCCAGCTAAATCTCTACCTTATAGTAAAATTCTTCAGTATTTCTTTATCATCATATATTTTCCTACCTTTTCGACAGCTCTCAAAATTACCTGGATACTTTCCCACAGTTGTCAATCATTCTAATCAAAATTCTCGCACTGTAAACATTTTCACTTCATTATACAACTGTGTATATTATTTAGCCCAATAATTACTACATTCACAATTTAAACTATAGCTTCATTCTAGACAAAATGCCCTGCAAACGCAAGACACGACTATGGATACCCGTGGCTGATAGTTCAGATATGAAGACCAGTACGCAAATTATGCTAGAGGAAGGGGCCAAGCGGCAGCGTACACTGTGCACCACTGAACACAAGCTGGTCAACTTTCAGTCCTTCAATATGTCCGAGTAAGCATGCCAATTGAATTAGATACCCAGTTCTACACTCCAATAAAATATGCATTGAGCTAGTCCACGCTATGGCCCAGTCGATACGAAGGAGGAGGAGCTGGTGCAGCCCATGAAATCGGGATATATGCGTGAGTTCACACAGCCCTATCCATCGCGCTGTAAGCCCCTGCAGCCCAAAGGTGGTACGCCTGACTTTATGTTCAATCGTTTGCCCAAGAATGACTTCGATCCACAAACTGGAGTCGACTACAAGTTCCTCGATGATCATTTCATCATAGTGCCCGAGGCGCGTAGGAAGGTCAACTTTTTCCGGCAGTTGAGGTGAGTTTCAGTATAATTTTCTTATAATATCATTTGATCATTTTCGTCGCAGAAATCAATCATACTTGTTGTATTAAAATCGAATTTTATTTGATAGTTGTTGCAAATTGAAGACTGTTAATAAATTACTGTTTGATTGCTGTGAATAATTATTAGCACACAGTCATGTTATTTGAGAGCTCGGCGGACTAATTGCCTGACAATTTGTTGCAATTTGGCTCAATCATCATGGAAGTCACGCTATAAATTTTCCCTTTCATGAGTTTTCCTTACAAATTACGCTCTACTCTTTTTAAATGTGTCAGTTGCATTTTGTGCTCAGTTTTCAATGGAAATCAATTAATTTTGCATAAGAGGGATAACTAAGTAGAGCTCTCTCGGGTCGAATGTGGCACATGCTACATGGGTATGTGTTCTATTAGGTTAAAACTGTGGTAGTATAATTCTGGAAAAATGCTAACCAATTGCAATTAATAATGCAAGAGGCTAGCTCCAAGCATGCAATACTTTGACGCTCTAAGAACTCGCTGGCGATTTGCATAAATAGTGGCAGCCATTGAGGGCGGAGGCGATGTCAAACTAATGGCAAACTATGACAGCTCTGATTTATTATGCGAGGTAATTAGTTTGGCCTGTTTAGCGGCATTGATACTGTCCTTCTGCCCACCCACCACGACTGTCCAAACTGCATCGAATTTCTTCGCTTGCGATGACAACAACGACAACAACAAGGATAACAGCAAGGACATCGAGTAGAACAATAAAGTGGTCTAGAAACAAAACACACTTAGCCGCCAGTTGACAGGCGCATGAAAGTCAAAATGAATGTTCGAAAGTGACAACATGGCAACAGTGGCATGAAGCAGAGAATGGGCCAAGGACTGGGAGAAGGGAATGGAAGGAGGACTGGCATGCAGAATGCAAACAGCGAGAGCTAAACGGAAGTCACCATTGTGGTTGACAAACGGAACATGGACATGTTGTGCCACAGCAGCCAGAGCACAGTCGGACATTTGGTTAGTCTGACAGTCAGTCAGTCATTCAGTCAGTCAGTCATTCAGTCAGTGTGGTCCAGTCAGTCAGGCCAGAGTCCATCAATTAGAAACGCAACGGCCAACTTGCTAAGTTTTCAATCTCGCTGGGTCAACTGACAACAAACAGCTTGAAGCGAGAACTAGGCGTTAGAAATCAATGCCCAATGAGTGTAAAAAGCAATTTAAAGTGGTAAGAAGAAACTGACGGAACTGTACTAAGAAGTTTCCCCATTTAACCAATGTGTATTTCTGTGAGCTTTTGATTTTACAATCATCCAATTTGGCTTTAATGGATCAAATGTGAAACATTCATTAACATTTTATTTAATTTAAATTATATTACACTCTACCATTAATATCAAACCTATACATGAAGATCGAAACTATTCAACATCCCTTTAGATAAACGAATGAAATATATACACAAATTTTCCTTTAAATTACTTTATACATAAGCTTAAAATACCGCCTTAAATTGAGAGATCTCGTGAGAACTTGGCGTTATAAATCAATGTTCAATGAGTGTATATAGCAATTCAAATGGGTAAGAAGAAACTTCGCCAAGAAGTATGTAAGCTAAAGTAGGGTATTTCTGGGAGCTTTTGAACATACGTCACATTCACATTCAACTGATTTTAGCTTTACTGTATCAAATGTAAAACATTCATTAACTTTTCGTTACATTCAAATTGTATTGGTTATCTACAACATCACATTTATACTATAGTATACTTAAAGAACTCTAGCAGTCAATATCCCTATTAGTAAAGATAAAGCTTTGCCTTGGGCCAACTTTAAACATAAGCTTTAAACCACCGCCTTAAATTCAGCGAGCTCTCATGTATTGTGCCTAAGCGCTTGTCCAACTAGACAATGACACTTCTTCGCTCTCCACTCCACTCCACACTCTAATTGCGTGCCTATAATTAGGGATTAAGTTGCTACGCCTGCTAATCCCCAGCTCAAGTTACACTCTAAGCCTGCCAGGGGGGTGGGGGAGGGGGATTTGCTATCGTGTTTTGGCAGTGACTAAAATACAGTCAAAGATTTAGCACAGACTGCACTGACTAGACTACACGCTTAACAGAGGCATAACTGATAAGAGCTCTGTGTGGCCTTAATGTTCAACAAGCTTACACCAATGCGTGGCCAGAGAAACTCACCTCACACCAACAAAAGCCGGCATTAGCAGAGAGAGTACGCTCTCTCACGAAGCAGAAACTCACCTCGATGACACGAACGAGACCTTGGCTCGTGTCTGCTGTGTGTGATAAGAGTGTATTGCTTCGGCTATCGGGCATCGGTGGGCTCGTATGTTGGCCAGCAGCAGGGCTCGAATCAGTCAACTCGGAAACGTGGCCATGTTCGTTGTGCGGCAGTTCACGTTGCGGCTCTTTTAGCCATATTCTGGCCACTAACCATTGGCAGTAAGTGCCAAAACAACAACAAATTCACTGTGTGTGTTCGTGATCTGTGTTAACGTCTTTGGCGACATTGCTATAAAAAAGTTATAAAAATAATTGAAAAATATTTAACGAAAATTTAACATAAAATCAGCTTAAAATAGTAAGAGGTGTGTAAGGTGTGTGTGTCATAAAACTGTACAAATTCCAATATGTGTGCTACGCTGCGTGTGTGTCTGTGTGTGTGCGTGTGGTATGTGTAATTAATTTTTTGGCATTTAAATTGGACGCCATCAACATGCAAAGGCCTTAAACCAATTTGATAAATTTGCATTTCTTTTTTTCTCATTTCGAAACAAAAATGAAGCAAAACCACAGAGTAAAAGGCGCAAGCCAGAGGGAAGGCCTGTAGAAAAATCCCTCAATTTAATTTACAAATTACAAATTGATGGGGTACCGCAAAAAAGAAAACAGTAATGTGTAACGCAGAGCAGGGTCCTGGATTATATCGTACAAATTGGCTTTGTTAAGGAAGATCATCGATTGGAATGATTTCTGCTTTGGGTTTGCCACCGCCAAATTGAATTAGCTGCAATGAGCTGGAAATTTGCTTAAATTAAATTAATTTCATTTAATTGCAAGCAGTAAATACCAGTTTACTGCTATAAAGGAATGTTGCTAGAGTTTTATTTTGTAATTATTTACATTTTTACAATATTTTAAATGGTTTTTATTTGTATAATATTTTACAAATTTATTTTCTATATTTGTAAATTTTCAATGTTTTAAAACTGTACTTAATATGAGGAGTAAATTAGCATAATTTTTACCCATTATGAAACTGATATTAATGCCCTTATATTATAATTATAAATAAGTGGAGTCTTCTAAACAAAAACTCCACTTTACACATTCTGAGTCTCTGCTCAAGCTCCCTCTATTGTCATTATACTTACCCCTTACTTATAGCTGACCTCATGCTACCCAAAGGTTCTGCTGACAAACATTTAACGATTTTTCATAATTTACAACATTTTTCATAATATTTTTTTTTACACGCTCTGCTTCTTTTCCTTTTTATAAATATTTTGCTATTTGCTGTCGCCTTTTTAATGTGGTGCTAAGAAATCTCGCATTTGCACTTTGAAGGACGCGTCCCCAAAACAGAAGTGGGAAAGGGGGAGAGGGCAGCAGAATGCGGGAACAGCAACAACAAGAGTAATAATAATAAAATGAGGGAAAACGTAAAGAAACAAAAATAAAAGAATAACTTGAAGAAAAATGACTGAGACGTGCCTCGTATGCAAATATTTGCAAAACGCAGACTAATAAGTAAGCAGAAGTGAAGGGGGGTAAAGGGAGGAACACAACAAAGCCACAGTGACAGGGAGAAGAGGAAGAAAAGTGAGATAGAGTGCATGGCCTCAACCAAAGGGAAATCCTTCAAACGGCTGAGCTTGGCCCTCATGATAGTACCAGTCGCCTCCTCACAGGAAGTCAGCGTCGCCTTACCCCCATTCCCCATCCCCTGCTTTACCCCAAAAAGGATGCCAGCTGTCCGTACTGTTCCGACTGTCGACCTCGAGGCATAAATGAGAGCAGAATAAGATAAAATATAAAAAAAAACCCAGATGAGTTGCACCCATTTCCCTGGCCATAATTCAACACATTTTCATGTGGCTTACATAGAATTTCATTTTATTTGCGTGTGCTCAAGTGCGAATTCTGGCTGTAGGCTATCGGAATGGAGGGGGAGGGGAGACAGTACCTAATCCGACTGCATCATAAATTAAACAATCATTTTTCTTCAATTTATGGCAACAACAACAAGTCTGGTTCTTTTTTTTCGCAATCTTTCAAAATTTCAATTGGCCTCAGACATGCCAGAGTGTGTGTGTGTGAGTGTGTGTGTGTTTGCTCCGGCAAAAATGAAACAAGTTTCATTGCATAATTCATTACACATTTGGAGTGGCAACAAGGAGGGAGGAGTGAGAGAGAGGGTGTGGGGGGTCGCCTGCCATTTTGCATGGTCATAAATCTTTTGACATATGCGTTGCCATAACCATATATGGCAGGCGCAGGGTATATACAGCGTGCAACGAACTGAAAAAATGCGTATTAAATTTTTATTGTTTCCTCTGTTTCAGTGTGTGTGTGTGTGATTGGCGCCGACATTCGCAGTTAAACAAATAATAAACAATAAAACTTGACAAAGCCCATAAACAATTTACGTAGTGCAAAGGAGAAATGCTGTAAATAAATAATAGTATATTAAAAATAATAATAAATGGCGATCGAATACCCGTGAGTGTGCTCAAAGTATTAAAACGAATTAAAAATTCAAACGTATATTCAGCAATTCAAATTTAAATTCATTCGTTGACAAAGTGACTAAAACAATAAACATAAACAACAACAGTAACAACAATAACAACAACCATATCCCTGACAGCAACAACAACAACAGCATCAAGTGGAAGGCCATAATAATAAAGCGACAGACAAAAGCAAAAGGCAACATCAGCTACAGCTACAGCAGCAATTGAAGCGATTGGCAACACTTTCACGAGTTGCCAACTACATTTTACAACGAGTTTTCATTATTGCCCAAGGTAAGTCCCACTCCATCTTGCTCCTATCACCTCTTTACTCTATTTTGTTGTGCTTTTGTCATCTGCTGCAGCTGCCCCGCGTGCAGTTTATTGGATTTAGAATTACAGCTACACATGCCCCTCCTCTACTATTGCATTTGCTAAAAGTTGCTAGCAAAAAGTTCTACTACGTCTTTTACTTATTTTTACTACTGTTGCTACTACTGTTTGCTGCACATTCCAAACAGTAAACAACAAAATTGTTGGCCAAACAAGAGAAACCCATATAAGTGAAGTGAAAATTCCATACGTTGGTTTGCTTTTTGATTCAAATTTAATCTACTTCAGGGGGAGATATTTTGATGAACAGATAAACTCTAGCCAACTCTTTGCTTATTACTAAAAAACTTCATAATGAATTTAGTCAGTTTGATGGTTTTTCATTACATTTATTATTAGTTAATTATAAAAAAGTTGTACGTATATATTTCAGTGGTATTAGCAAGCTTTCTCTGGAGTGTGCTTATTACATAAGAATTATTTTAAAAATATTTAGAAATTTTAAAGTAACATTATTTAGAATTGCAAACATTAAAGAATAAGAGTAAGAATAACCACTATACTAAGATTTGATATAATGAAACTTAGCTAAATACTTTGCCTCACAGTTATCCATCTCTAAAGTTTTTACTTTGACTTATGTAAATGTGTACTAAGTATCAACATTATTCAGTTATTCAGTTAGTTTTTAATTGAGTGTAATCAAAGTACTCTTTGTAGTCTTGTTACTTTTTACCAAAATTAATTAACAAATTCTGTCAACAAGTATCAGCTCAGTCGCACAGTCAGCTCTATTTCTCTTTATGCCAAACTTTTGCCTTTAGCTCAGTGGAACTTTTGTGATTTTGGCATCATTATCACAGCTCGCCATCTAACTACTTGATTACCTGCTAAGCTGTGGCTCTTAGCTCATTATTATATTGCTTTTAACCTTTGGATTTAAATGCGTAAACACAGGCATTCATAATTGCTAAAGGCCACATAATTAAGCGAACTTTGCCCTTAAACAGTGAACATCCCCACCTCCACTCATGCTCATCTAACCCAAAGAGCACTTGAGCGGGCAACCAAGGAGTTGATGCGGCTGTTGGGCCACTTTTTGGGCAGGAGGAGAGTCCTCTCCAATTGGCAGCACATGTCCAACATGCTGGCTTATATCATCTTTCACTTCAGAGAGGGGTGTGTGTGTGTGTGTGTGGTGTGTGTGTGTCGAGGCACTCTCGAAAAACGCTGACAGGCGTCCGTCCCGCCTTCCCGAAAAAAAGTTGTTCAAGTTACTATTCAAACGCTTTTCAGCAGCTGCCGCACCAAAATCCCTTTTTAATTTTTCATGTCTACCCCACGCCTCCCCCCTCCTCCTTCTGCACTTCATTCACTCAAAGTCAGCGCAAACAAAAAGCCAGCGAAAAGGGAGAAGCAACTTACACACACACACTCACTCACACTCTTACACACGCATTGCATATGCATATGTATGTGAGCTAAGGAAGAGCAAGAGCTGGGGCATATTTAACCCATTGCAAACACATTTGCATGCACTCAACTTCGTTTTAGGTTGAGCTGAGTTGAGGTTAGCATTGGTTTCCGACCATGTTCTTCTTCTTCTGCGTCGTCTCTAGTGTCCAGCTGTTCTCTCGAATTCGCAACGCTCATATGTTAAGCGTGAAAAATGACTTGACTTGAGTTGGGTAGAGCTTCCCCCATCCCACTAAACAAATATTTGCATAGTAAATGGTTTTATTATTAACTGTGTAAACTTTTATTTTAGAGCCTCGGCTAGCTGTGCCAACAAAATGTGGCCGCAATTTTCATAAAATGTTTTAACAAACTTGTTAAAATATTTACCAAGTCGCTGAAGCTAACCGGCAATGGGCAGTGGGCAGTGGTCAGAGTGTTGCATATGGGGAACAGCCAATTATACATATAAGACTGCCAATTTCACATAAATTTCATTGCATACTTTTGAGCTGCTGAAGAAAATTCTATTCACATGGGGAATTGCTTTATTCGAGCAGCTCAAAAGTAGGCAACATATTTAAAATGCATATCAATACAGATTATATTCAATTTACTGTAGCTAATGCCAGCTCATACTTCCCCTAGCTCAGCTAGCTATTCACAGGGTATTTAATCAATTAAATCTTTTGCACGCTTTTAATTAAAATTTCCCTGGAGTTTCATAATGAAGTTAACTCCTTTTATATTTCATATTATATATTTTCGTGTTTTTCTTTTTTTGCGTTTTTTTCGTGGACTATTACGCGCCACGCCCACTCCCTTATGCCGCCTGTCGCCACTCACGTAAATAAAGCGCGAAATTTAAAGCTTGAATCTCATTAAAATGGTTTTATTGCCACATCGGGGCCGCTTTTGCTGCTAGCTGTTCACTTAGCTGACTCTTAGTGGGTTGCTTGGGTGGTTGGGTGGTGCAGCTTCCATTTTGCTACACATTTATTCTCTCTCGCCCATAGTTTCAATTTGAAGCGTTGGCAGCGCTGCGGGTGTCAATTTCATTGTGCGCTTTGAAGTTGCCACGCGAACAGCAGCTAAAACAGTGAGAGCAGGAGTGGAGATGGAATGGGGTGAATACCCAGTGGAGACAATCGCCATGACACAATTGAAATCGATGGCAGTCAAAGTATACATTACGACAGTCCACAAAACTATGAGGCGTGCCCCCTACCCTCCTATATCTCCTCCTATTACTAACCGAAAAAGCGTTCAACTCAATTTGTGGCTCTCGATTCGTTCTCTTCCTTTGCTTTCTGCGAAAGGATTTTGTTGGCTGGCAGTTGCTATTTTTATAACTCGCTCACCGAACGCAGAGGCAAAACCAATAATTTTCATTTCAAGTTGCCATTTTTGGTGGCTGCCACACGCAGCAGCAGCAGCTCCACAGGCATCACCAGCTGCTGCCGAAAATCTCAATTGGGTTTTCCCTTTTCTTTTTTTCTTTCGTTTTTTGTTGACTTGGGAAGTTGCTTCTGTTTTTTGGCAGTCGTTTAGGCGGAAAATTACACTAAAATAGACAGAAAAAATGCTATTTGTGAGCGAAGCCAAGAAAATGCCAAAGGCAGTCAGACGATCAAATTAGTGTCCTTACCTATATTGGACATGACGTCATTAATGTGGGTTGAACTTTAAATATTGGCTGGAAATATGTAAATATGAATATAAATTGAAACAAATAAATGTGTAAAAATACCTTTATTTATTTAGTTATAGGTTGAAGCATTATATCTTGACTTCTACTACAAATTAGATTTCTACTTCTACTACTTCTTCTTCAAGTTCTACTTCTACTCCTACTCCTACTTCTACTTCCACTGCTACTTCTACTTCTTCTACTTCTACTTCTACTTCTACTTCTACTTCTACTTCTACTTCTACTTCTACTTCTACTTCTACTTCTACTTCTACTTCTACTTCTACTTCTACTTCTACTTCTACTTCTACTTCTACTTCTACTTCTACTTCTACTTGTACTTGTACTTCTACTTGTACTTCTACTTCTACTTCTACTTCTACTTGTACTTCTACTTCTACTTCTACTTCTAATTCTAATTCTAATTCTACTTCTACTTCTACTTCTAATTCTACTCCTACTTCTACTTCTACTTCTACTTCTACTTCTACTTCTGCTACTACTACTACTACTCATTCTCTTCCAACTACAACTTGGCTTCAGCTTAGTTGAATTTATTTTTATGTATTTCCTCCCACTTGTTTTTACCAATTTTATTTCTTAAATTCTGCTTCAACATCTAGTTATTTTTCCGCTGAATTCCGCTATAAACGCTTTCAGCTTTGACTGCTGCAATTTGTCAAAATCGTCAGAGCTTTCAGTGGATTCAGTGGGTTCTAGTTAAACTTTGACATTCTGCATATAAAATTTAATATGCTTCACATTTTCAACCCGCCATTCGTCGTTCGCTGTTCGCTCTCTCTGTATCTGTATCTTTTGCCATATTTAAGCACTCACACATGGCTCGTAGGCAGATGGAAAGCCCATTAAAACATCATTCAGGCAGTGACAGGACTCGCTCCATGTTTCATGTTAAAACGAACCCCCCTGCCCCACTATAGTCCCCCGCATTACCGCTGCTGCATCAACTGCTCCTCCCCCATGTGCTCCATTTCCATAGCAATTCCCTAGGTGACAGTTAATTTTACAGCGACTGACGTCAACGTCGAAAAAGACAAATAAAAACTGCATTAAAAATTGGAAGGAACAACGTTAAAGGCCAAGTAAATTTGGCAGCAACTGAGAGGAATGAGAGATAGTTGGAGAGCGTTAACTTTGTTGCATTTAATTGTTTTGAGAGCAGAGAGAAAAGAAAAACAGAAGAACAGAAAAAAGTGCAGCCAGTCGGTAAAAATTTGCAGTTGTTGTTTCCACTTGTCTGAGGCAGAAACAACAGTGGAAACAACTATAACAAGATGGAGAGATTGGGAGATGGGAAGACGGGGAGGAGCTGCAACAATCAAGAGTAAATATAAATAAAAACCCGCCTAGAGTTGAGCCGAGTTGAAGCAGGACGAAGAGACAGGCCACTTATGCATGTCCTGTTGGCACCGCACAAAGGTTCTGAGCCTGGGTCCGGGGATCAACATGACTGACTGACAAGACATGTCGAGGCTAAAGACGAGCGACAAGGACGAGTCAAAGTTGAAAGGGGGTGGGCAGACAAAGCAAGGCTTGTGAGTGCATATAATCTCAGGGCTCATCATCTGCAGTAGAAGAGAAGAATGAGAGAAGGTTGAATCAGGGGCAAAACAAATGCTTTTCGCCAGTACACATATGCATATCCTTGCACACGTATGCCATGCCTGTCTGTCGCTCTATGTCCTGGCTGGCTTATGCCTGGCTTCAGACCTCGGCCTCGTCCTCGTCCTTTCCCTCTGACAGTGCGAAAAACAATGCAATTCTTCCGCACTTTTTGTCAGCTCGCTCGTTTGTAAGCAAAAGTCCTTTAGCACAAATTTTTCGTACTCGTATCATAAAAAGCACAACACACACACACACACACACACACACGCACGCACACACACTATCTCATCCAGTGTCTGTCTTTAGGTAAATACGAGTATGAAAATGTGCAAGTCTCAAGCTCAAACTCATATGCAAATACGAGTAGACAAAATGTGTTTCCGCATTAATGCGTTTTGTTTTGGCATAGTCGAGAGAGAGAGAGAGAGAGAGACTGGAATAACCAAATGGATATTAGTTGGGACACACACCCACACACACACACACATCATACCATGTATAGTATACACTTCATCCTTGTAGTTAGTTATGCATAATACGACACAACTGTCTATGAAGCTCTTAGATTTCCTGCTCAGAAATGGAAACTAAACTAGATTGAATAATGGTAAATTAAATGAAAACTTTGCTGTCAACCTCATGTGACATTAAAACCCATTTTATGATTGACAGCTTGAGCTGCTTAACATGTTAGGCAATCATTTATTGAGCCTAATAGGGAGTGTTACAGAATGGACTTGGGCTTAAAATGAAATACAAATATGATAAAGGATAAGGCCTAATTGAAGCTGCCTTTATTGCAATACATTATGTATTTATTCAGCTTCATTTTATATAATCCGTAAGACTTAATTTGCGCAGCAGAATTAGCCCAGTTACTCAACAATTTCCTATTAATGTTGTTCAATTAAAATATACAGTTTTTCTTTTAATGAAATCTGCTTAACAGTTTACTCAACACATTTTCTATTACTTGGCAGATTTTTCTACAATTTAATTTTAATGAATTTGCAGCATAATAAACGACTTGACTAATCGCAACTGTGCGTAACTCAATTCGCAGCAGAGCAAAACTTTCGACAAGTAATGAAAGCAGCTTTTACAAAGTACAAAATGTGTTTAGTAGGGGAAGAGTGTGTAAGCTCTAACTGCTCTATATATACAGAGTATATATATATTTATATACCATTCAATTAGCGCTTAGCAGGAATTTATCGCCTCAATGCCAGCAGTTAGTAGGGGAACTTGTCCCGTCTCGTAATCAACTTTAATGTTTGTCTCGACTTTAACGGCACTATCTCTATATATATAAAGTTGTCTAAATTTAGACATACACACACAGACACACCCTTTCTGCATGTGTGTGACCAAATGAAGAGCAGAAGTAAGACAGGATAGAGCTGAGTTCCCTCGGTTTTTGGGGCAAGCTAAGTTTGTGTGTGTCGCGTATGACATGCAGCATATCTAACCGCAAACTTAACTAATGTAACTCAGTGAGTGTGTGTGTATGTGAGTGTATATATATAGTCTTATGTGTGTCATGCTCTGACTGCATTCGTTTGGCTTCAGTTGGTGGCGACATTCTGCTGCTTGCCTTCCAATTAAGTAAGCAAAAATATAAAACGCTGTCAAGGACAAATGTGCATTTTAATTAAATTTTCAGCCTTTTCCTCTCAGTTTTTTTTAGCCTGCTGCATCGCACTGTCAGTGTGCCCATTTCTTGTCTGCTTCTCCAGCCACTTTCAAGTTTAAAAGGCGCATTCGTTATATGCCTGTTAGAGCATATCAAGTATACGCACTGTAGGCAGCCTCAGCCCTCCCCTGCCCCATTCTCCTCTCGGACTGGCATAAATCTCTTGCTGCTGGTATGCTGGTCATAATGTGTAACTGTGTAAAATAACCGAGCACCAAATAAAATGGCAACGTGCAAAATGTTGTTGGCCAACAAAAATCAGTCGAAAAGTATTCAACTTTTTGTTTTACAGTCCAACATTTACTCTGGCCATGAGGGGGAGCGATAAAGCGTGCCAAGTAAGAGATACATATTAATTGCTCTTGTGCTCAGACTACAGCAACAAACAGACAGACAGAGGGACAGACAGACAGAGGGACAAACAGACAGACAGACCGAGAGTTGTGTATGTTTTTGTGTATATCTGTTGAAATGCTAAACAGCAAAAGTTCGTGTTGTTCCTGCTTCATTTTGTTGTTGCTTCTGTTTGCGTTGTTGCTTTTGTTGTAGTCACTAACAAATGACCAGAGCCAGAGCCAGTGCTCTACTGTGCTATGCTTAAATCCGCAAGAAACATGGCAAGCATGAAACCCAAGCAAACCGAAACCCTAAACTGTACCCAAGCCAAAAACCAAAAACCAAAGAACTACACTAACAAGCGCAATGGGAACTCAGCTGAGAGTTGAGCGCTGCAAACTGGGGGAATGAGTGCTCCGAGCAGAGACTGAGAATCAGTTTCAACTGCTTAGATTATGCACAGTGGCACAGTGAAGAAGGAACGATAATAGTAAGAGAGCTAACTGAAAAAATAATAATGAATTGCAATGAGTCAGGCGATTGTAAAAATCATTACTAAATAATGTAATTTAATGAATGAACGGAAATTAATGCTGAAGTCAAAAGCATAATGAATTAAATTAAAGCAGGTGATTCAGAAAGTCTACATAAAATAATAAAATAAAATAGTGGAATGAAAGTTTTCATTTAGAAGCCAAGGCAACTTCATATTTATGCTCAAGTGATGAGAAATAATGAATTTAATTGAGTCGGAAAGTTTAAAAATACTTTTAAAATATAGATAAAATAGCGCGAAAATATTATTGGTAAATATAATATGGAATTAAGTAGAGAATACAATAAATAATAATAATATAAAAATTCTAATAAAATAAAATCTATATCTATCTTTAGACATTAATTATAAAATATAATGTAGTATTGAATAGGGTTCAAAGTCAAAGTATAAAGTATAAAAGTATTCTATTCACTCACCAGAGTTTAAAAATTGTCTTGAAACATTTAGAGTCTCCTACCAATTTTAATTTTTAAATATTATTTACATAAAATTCAGTTGCTTTAAGCACTCGCTCGTACTTGAGCCAGTCGCTTCCATTAGCCGTGAGTACGCATCACATTTAGTTGCTGCTCTTCAAACTGGGTTCTCTGCTCAGAGCAAACTGTCACAAGTGATTAACTCTCGACATGTTTTAAGTTGGCAAAATGTCATTTCAATTGCAGCTCAACTACAGCTGTTCCCCCCTCCTCCTGCTCCCCCTAAAAAACGACGTCTCTGGCAGCTGCCCTCCCCCTTCTCCCTTGGGGCGCCTTGGCAATGTTGTCTCGTTGAATTATGCCACGACGCACTTAATCATTTGCGTTTTCTTTGCCGCATCCGAAAAGTTTTCGCATGCCAACGATTTACAGTATTTGCAGCAGTTGTTGCTGCTGCTGCCGCTGCTAGTTGCAGTGGCAACAATTTTTGGTTATTTCTGGCCATGGCCAGGCTGCAGGCAGCGTTAAAGACCGCAAAGAGCATGAGAAATGATTGTAGTTGTTGCCGCTGTCCTCCTTGTCAAAAGTAAGCAAGTGTCGCCCCAGTTAAGAGCTGGCTGGCTATCTTATCCTTATCCTGGTGGTGGTGCGTGTCTGTCTGCCTGTCGGTGGGTCAACATTTCACAGCTAACCACAATGAGCCACTTGAGGAAACTTTGGGCCAGCGACGAATTTAACTAAGAACTTTTGGCGTTTGGCGCTGTGGTTGCGACAGCCACGCCCACTGCCGCCCACAGCTGCTCATGAGTCAATAGAATCAGCTAGTCCAACCTACCGCAACTTCTGCTCAAGTTGTGCGTGTGTGTGTGTGCGAGTGTGTGTGAGTGTTTGTTTGTTATTTGCTGGGCATGCGGGTCGTATGATTAATATTAAAGTTGCCACAGAGTGAAAATTAAGCCGGGCTGGCACACGGCGACAGGCAACATAAGTTGGCTGCCTACTCGAAAGTACACAGAGCGAAAAAAAGCAAAGAAAATGATAGAAATTTTATTGGAATATAATTACTACTTGAAGTTGATGTTGAGGCTGACTTAAACTTCATTTAATAATAGTCTAAAGACAAAAATTCTTAATATATTAAGAAAGAAGTTTGATTTTAGACCACAGTTTTTTTCACTGTGCACCAGCAAGAGTAGCAGAAACTAAAGCAAAGACACGCAAAATGTGCTGGCCCACAGCGAGGGGGGTTGGTGGAACAAGGGAAGGGTGGACTGTAGCCAGCGTTTAAATCAGATAAACATTTTCGTGTTGTTCTTACCATATTGTTGTTGTAGTTTGCTGCGGGTTGTTGTTGTTGTTGTTGCTGTTGGTGGGGGGGCGTGGCATTTGCTAGTGTGATAAAGCTGCAGGCGGCAACTTAATTTCTTTTTTTGTGTGTATACTTTTGTGCACATTGTGTTTTTCTTTTTACTTGAAGTCAGAACAGAGAGAAAGCTCAAATAAACAAGACATTTGCTGTGTCTAAAAATAAGCGAAATTCTGTTGAAAATCCCTGACAGTCTCACTTCACGTTTCATGTTTCACGTTTCACTGGCACACACACACACACACACTCACTCACTTACCCCTCCTCACCTGCTGGTACAATGCGGCGTATGAGTGATTTGTTTCACATAATAAATCCATGTATGGGAGCGTGCTTGCGTGCTGTCTAACGGTATATGCATGTGTGTGTGTGAGTGTGTGTGTGTTTGTATATTTATTTGCTTATTCATAAGCGCATTTCGTTGTTCAACAAATTTCTGGCCATAGAAGTTGCCCTAATGCGCCAAACCAAATACCTAAGATGAGAGCCGAAAGTAAATGTGGAAATCTGCTTAAATATTGCAGCTTGATTGCGGCTTATTCCCCACACCCCTCCACCCACTGTCCTCCCCCTCAGCAGTCAGTGATGTGCACACGAGGTAAATACAAAAGGTAAAGGACTTGTCGTGATTTTGTTCTATGCTCTTGAATGCATTCAATCGTTTCAATGCTCTCATTCAAAGCAGCAGAAGCAGCGGAGTGAGTGAGTTAGTCAGGGGGTAAACCAATTGATTGATTGAGTGTATTTACATTCATTCATTATTCATAGCGCTGCCTGCGCAACTAATAATTAAGTTTTGTAATTATGTTTGTTCATTAAATGTGCTGAAATTTCTCTACTACGAACAGAAATCAGAAATCAAGCAAGTAGGAGGAATATATAAATGTTTTACTGTAGGAATTTTAGTGTAGTTCTTTAATAATGTGTTTAATTTATGCTGTTTATTTATTTGAGTTAGAGTAAACTATAAAATAAAGTTAACTAAATGGGGAACTACTGAATGAATCATATGTCAGCAAGTATATTTTATTTAGTCGTTCAAGTTTTAGGAATTTTTAAGTGTTTTACTTTAAGCATTTTCGTGTAGTTCTTTAATAATTTATTCTGTTTAATATAAACGTTAAAGTAAATTATTTATTTTATAACTAAATGATGAAATACTGGCTAAAGGAATGGAGTATTTATCAGCAAATATATTTTATAATAACTTTTAATTATTTATTTATTTGAGATGTAATCAACTTGCAGTAAGAGTTATAAATATCATGATGCCTGGCTGCTTGTCGGTCTTGTATCTTTATAATATTGATATATATCATATAATATACTTATTTAATAATATAGAATTTAGTCAAGTCTTTTACTTTTGCTGTTCTTTTAAACTCTTATTTTCCCTATTTAGTTGACTTCATTGATGTCAACTTCATTCTCTCATGTAGCCTATAGTTTTCAGTGTTATATTTAGTCCCCATTATCGCTTAGATTTCAATCAACTTGCCATCTTTTGTCAGTCTACAAATTCAACGCATTCAGCCAAAATATTATTATAAATATCATTGTGCTTGGATCATTGCCATACTTATATCATTGTAATATTGATATATATTATATTATATTATACTTACTTATTATACAATATAGAATTTAGTCTAAGTCATTGCATATTTCCCTTCTGTTTTGCTGTTCTTTTAAACTCATATTTTCCCTTTTTAGTTGACTTCATTGATGTCAACTTTATGCTCTTATGTAGCGTATAGTTTTCAGTGTTATATTTAGTCCCCACCGTCGCTTAGATTTTAATCAACTTGCCATCTTTTGTCAGTCTACAAATTCAACGCATTCAGCCAAAATATTATTGTTTTTCTTTCTTTTTATTTTGTGTGTGTTCAGCAGCTGCTGCCGTGTCATAAAAATATAAAGTATATCCATTGCCTACTTATTGCAGGCATTCATCATGCGACAGTTTACAGCTGAGAGTTTTTTTTGCCCATTGCACACACTACACAATGCCATAACATATTATCTGGCCTCTCTCTTCATTTTTCACTCCCCATCTCTCTCTCTCAGAGTATGTGCTGTTCTTTCTTTCTGCAGCTTCCGTCACGCTGTCATAACTCCGTCGATTCAACAATTTCCACTCATTGCGCTCAGTCAATTGCCAACCATATTTCAATTTTATTTTATTATCGCAATACACGATGGAGCACACACACACACCCGAACACACACTCACACACTCACACAAATGTATCTAAAGGATACTGATTCTGTGCCCAGCCGCATCCTTTGACTTTATATTGTATTAAATCCCGACAATCGCTCCATTGTTGCTGCTGGCTTTTTAGCCAAAAAAAGAAAGACCTATTGATAGTTATGACACGCCCACACGCCTTCCGCCACGCGCCTCTCTCTCTCTCGTCAGCCTTGGGCTAACATTTTGATTTGACCATTTCTCTCTCTCCGTTTTGCTGGCAATACAAGAATTTTGCATAATTTATTAGGAATATTTAATAAAAAATACCACAAGGCAAACACACTGCGAGAGGCTGCAAACGGAATTGTGGCTGAATGGAGAAGAGAGAGAAATAGGGCGACTCACTATCTCCCTCATTCTCCCTGTCTCTGTCTCTACTCGGTTGGCCGCTCGCCATTTCAAATGGCAACCGCTTGGCAAACTTTACGCTTCGTTAGCTTCTGTTTCGCTATTCTCTCTGCTTTGCTTTCCTCTTCTCTCTGTTTCCCTGTTTCCCTATTTCCAGTTGCCAGTTTCCTCCCCCTCCCCTCCTCTCTATTGTGCCTCTCTCGCATGCAACAAAATGCGTTGAGCTACATTTATGCTTTGTTTTTTTCCCCCTACTACTCCTACTACTATTACATACACTTTGTGCAGTTCAACTTGCTTGCATTTGCAATGTAGATTCATTTTTGGAAAATTTATGGTGGGAAAACTCACACGACATGCACGAGGGCAAGCACACATATATATCGCATAGCCCGCATGCAGAGTCGGAGCATACGATCCCAATGCCCAACTGAGTCCCTATTGCTGTACTCTCAGGCTGGGCATTAGGCATGTTTTAGTTAGGGTTTATTGTTGAAACATATTTTAAAATGTTTTAGTTTATCAATAGTGTATACTCTTTGCTAAGCTTGTGTGTTGGCTTGGACTATGGCGTATGGCTAAGAGTTTATATAATAATACTAAAATTAAATAAACATATAAATAGAATAGACTTATGGAATTTGTCACTACTTTATAATCGTCAAATTCGCTTATCAAAATCGTCAAAATATCTATATAAAATCAGAATATTCCGTTCCTTCAAACAACTAAGTATAGAGTTCAATGTAGAAACTCAAATGTTTTTTATATTATATATTTTATTTATATAAGAATGTTTTCTATCCTGCAAATAGATGCATAGAAAGTATTATTTATAATTTATAAAATGTGTATAAATTATTTTATTTATTACTTTATCAATATACTACTTTAATCTCTAACCTAGCGTATGCTCAAGTCTGTAGCACCCAATGCCACAATATGCTCTTTCTTATTGAATTGCTGTTGTTATTGTTATTCCGCTACACATTCAAATCGTTGTGCTGGCTAAAAGGTGTAAGCCTGTGTGTGTGTGTGCGTGTGTGTGTGTGTAAGCCTTTTAACATAAATCATTGCCTGTACACGCTTAACCCTACCCCCTGGCCCTCCCGGCTATCACTCGCACTGAGTGTGTCAGGTCCTGGCTGGCATTGATTTGATTTGAAATAGTTGAAGCATAAACTGACAGCTGAAATATCGTTTTACATGCGCCACACACACACACACTCGACGATGTCAAACGAGCGACAACGTTGCGTTGCGTTGCGTCTGATTAGTCACTCAGAATTGCGATACCTCCACCCCCTCTTTAACCCACCCCAACCACTGGGGCACCCTTTTGTCTACTTACTCCGTTGACTGACATCATTCCGCTTTACACGCAGCGTGAACTTGACATTTTTTGCGCACACAAATTCGAATTCGAGTTTGAATTTCGAACTACGCGAATGCAATTCAATTTTTGAAAATGAATAAGAATTTTACTGTGAAAGGGGAAGAGGGGAACAGGCCTCAAATGCTCCGTTAGTTGTCAGTTTGCTGTCAGTGTGGTTTGTCAATTCTATCCCAACGGGAGACTGGCAGTTATTATTCACGAATGAGTGCAGAAAGAGGAGAGAGCAAGAGTGAAATGAATGTGGGGAAAGTGGGCAACAGCGCCCGCAGCAGTTTTAATTTTTTGCTTACTTTTTTTCCTACAGTTTTCTTTTTTGCTTGCAATTCGTTATCTTTTGCGCATATTTTGTAATTTGAAAATGTTGTGCTTTGTCTTAGGCTTGCGTTGCGTTTCCCTTTACAATCTCATAATGGCTACCCAGTGCTGTGGTGCGGTACCCCCCTGGGGGTCAACAATGGGTTAAGTGCCCGCAGGCTCAACGCTCGTGACTCGTGTACGGCCGCATTCATTAGCCCCTCCTGGGGATTGCCAGCTCCAATTGCCATTATACTGGCACGTTTCCCAGCAGCAGCAGCAGTAACAACAACAACAGCAACACTTAAAGCTTCTTCTTGGGTGCTTTGCGCATTAAAGCTAAGCAATGGTCCTCCCTCCCCTCACACTCGCCCCTTTGCTTTTGGGTTTCATTTGATAATGACATTTTAAATGCTTGCCAAAAAGAACTAAACAAAAATGTATTGCCTACTTTTGAGGGCGGCATTTTAAATGCCTGCCAAAAATAACTAAAAAATGTATTGCCTACTTTTGAGGGCAGCAATCTGCTACTGTTGCTGCCCCGCAGCCCCTGCTTGTTCCCACAGCTTGGCAGCTGCTTTAGTTTTACAAATTGGACCGAGCAGTAAGGCCTGGCAAGAGGGGAGAATCGAAAAAAATTGCTTGAAATTCTAATCTTTTACTTCACGCTTGAATACATCACACACCGACACACACACACCCACTAGATTTATGTGTGTGTGTGGGCTCGTTTGATTTTTCATAGAGAGCACCACAGCCGTATAAAACATAAACACAAAAACCCAAAAAGAGAAAAAGAAAATACAACAAAAATAAGAAAAATATACAGAACGTAAGCGAAACCATTTCCAAAAACTTATACACACACACCCACACACCCGCACACACACACTATATGCTGTGCTTAGACACGTGTAAAGCCAAAATATTTTGCAAGTCAATATATCAAAAAAATATATATTTGGCGCGTTTACTGAATGCAAAGCTGAATGAACAGCGAACTGAAATGTGTGGGCCAAAAAGAAACAGCTAGCAGAGTGAGACGACGTTTGTATATGAAAGGGACAAAGCACATAGTACCGTAGTATAAACTCAACACAAACACAAACAGAGAGAGCAGAGCGCACACAACAAAACATGAAAAAGACAATAAAAACAAACGCAAAGATAGTAATAAAAAAGTTTTAAGTATGACTATTAAATACCCTGTGCAAGTTTTTACTGATAAATGTGTAATTTTATGAGAGAGAATTTAGAAAGAAAACAGGGTATCAGAGGAGGGAATAGAAGCATATGTCTTTTACTGTTGAATGTGTTGAATTGACTGATAAGAGAAACAGAAGAAGAGAGAAGTGAAGAAGTGGCTTTAAATAAGAACAAGAATGAGTATGTAATGAGAGGCGTGAGTACAAAAGAGAGAACCTCAAACCATTGTCTATATAAGACTAGTCTTCTTTATACATAAAATAGTTTGTCCTGACCGACTGACTGACTGATCAAAATGGCATAGCCGAAAGTTTCCCTTAGGGTCGCAAATTCTTAAAAATCTACCTTCTCCCCATTTAGCCACAGTTTTAAAGTAACCAACTTAAGATTTAGCCTGCAAATGCTGTAAATTGCAGCCCAATCGGAGATAGTAGATAATCAATTTGCTGACATTGGCTAGAAGAAAGCGACGCTGCAGCATGCTTGTAGTTCTATATACTCTTTTTACCAGGTTACCAGTGCAGGGTATAAGTGAAGGCAAGTTAGTGTGTGTCTGTAACTGTAAGCAGAGCTACAGAGAGTATCATAAAGCTTTCTTCTACATACAAAGATATATGTAACTATTCTATATACCCCTTTTGTTACCCTTTGCCCTTTACAGGGTATAAATGAAGGCAAGTTAGTGTGTGTCTGTAACTGTGTGCAGAGCTACAGAGTATCATGAAGCTTCCTATATACATACATACATATAGTAAACTCTTTTTTATCTGAACTACTGCTCTTTATGTGTGTCTCCCTTGCCCCACCTCATTCTCTCTCTGATTCTCTCGTCCGCTCTCTGCTATCTCTGTTGTTACAATATCCTTTATGTTTGCTGCATTTTGTTTAAAACAAATGAATTTGCCGCCGAGGCAAACTAACAAACATTAATCAAAAGTGGCCTGGCCGTCCGGTTTGCAGGTTTTTTGCCCTTTAACGGCTGCTGCGACTTTCACTCTGAGAGAGAGAGAGTAGTTCAGGGAGAAAGGTAGAGAGTAGAGAAAGTGAAAAATAGGAAACGCAGAGAAGCAAAGCCAACTCGTGGTTTGCCTCTGGTTAGTTGCCTTGGCTGGGTCATCTGTTGGCGGCGTTTATTAAAGTGCCGCATCATGACAGGGCTGAACATTTCGGAACATTTAGATATATGTAGTATAATGCCAGAAGGTCAAAGGTTGATCACGACAGCTGTTAGCCCAGTCAGCTGCCCGAGTGAAATTAGGACGAGCCAAGAAATAAGCAAATACCAAATACCATGAGCCATGAGCCATACTAA
This sequence comes from Liodrosophila aerea, assembly GCA_035045005.1. NCBI lineage: Eukaryota > Metazoa > Arthropoda > Insecta > Diptera > Drosophilidae > Liodrosophila > Liodrosophila aerea. Next base: position 868,769 of record JAWNNL010000053.1, read on the forward strand.
GCGTGACAAACTGAAATTTGAGATTTGACCTTTAACCAGCTTAAGTCTAGTGTTAACTTTGGCAAATCAGCAAAGGTAATAAAGAACTGCAAGGTAATTGTTGTTGAGGCCAAAAATATACCATATTAAAACGTCAGTTTCACTCGTTGAGGATATGTGTCCACTCCAGCTGTCGTTGAGTGAAATGTCACTCCATAAATAAGTGATTAGTCGCAGTCACAGCATGCGAGTCAATGCAGTGATATGCTCAAAATAAACAGCAGTTTTATATGTGCTCTAGATTATGCAATATTTATCATGCACTGTGTGTGTGTGTGTGTGTGATTCCCTAATAGAATTGTCTAATTCAACTTCACTCTTGGACGCCATTTAAGAGTAGATTATATTTAATTGCAATTTTGCTGAGCTGCTGCAGCTCGTTTGTTTAATCAGCTCGTTTGAATTGCACTTGGCTCTCTCGAATGCAATGCCACACACACACACACACACACACGCACATACACCCTGCCACTGAGGGATTGTCCTGATTTCGGTTACGGTTCAGTGTGTGTGTGTGTGTGTGTGGCACGTGTAATGCGCAAATTGTCCTTGACTTTGCGTACGTGTGCCCCTGCAGCCCGCCGTACCCCTCTCGACTGTGTTTAATTGCTTGCACACTCGCACACTCACACTCGCACACACACACACACACTCGTAAAGTCCTAATGAATGCAAATGAATGGCAGCTACAGCCGAAAGCAAAACAACAAGCGTAACTACTACAAATATTTATTATGCGCAACAAAAAATAAAAACCCAAATAAAAAAACATTAAATTTCATTACACACACTGCAGTGTGTGTGTGTGTGTTCCTTACTCTCTGTGCTTTTTTGCAAAGCACACATTTAATTTAAATATTTAATTAAAATTTCGAGCGTGGATTGATTCAGACAATTAAAAATAGCACGCGCGAGCATAACTGTAAGAGACACGCCCAGAGAGGTGGGGAAAGGTATGACAAGAGAGACGGAGGGGGTCTATTGATAGAACAACAGTTACCTTCCATTTGTTTTCATCTATTTATATCAGTGTCTGTTTTTCCGCTTATGAAATATTAATTGAACACATTTGTCGCATTTTCTAGCTGCAATTGTTGCTGAGCTAAGTAAATTTACACATGAAATTAAGTCGAATACATGTGTGTGTGTAGAGTGTGTGTTCATGTGTGTGTTTGTTTGGCCATAATCATAATTAAAAACTGTTAGATTGGTGCATACAGGGCTGCACTTAGAAAAAAAGGAAAACGCAAAGTGAAAATTCGAATAAAGAAATGTTAAATTTGTCTAAAGAAAGTAAAGAATTTTATTAAATTCTATATAAATATTAATCTACTTAAGACAAGGTGAAGTGTATAATATTTTTAAAAATTTAATAAACGTATTTAAATAATAATTTACATTTATAAAAGAAATTAAAAAGGAAAAAACAAACTGAAACGATTAGTTTGCTAAGGAAGCAGAATAAAGACCTACTTTCGTTCGAGATTTTGTTATTTTTTTTTTCAATTTTCACAGAAGTTTTTTCAATGACAGAGAGAGTTCTCAGTGGTTTAACTCTTTCAGTGTTTAAATTAAAATTATTATCCATACCCATTGCTTAAGGCTTTAACTAGTAGTTTAGTGTTAACTTCTAACTGCACAATTATTAAATGAATTTAAATAAATACTCAACTTTGCTAGAACATATTAAAATTTTATACAATTTCTTTCAGTGTAATATAAAAATTAAAGCCAACAGTGAAAGCACCTTGCGGCCTGCGTGTGGGTGTATTTAAATTCGTATATATGTGTGCCTATGTGTATGTGTGTGTGTGTGCGTGTGTACGTGTGGCTTTGACTCTGTTTGCATTTGTTGCGAGAGAGCGGCAAACGTTGCTTTGTTTTATTTGCATTGTTCTGGATACTGTTTCATAGGTTTCACCGTTTCCACTTCCTCCGCTTTCTGCGCTTCCTCTGATTCCATCCGATTCTTCGGGGCTAGGCTTTCTGTGTTGTTGACTCTCCGGCTTTTATGCGCGCAAATTGTTTACTCTTTTTAGTGGCTTTCATTATGCCACACAACAAATCTTTCAATTCCCTTTCATTCCCCAGGTAGGACATGGATATGGTACAGCTTTTGTTTAAGGTGGTTTCGCTTCTCTCTAATACTCTGGGTAATTAAGTCTACAACGAGTTCAGCAAGCACGATTAGTTTTCTAGCCTGAGGCTAATAAGAGCTCAATACAGACGAATTTAAGTTATATTTTTGTTCAGAAGAAAGTTCCATATTCATTCTTCTATATACCAGCTCTTACTCTTGACTCTCCCTCCCATCATTATGGACAAACAATACGCTTTGCTTTGCTTGCTTATTTCATGGCTAAAAGAAAAAGCACTTATCGCCTGCTTCGGCTGCATAATGCCAAATATACGAGCCTCACCTCGGTGCCAGCCACGCCCACCGCCCACACACACAGCTCTTTATCCCGGCTAAAACTCTTTCGCATTAATGCCAGGGCTGAGCCAAGTCGCTGCAGGGAAATGCATTCTATTTGTGGGGGGAAAACTCTGCTGCTAATGCAGCAAAATGAATGCTGATGGTGATGGTGATGGGATTGGAATGGTTATAGGAATTGTAGCTGGGGATACGGGTGAATTGGCTCAGCCAAAAGATTGCTTTGACTTTTCTGCACAACAAAATTTAAAGCTCTTTAGTGTAGGTGATGTATGTGATAAGTGTGTGTGAGGGCAAGCTAAGAGCAGCCACAGCTTGACCTTTGACAGCTCAAAGGGAAAGTGGAGCAACTGTATCCAGTGCAGCCACAGCTTCAACTTTGGCTCTAGCCTCAACAACATACAAACTGCTCTGGTCTACAGTGGTCTGGTCTGTTTGGTGTTTCAACTTTTGTCTTTGGCACTTTTGATCCACTGACCTGAATGCCCAGCCAGCCTCAACGTATAGATAGATATACTGTGCATATACATGTGCATGCATATATATAGGGTATATATATAGCCTACATATTTGATGACCAAATGCTTTTCAATAACAGCCTCACAACTACAACAAGAGCAAGGCACGTCGCACAAAAGCCAACAGCAACAATAGCAGAGCAGATAAACTATAAAACTGAGCAAACTATGGGGGAAGGGAAAGTGGATTGAGTGGGTCGGGATATTGAGTGATATATGTAGCGCTCGTGTGACCAGGTGTGCGGCCAGTTTTGTGCCAGTGCTGCAAAAAAGGTATTAAAAATGTTTGCTATATATATTGGCTTATGCATATGCACATATAAAGCGCACAGCTACAGTGGAAGCTGCCTATGAGAAATGGTGATACACTATGTAATAGACAAATCAAAATATTCACACATATTACCAATTAATGAGACTTATGACTTGAGTAAAATAACTATAATATTCAGTTATTAAAAGCTCAATATTTTAGGCATTTTTTTACCAATTGTTCAAGTCCCTCTCCATCAGGTTTCACTGTAATATTTTATATATGCCTGCGGTGTATCGCATTCAAATTTAAATACTCTCTCTACGCTTTTGTTATGCTGCATAAATAGGCTAGGGAGTGGATTGGGAGCGTGAGCAGCTGAAGCCTTGAAATCTATGCCAAACTAATGCCATTAAATGTATTGCCTTGTCCTCATTTTCCTCCCTCCCCTCCCTTTGCCCTAACATTATTCAAGTGAGCTTTATGCGGGCTTAGCTCTTGTCGTGAAATGGTTTAGCTTTATCCTGTCGATTGTCGCTCTGAAATCCATAAAATAGCCAGTTATTATAAATTGCTCTTGTGGTCAATAAAAAAAAGGCAACTAACTGTTATTCGTTGCCTTTTTTATGCAAATGTTTGCACATTTATTAAAAATAGCAAAAGATTTTGCTATAATCCGCTGCATTTAATTGACTGCAACTAACCCACAAATAGAGCAGTAAAAAACGAACTGCAAAATGGGTTACATACCCGCTGGGGTATCAGCATATATCTCTATGTATATACAGTCATCCATTCAGCATGTGTCCAGGGATAAGGGCCATTGTATGTATTTATTTGCATTCTCTGATCCGTGACAATATTAATTATGAGTGTCATATGCGAGAGTATTTACATTTAATTTCGGGATTACATGAATAATAGTTTGTTTATACATTACAGCGAAATTAAAGTGAAAGCGAAAGAGAGAAAATAAACGTTGAACAATGTTCTCGAATAATTCTATGAACATGATTTTGCACAACTTGAAATTAACATGCAAAACAATATTTTTCAACATCAAAGTATTTATGCAAATTTATTTCGGACGTGCCCCCAAAAAGTAGGCTACATAAATTATTGTCGATTTAATAAGAATTTGGATATGGAATGCGGCATATAATTTATGGGATTTTTAAATAAGCTCAAATTCCTTTGTAGCAAAATTCACCAGAATTCATTTAGTGCAATTTGATTATCAAATATAATTTCGAAATTTATGTTCCAGTATATATACGAATTTCCCAGAAATAAATTGTAGTGCAATACGCTGGGTGTTGGGTATAAATATGTGTCAACATGCCATTAGTCTTCGTGCAGGCCGAAATCAATCAGTTGACAACCTTTTTCCATGGCTTTCCGATGTCAGATAGCTGTATCAATATTTTGCTTTGGGAAATCCTTTTCATCAATAGCGCAGCAGCGCTAATAAACAAAGCCTTTCACATGGCTGATTATTGTCATTGAACTGAAAAGACGACAACGTGTAAAATGGAAAAGAAATCATGACAAACCAAACTGAACGAAAACCCACCCATCAACCCGTCCACCCATCCACCCATCCATCTATCCATCTGTTAGTTTAGCTCGCACTACGGGCTCTTGTTTTCAAGTTTCCCATAGCAATCAGCTAAGGTAGCGAAGAAATCGTTGAAATATTACATACAACATAGAGACGAGGAAGGTGGAAACTTGCTGCAGCTTTCCCCTTTCCCTGGCAATTGGAAAAGTCAACGACTGCTTTCAATGCCAGCGGCAACACGGTATGGTGTCTCCTTAAAGAGGCCAGGTGAAAGCTGAGCAGTGAGTGGGTGAAATGGATTGAGAGAGTGGCGTAAGCTGAAAGGAAAATTGAAAACAGCATCAGCAGGTGAGCCAAGGAAATGCAATCAGGCAGCTGCTGCTACTGCTGCTACTGCTGTTGATACTGTTGTCTTTACAAGATTTTTACCAGATTTTTGTAAACTATTTTGTATGAGTATGGCATTGCATTTCATGAGTTAGACAAATTGCATAAATATTTAGAATTATTTTACTGTAAATTGTGGAAGTTTAACAGTGATCAACCAAAGCTAGACCAACAGCAATAAGTAATATAATTTATAACGTTTAATACTAATATGGTAAACTTACATTTTCAAATATTTTAATAATAGTTCCGCAGTAATTACTGCTATTATAAATTTTATCAAATATTTTTTGAACATTTTGTTTATTAAATATTTAGTTTTATTTACACTCTATGTAGATTATGTTTCACTTCAAGTAATCAAATAGTTCAAGTATAACTTGCCTCACTTCAAGTCGAATATTTACAACAAATTTCTTACCAAATTTCAATGCCAACTAAAACTCATCAAATTGATATAGTTTATTTACTACAAACCCCAACCCGGCGCGACTCACGCAGCCTCTCCCCCGCCCCGCCGCTGTGCATGCACGAGCCTCTTTCGGATATTGGCTACCCGCAGAACTACCTGAGCAAAAGAGAGCGCCGAGCGCACAGGCCCCACTTTGACGGATTGCGGAAGCCTTTCCAGAGTGGAGATAGGCCTGATGAGAGGAGGGGTTTTTAGTGGGTGCAAGCCCCACATACCACATTTGCGACGGCAGTGTGACGATGCTCAAGGCATTTTCCCCCCCTCAACCCAAAAAAAAAAAAAAAAAAAAAACCCCAACTCAAGCCAAAAAGTTCTTCAACTTTCTGCTACAACAGTGTGTTATTATGCAGAATGTATAATAAATATGTAAATCAATATTTGTGGAGCATTGGCAAGCATATTTAATATTCGGTGCATTTGAGAAAGCATTTCCAATTGTTTTATTTGTGCAAATACTTTGTGTAACTTTGCATTTTGCAAATATTTGCAAAGCAACAGCAGCAGCAGCAGCACGGAAATAAAAATAAAATCAAATAAAATAAAATTGGCATTGGAATTTCGAGTCGAGGCGAGTCGAATCGAATCGAGGCAAGCCGATCCGGGCCAATCAGCCGTAAACATGGCATCCATTGTCGTTATAGTATGCAAAGCTTTTCTCTCTGCTAAAGCCTTTAGCGATTCCAAGTGAAAATCGAGTCAACGTGGCGTAAATACACGCCAAGGAAAATCGCGAAACGAAAATCTATTATATTATTATTGAGCTTTTATGCGAAGCGCGCTGAAAGCATCGAAAGTTGCAAATCCTGAGCATACAGCGAAATGCATTTATCGGCCAAATGCCACGCCCCTTGGTCCCCAGCCCCCCCTGAATTTAATGCAGCAAAATGTTGACGTCAAATGGATTTTTATAGCTCGCCTGCAAAATTGCAAAACGCTGCAGGCAAATCAAATTTCCGGCTCTGCATTAAAGCCATATCGTCTTAGCCACTTTGGCAGCTCATCTGAAATCCTTTCAAGTGCCCGCTGCCCCATTAAAGTTGCAGCTGCCAGCGGCACCTCAGCAATTAGCTGCCTCTTCCGACTTGGTTGAAAAACGAAATGCGATCCAATTTTACTGATTTCCCCCAGTAGCAGCAGCAGGATAGGAACGGACAGGGATGCACATGGGCAAAAGTTTCAGCTAAAATAATCAATAACTGTCACACCAGCTAAGTGATGCTCTGGCCCAGTCCTACTACTGCACTACTACTATATTTCCCCATCTGTGCTGTCTGTGTGCGGCCCCAAAAACTTTTGGCTCCACACACACTCACACAGAAGTTTGTGTGTCCAAAACAATCGAGAAATAAATAAACTGATGCGTTCTGCGCTCTGTTTTCATTTGTTTTGATTGGCGTTTACATCTCGAACAGCAAACGATAAATGAAAACAAGAGTGAAATGGAAAGGCCATGTCTATGCATCTAAATTCGAATCAATATTTGAATGAATGAATATTCAATTAAACACTCACAGCAGCTACGCTTAATTGTGACAAACGAGTGTGTGTGCAGAAATGGGACTTTAACTTTGTTTCTGACTAAGTTGAGACACGTTATGGAATAGTACTCTAGTTAACTTGATAACAGATTTATTGTAGAGATATATTTTTACTTTTAAAATGAAAATGTGAACGGTAGCTCAGAGATTCTTTAGTATTCCATTGATCGACTGCTCTGTGCGTTTGTGTGCTCGCTGTGAGATGCAGATATTTCGTTGTGTGGCTCACTCGGTTGCTCTCTTGAGTTCTATTGCATTTAGTTGACATTAAATACACAAATATTCCCTATCGGTATGTTTTATTCAACAAATTCGCATTTAAATCTAATTATAGATACGTTTATGTGTCTATCTGCATACATTTGCCAGCCACTTATAATCCAAACTCTCCACTTAACCCACACGAAATTATCCAAATGATTTCACAACAGAACCCATGAAATTTTATAAGCTCTTTTAGTTAAAGTGAGCCCATAATTTAATATGGATATTTGACTTTGGTGCTATCTCTAGGCCTACCTTGCGGCATTTGCTTATTTACTTTCTGGTCTGGTGGGCGGATTACGGTAACGCCCACTCAAAATGCCTTTCCTTTTTTTCGCTTGCTGCCGTTTTATTGCCACACAGAGAGATACTGATATACAGCCCACACACACAACACACACATATTCCATTCACATCTTTTGAGCTAATTTAATATTGTGCTTTGTATGATTTTCACATATTATCAGGGAAGTTTTATTGCGGCAATTGAACACGTTTGTCAGCCGCTCTCAAGAGTCAGAGGAGAAAAGTTGAGTTGAGTCGAGGCAGGTCCTCTCAATGTCCTCTTGTCGTTCTGCTCGTAAAATTGAAGCACCCACAGTATTTTGATATTTATGCTTAGAAATTTTGTAAACGTATGCGAAGATGTTTGGATGTGTGCGGGCATGTGGTCGATTCGCCTTTGTTTTGTATTGTTTCGGGTTGTTTACTTTTATTGCCATTGGTATTATTGGTTATAGCTCTTCGAATGGACAGAACAGAACAGAACAGAGCGCTGAATGCGACTAGAGCTGAGAGCATTTAGCCCAAAAGGTAGATAGACTGACTGCCACTGCCTGTGCTCTATAGATGATATAATTTAACTTTTATTTCAACATTTATAGCTCAATAAGTTACACAGAGTCACACATATTACTCTTAATATCGGCAGGCTGTTTAATCGAGCTCCACTTGAGGCATTTTTTATGTGCTTGTTGAACACGAAGAGTGGGAAATGAAAAGATAAACGTAATTTTAATCGGCCAAGGGAAAAGTTTCCCATATGTCACACAGTTCTTCCTTCTCTGGCAATAAATTTAAATATATTTTCCCGTATGAAAAGCGTATTTCTGACCAACTCAAGTTCGCAGATGATAGACGACAGTTCACAGTTGCCAAATGCCACTCGCCAGTGATTTATTATAATCAACTAATGTCGTGCAACGTACGAAACTTGTCCACACATTCCCTTTTGAAATTTCGGTAAATATTTTCCATATCGATTGAGTTGACCTGCTTAAGCTATAAATATCTTATGTAAATAGCCTAAGCTCTGGCCCAGATAAGGCACAAATGTTGGCTATAATACGATTACTATTTGGGCTTAGTCTCAACGGAATTGTTTCGCTCATGTTAAGTATTTTGATTTATATTCTTAATTATACAGAAATTATGTACAAATGAGAAATGAGAGAAACTGTAGCATACTCTCAGGCGAGCGGCTGATTACGTATACGCCTCGTTTAACATTCCGTGTTCCGCCCGTAGTCAAAATCAACAACAAATGGCAATAGAATTGTTGACAAATGGCAAATAAAACAACAGTTGAAGTGAGTACTAGCGAGGGATGCAGCAGAAAAACAAACTACGTCTAGTATATGGCTTAGTCAAATAGCAAAAGTTTCCCCAAGACTAAGCCTAGTTTTGATGCTCGACCCCAACCGACTGCAACTGCAACTGCAACACGACAGCTGCTGACCACAAGTCACAGAGCGAGGGGGGAGGGTGGATGAAGGCAGCTAAGCCCTCGACATAATCCTCAGGTTTTGCGCCTCTTGAGAAATAACGCTTAGCTGCTGTTTCAGTTTTATTTTCGCCTCTTCCTGCCCTGCCTCTTACCCCTGTCATTTTTTTGCTCGTTTTTTGCCTTTTTCGCCGGCCAGAAGTCTATTATGCTGACGAAAATTGCTTTACAGCTGCGGCCGCGGCTAGAAACAATGCGGCAAAGGTTACACAGCATAAAAGAAGTACACACAAAAAATGAATAATGACAGTGGAAACGTAGGACTCTTGTCGTAGATGAGTGGCAAGTGGCACGAGTGGCAAGTGGAAAAGTGTAGACATCGCGGAGCAAGAGGAGAGAGTGAGAGAGATTACTCTTTTCGCTAAGGACCTGGGCCAAGGGAATTCGCTATCAAAGTCTCAGTTGCGGCTGCAGCTAGTGAAAATATTTATCCAGTCCAACAGGAAGTTTGAGAGCGGACTGGGCAGAAAGTGCAGTTAAAATAATTTGCGCATAATGAAGCCGGAAGTGTGAACGCAAAAACAAGTAAAATACTGCTACAAGAAAAGGAACTTCATTATCAGTGGTCCAACAGCAACATCAAAAGAAAATTACACAAAATCTCTGGCAGGATTTTCTAATTAAAGTTTCAACGGCGTCGACGCCAAAGTGAAATTAATGGCGTTGCCATTTTAGCTAGTCTTTATTGTTCTCTTATTCTTGTTGGAATATTGTCTTGTTATTGGGCTCACAGTTGCTGCTTACTGTTCCCTTTTTCTCTGCTACTTTTTCTTCTTATGAACTCGGCATGGACTGGACTTGGACACTTAATCTGACTCTGACTTTGACTCGGAGTCTCTCACCATCTCTCACAATCTCACTCTGTCAGTCGACGTCTCAGTTTCGCACTCTCAGTCTCTCAGTTTCTTAGTTTCTCGGCCTGCCAAATGTGTGTAATTTATTTGCAATCAATGCGGCCTGAAAGGACATTATTTTTACATTAAAGCAGAGCAAACAAAAAAGTGTCCCACAATGGAGTGGAGGGGTATACTTACAAGAGCGAGTGTGTGTGTGCACCGTCAGCAAACATTTGGCAGCTGTCACTTAATACTTTCAATACCCTAATAAATATTGAATGTGGGTAGTATAAGGAGAGCTAAAGTACAGTTCAACTAAGAGGCATTAATATATAATATAAAATAATTATTAAAATAAATTCTGAAATATTAATAAATAAATGAAGCAGAAAGACAGTTCAACTAAGAGGCATTAATATATAATTATAAAAAATTACTGAAATATAAATGAAATAAATAATTGAAGTAGAAATTATTGTTCAACTAGAGAGCATAAAAAATATAATACATAAATTATAAAATATTAATAAAAATATATGCTGATACTTATAGAATTTGTATTAGAAACATGGAAGCATTGAAAACTATTCTCCTTCATTTAGACTTCATTTCATTTTTCCATATAACTTGTAATATATTTCACATAAAACTATATGAATACAGGATATCTTAGCAGCCATCAAACTCTTGCTCCAACTATACTAGTGTTTAGTTTTACAGTCAGCGCCACAAAAAAAGCCGCACTCTGAGTATTCATGAATTTCTGTGTTTTCTTGCCTGTAGTTTCTACAAATATTTGGCGATTCGTCTAATTTTTTTTTGTAGTTGTTAATTGAACAATTCTAAATAAAATTGCATACCAGTTTTTATTTCAAAACCGCTATTTATTTTGGAAAAACTTTTTTTCCAAATCTACCCGTGTTTTGCTGTTTTTGCACTTTTTTGCGAAACGGAAGAAAAAAATTAATATAAATTAAAATATCGAATATACTTTACGAATCCAAATTTTTTCTAAACTTATACTTTATTTACTATAAACTAACAGTAATTTTCTAGCAATTCAATGTAAATTTTATTTTTTTAATTAGAAACGAATAAAAGGGAATGCGAAAAAGGACTATTGCACGGAATGATCGTGCTATCATGAGAACAAACCTACAGGATCGATTTAAAAATGCAGTTGAGATAGCATCTGAGGTAGGACAACTATTTGCAAAGGATATTTCGGTGCGAACAATTCATATTTGGCTGAAGGATATGGGCTTATTAGCAAGATCACCTGCAAAAAAGCCGCTTCTGAATAGTCAAATCAAAAAAAAAAAACTTAAATGGTGGAAGGATATGGAAAATTTGGGTGATTATGAATGGTCACGTTTCCTATATTCATATGAGACTAAGTTTAAGGTCCTTGGACCCGGTAGCTCCTGCAGAAGCGCCGTAGAAAGGACGAACGTGTTTCAGAAAAGTGCTGTATAGCCATTGTTAGGCATTCATCAACCATTATGATATGGGAATGCATTTCTAAATATAAAAGTGAATCAATTTTATTGATTTAGGGTATGATCAATGCAAAAAGACATAAAAGTATTATTCTAAGTGAAGTTGTGCGTAGCATCGAACCCATAACTGAAAGAGATGCAAAATGTATGAGGTGCTCAACCAGCAACTTGCTTTCTACGGCGCTTCTGCAGGAGCTACCGGGTCCAAGGACCTTAAACTTAGTCTCATATGAATATAGGAAACGTGCCCCTCCCTTCCCCTTGGCGCTCTCTTCGACTTGTCGCGGTTTTTGCAAAGCGTTTGTTTGCTTTGCGGCTTCCGGTTTTGTTTCGAATCCGTTTTACGGATAACTGCATAACCGCTTTAAAATATTTTTGTTGCTGTTGCAACCCTTTGCCAGGGTTGCCAGCATTTGTGTGGCTTGGCTGTGTTATCAACAGCTTTAAATTTATTTGTTGTTTGTGGCAATGTTTGCCATTACTATGAGTTAAAGTTGCTCAAAACATAATTAAGCAGCTCAAGGTGGAGTTGGATTGCCACAGGAGCTTACTATGTGCATAGGCTATGATTATAAAGAAATACTAGGTATAGTAGACAGCAGCGTTGCCACATAGTCTCATTATTGTGTAGTCAGGGAAATGAGTAATAAATTTTAAACACTTGTGACATTTTTTGGCTATAATTTCTAAAAATTTTTTAGATTTTGGAAGATAATTTATTTATTTATATAATTTATATAATTTAGAGCAAGTGTGCATAACTATTTTATTTATATATTAGTTGCATAAAAAAAAAAATATTCTTATATTTAATGAGATTTTTTACGATAATATATTCTAGTTGTGACTTTTTTTTACGTAGTGTGGAAATATTTTTCTATTCTCAAATTTTTTAATTTATTTATATAATTTTGAGCAAAAGTCCATAGCTATTTTGTTTATATATTAGTTATATAATTTAAACAAAAATATACTTATTTTTAAACATTTTTTTTCGATAACATATTCTACTTAAATTAATTGATTTATTAATATGATTTTCAGCAAATGTTCATAATTATTATTATATTATATATTATTATATAAAAGTTATATAATTTAAAAATATATTTACTTATTTCTAACTAGTATTACTTCGATAATTTTATCGGACAATTCGCTATATACTTAATGCAATTAATATAAATGAAAGTTTCCTATATGACCATTAATCTACTATCTACTACTATCTTATCTAGATATCGTCTTACAATTGCATATGCAAATTGGCATGCTTTGTGCTTCAGTTTTGTCTTCTCCTGCATATTGATTAGGCATTGCTTCTTTTTGTAATCTTTATATGGACAACAACAACAAAATTCCAATCAAGTTATTCTGAAATCCTCTTTGCTTTGTGCTGCTGCAATACAATGTTCTCAGCTCTAAAGTAAACTTTGTGTCCCTGCATAAAAGAGAATGGGTAACAATTAAAAATCAATTTAAGACCGATTGTCTCCCAGGTATTACTCATCACTTATTTGGTTTCTCAGAGTGCTTACACGGTTTGCATTTTATGAAAAAAGAAGTCTCTTGATCCATAATCTAGTAGTACTCACAAATTGTCTTGTTTAAACACAGATCCGAAACCATATACCACTCGATGAGTGTTTGTTTCTCATATGTGGAGTAATTTCATCAGGCGCAGCAGAGAGCGTTCGCTTGAAATATTAAAGCGGAAATGCTAAAATGTTGTGCATACGCCCCGTTGGCTGCATGCAAATTTTATATATTAACCGGCAATGGGGCTCAGTGCCTCGCAGTGCTTTTTAGACCCTGTACTTTAAAAAAGTACAAAGGGTCTATTAGGTTTGTGCAAATGACATTTGTGTGTAACAGGCAGAAGGAGGCGTGGCAGACCCCATAAAGTATATATATTCTTGATCAGGACGACGAGCTGAGTCGATATAGCCCTGTCTGTCTGTCCGTCTGTCCGTCTGTCCGTCTGTCCGTCTGTCTGTCTGTCTGTATGAACACCTAGATCTCGCAAACTATAAGAGCTAGAGACTTAATTTTTTTTTTGTTAGGTTCGTGTATTACATAGGCAGGCCAAGTTTATGTTTTTAATTTGATATCTCATCCCCCTCCCCCTCAAATTTACAAAAATGTTCTTAGTATATACAGTTTTAGAGTCACTGGATTCATTAAACGATTAAAGCTTTAGATGCTCTGCATGCATAGGCAGGTCAAGTTTATTTCAAATGTTTGAAAAGTCATCCCCCTCCCCCTCAAATTTACAAAAATGTTCTTAGTATATACAGTTTTAGAGTCACTGGATTAATTTTTTGCAGGATTAAAGCTTTAGATGCTGTGAATGTTTGGTGCGAGTTGCAGCCCAATCGGATAAGAAACACCGGAGATATTGGAGAAACAATTTTCAGTACCAGGCATTTGGGTAGGGGAGGGGGGAAGCCACAGTGTACGCGGCCACTAGGGCGTATGCGTGATTTTTGATTGTGAGTATGAATGTATGTATGAGTATTGGTTATTGTTTGTATTTGAGCGAATATTTGTATGTATAGTGTGTTTGTGTGTATGTGTGTATGTATAAGTGAATGTATATGTTTATGTGAGTATGTTCATATATGCTGCTGCTGTTACCGACGCCCAGGGCAAACCAAAGTACAGGGTCTCCTACTGTCGGTTGCGTTCGACTGTAGCTTTGCGTCCGACTGTAGCTTTCCCTACTTTTTCCCTCTGCTGCTGTTGCTTCTGTTGCTTACTTTTGCTTGCATGCTGCTCGTCCATAATTGCAACATGCCGCAAACACAAACCACGACTAACCAAAGGGGGCGCGGGAGATTGTTGTAGTTGCCTTTCAGTTTACCAGACAAGTCAAATAAATGCCGCGGGCTAGCACATGCTAAAAAGCCAAGTCAACTCACAGTTTTGTGAGAGAGGCGAACAAATTGAAGCTAGGTATGAGTATGAGTATGAGTTCCCCTCCCCCTCCCCCTTTGTGTTGTGTTTCCCCTTTAATTGGGAATGGTCGGCCCCTTTGGCCTGGTGTTGTTATGACTTAATGTCGCTGCACCAAGTGACAGTTATGATGGAAGTACATCGCGAACGAAGCGCTTATTAAAACGTCACAAATTCTAAGTTTATGGCAGCTGCATTACACGGTATTAACGACAGTGACAGAGGCTAAAGAAAGTGCAGAATTGAAGACCTTGTGTACTGCAAATTTGGGTTAAAAGCTTGCACTGACGCAAGGTAAAACAAAACAGTTGAACAGCAGTTAAACTCATATATAGTAAGTAGTAAATGGCTTATGCTAAGATTAAGGCGAATTATTAGGCTCTCAATGACATTATTATAATTTATAGAAACGATTTTCCTTGCTACAAGAATTGGTTCTTAGAGTTCTTGTAGTAAAAAGAAATCTATAAAAAGTATCTAAAGGTTGAACAGAACTTTAAATAAAATATATTAAATGGGTTTATCTTAGATTAATCTGAACTATTTTCCTCTGATTATTACTATTATTATTTATTATAGCATTTTTCTACACTACTTGAAATGGTTCTTAAAGATCTTATAGTAAAAAGTATTCCATAAAAAGTATCTAAAGGCAAAATAAAGCAGTTGAACAGAACTTTAAATAAAATATATTAAATGGGTTTATCTTAGATTAATCTGAATTATTTACCTCTGATTATTACTCTGATTATTTATTATAACATTTTTCTACACTTTTTGAATTGGTTCTTAAAGATCTTGTAGTAAAAAGTATTGCATAAAAAGTATCTGCAAATAGTTATGAGGCTTTAAGTGAGCATCAAAACTTAAGCGACTAAAAAATGAATATGTACCATTAAATTTTTTTTTTTTCTTTCTGTTGATTTACAATCTATCTATTGATAATAAGTAAATTTTATAAGGGGATATTTACAAGAGGTATTACATTTATGGGGAATATTTACAAGGGAGTATTTACAGGGGAGTAAGGGTCACCACTCACTAGATGGCCTAAAGGGCAGGTCTAGAGGGTGGTGTCTTTTAAGACGTCTGACGTGGAGACTGTTGTCCAGCAGGTTGATTGCAAGCTGGTTACAGTGGGTGTCGAGTCTTTGGATGTACTTATAGCTGAATTTGGCAATCTCTGCAGAAACCGTTGGCATTCGTAGGTCCTTGTGGAGCGTATGATTCCTGACGTAGAATGGGGCGTTGGTGATTCGACGCAAGGCTTTGTTTTGGAACCTTTGAAGGATGTCAATGTTGGAGTTCGATGCTGTTCCCCAGAGTTGGATCCATGTACCATCAATTGAAATAATTTTACTTTATTATTATTATTATTATTATTATTATTATGTATTATTATTATTATTACTACATATTAAATATTATTAATATTTCTAGTTTTATATTCCAACCACTATCTAAGATTAACCCTTTCCTTTCTCCACTTGCAGGCAGCTTCAACTGAACGATAGTTCGTTCCACTTCACTTCGCATCAGCTCCTGCTTCGACCTGCACCATTTGCGAATCATTTCCTAGTATGCGATGGCCGCAGCGAGAGCATGTGGGACGCTGGAGGAGGAACGAACAGAGCCCCGCGACATAGCCAGAGACAACAGTGCCCAGGAGCGAACGCTGGCCATAAAGGTGCGACGAAAAGGAGGAAAACACAAGCGTGGGTCGAGGCCACTGCGACGACTGCATCCGCCCATACCGCTGGGCCAGTTGCTCTGGCTGCTCTGTTGCCTCAGTCTGCCGCTGCAGCTGCGTGCCGAATGCCCCTCGGTGTGCGAGTGCAAATGGAAGGGCGGCAAGGAGTCCGTCTTGTGCCTTAACGCCAACCTCACACATATCCCCGAGCCCCTGGACGCCGGGACGCAGCTGCTGGATCTCAGTGGCAACGATATACAGACGATACCCGACGACAGCTTTGCCTCGGCGCAGTTGCTCAATCTGCAGAAGGTGTATCTGGCCAGGTGTCACCTGCGCCTGATCGAACGTCATGCCTTCCGCAAGCTCATCAATCTGATCGAGCTGGATCTCAGTCACAATCAGCTGAGTGCGATACCTTCGCTAGCCCTCCATCACGTCTCGGAGCTAAGGGAACTCCGATTGTGTGGCAATGCCATAACGCGTGTGCCGGACGACGCCTTCGGTCATCTGCCGCAGCTGGTGAGGCTCGATCTGAGTGACTGTCGGTTGTCCAGCGTGGCGGTGCGAGCGTTTGCCGGCCTGGAGAGCAGTCTGGAGTGGCTGAAGCTGGACGGGAATCGCCTGAGCGAGGTCAGATCGGGCACCATCACCTCGCTGGCCTCGCTGCATGGCCTGGAGCTGTCGCGGAATGCCTGGAACTGCAGCTGCTCATTGAGACCGTTGCGGGCCTGGATGCTGCAGCAGAATATACCGAGTAGCATTCCACCCACATGTGAGTCACCCCCACGTCTCTCCGGTCGTGCCTGGGACAAGCTGGATGTGGATGACTTCGCCTGTGTGCCACAGATTGTGGCCACCGACACGACAGCGCATGGCGTCGAGGGACGCAATGTGACCATGAGCTGCTATGTGGAGGGTGTGCCACAGCCAGCGGTGCGTTGGCTACTCAAGAATCGCCTCATTGCCAACCTGAGTGCGGCGGGAGCTGGTGAGGATGCGGAGGAGCCACGCACGGCAGCTGCCACGCAAGGACGCAAAACGTATGTGGTTAACATGCTGAGGAATGCCTCCAATCTGACCATACTCACAGCGGACATGCAGGATGCGGGCATCTATACCTGCGCCGCCGAGAACAAGGCCGGCAAGGTGGAGGCCAGTGTGACGCTGGCCGTGTCACGTCGCCCCCCGGAGGCGCCACTGGGTGTACGGATTGTGCTGCTGGGCGTGCTGGCCGCACTGCTCTTTGTGGTGGGCTCATCCTTTGCCGCCATCTGCTTCTGCTCGCTGCGACGTCGCCGCAAACTGCGTCTGTGGAACTCGGTGCCGCCGGTGCGACGCAGCGAGAGCTACGAGAAGATTGAGATGACATCGAGAGTGCGACCCGATCTGGGCGGCGGGGCCAGCTGTGGTGGTGGCAGCGCGAATGGCGCTGGCCTATTTCAGGATGCCGAGGAGCAGGTCTATCTGCGGGCAGCGCATACGCCGCTCAACGACACCGATGCGGGCGGCCAGGCAGCCATTGTGAATCCGAGTGCTGGCAATGGCAATCGACGCAATGGGGATTACCTCCATGTGTCCACGCACTGTGATGACGAAGAGGATGAGGGGCAGCTGCAGCTGCAGCAGCAGCCAGTGAATCCTGGGCCAGGGCAACGCAAGAGCTCGCTAACCGCGTGCACTGCGAATAATTTAGTGGAGGAAACGGATCTGCACATACCACGTCTGATTGACATCGGCGGGTAAGTTGACCCATCGACCAGAGCTACTCCCCCTGTTCTTTCACTCCTCCACACATATGCATGTCGTTCGCTTTTGTTGCGCTGCGGTTCGTTACTTCGAGTGCCAATTGTCCTGCGCCCCGTCAAAGAGCTGTCATGCTCGAGTGCCTTTCACGCCCGTACGGAAGCCGTGTGCGGTATTCTCGGCAACACTTGACACTTTCCACTTTCCGCTCGAGTGCCACGCCCCACTCCCACACGCCTTCCACTTCTTCCTCTTGGCGCACGCGCTCGTGCTAATGACGCGCGAAATATTTGCGTACACGTGGCGTATGAGTACTTTATTTTTGGGCAACCCTCGCTCGCTGATTGGCAGCGTTCTCATCTCTCCAAGTGTCATTCATGCGCTACATAATGACAACATCAGTGGAGGATGTGGCACTAGTGGAAGGACAAACGGCAGTCCGAAGGCTGCTTGCAACGCAATCTGCATAAGTAGGGACAGAGGATGAGATGATGAGTCGCTGGCTAATCGATGGCAACTCGAAGACAGCAATGGCTAAAGGGAATTGTTAGCATTATAAATAGTAGATAATACTATATAACAGCGGTGGGCACGAAATTCGTACTCTGGAGTAATACCGTTAGGTGATTGCAACACAGAAACGCAAAAAAATAAAGTTGGTTTTGGCTTTTGCGTGCATTTTGTTCTTGTAAGTGGCGTGTGAGAAATAACAGAAAGAGCAGAGTCTGCTCCCAGAGCATTGACATGCCCGCCGCTGCTATATAATATTAAATAATACTCATCGTTTATGCCTATAGTTCTCCCTTAACGCTGAATGTTTAAGCTACTTATCAACCCTCTCTAATCCAAGCTTATTCTCTTCCCAGCACCGATTCCGCTTCTAGTTCCATCTCGAGTCAAGTGGATGCCGCTGCTCGACTGGCTGGCTATGCGGGACACGCCAGCAGCTGGAAGACCACGCCCATTGCCACCACCAAGATCAACTCGCCACACAGCAAGCCACTGGGCACAGCCACAGCGTATAAGCACTATGACAACCATGCGACGGATGAGATGGCCACCTCAGTGTTCTGCAGCAGCAATGGTGGCGATGCAGATGGCCAGGAGCATGATCTGTTCGATAGCAACTATCCGGATCTGCTGGACATAGCCAAGTATGCAGTGGCACAGGCTCAATCACAGGTGCAGGCACAGGCAGGGGGACATGCTTATCCACCAAATGGAGGACTCTGCACGCTGCCAAGGAAGCTCAAGCATAGCGGCAAGTACTTCCGCAACTCATCGGACAGCCAATCCCCGCTGTTGGCTGACAACTCGAGCAAGTACGGCAGCAGCACCTTGGGCGATGGCAGCTTTCTCAACGAGGCCATGGGCCTGGGCAGAAGGTACTCGGCGGAGTCGAGCTATGCCAACTATGCCAGCACAACGACCTACACGGGTGGCGGGCAGCGAGCCAATAGCTTCTTGAATCTGGTGCAGAGTGGTGCTCACAAGGGCGGTATACATGCCCACCATCTGGCCCATAAGCCCAGTCTGCCCTCCTCGCCCGTGCAGCACCAACGTTCGCTGAGCAGCGCTGCGACGCCTCTGCTGGATTTCTCTGCACTGGCGACGAGAGCTGCTGGCGCTGCCAACTCCTCGGTGGCTGCCTACGATTACCATGCGGCACAGCTGGAACGTTTCCTCGAGGAGTATCGCAACCTGCAGGATCAGCTGTGCAAGATGAAGGAGACCTGCGATACCATACGCAAAAAGGAGACACCACTCCGTGTGCCCATGGGCCAGTCCGCTGCCCAACTGGCCGATCCTGTGATGTACAGTGCGGCGACTGCCTCGCACAGTCCCAAGCCGCCAACGACTACCCTGAAAGCGAAAACCCTACTGCCCGGACAACCACCTGATCCACCGCCCTATTGGCTGCACAGGAATGCCATGTTGAAGCGCCTCAATGCGGATGGTGCTGGGGCGGTTAATGGCGGTGGTGTGGCAGGTGGTGCCGCCTCGCCCCAGCCTGGTCAGGACATTTTCAAGAGCTAATCGAACTTGTGTACAGTTGATAAATAAACACTAGTGAACATGGTAGGCTTTGGCACGGACCAGAGCGAACATAAGCTTGCAGAGGGAAGCAGATTTTAATTGTTCCGATTGTTCCGAAAGGATTGGAGTTCAGAGTTCACTAGATAAATGAATGTAAGTCAATTAAATTTTTATTTAAATATTACGTCAATTATTATATTATTTAAGCATTTTTAAGTTAACATTTAAATTGGTCCGATTGCTATAAAAGTTTCCAAAAGATGGATTGTTTATTAGTTTAATGGAAGTCTGAAAAAATTTAAATCAATTATCATTTTCATAAATTTTGAATAGAGAACAGTCAATTACGCTTTGATAAAGCTTCAACTTATAAGTTTTCCTCAGTTTTTCCTTTTTTCTTCTTCATCCATCGAAATACTCTCTGCAAGTTTATGTTAGGACTTTTAGAAATTTCCCATAGTTAGGCTTAGGTAGCTGGGGTTTATCACTGGCCTCGGTCAGCCCCTTCTGTTGTATTATAGAACAAACACACACAGACCCACTCTTTCTCAGACACACACTCACATCCAGACACACTTTTCCACTCTTTCTACTCGCTATGCATATACTATTAAAAGAATAAAAAAAAAAGTACAGTCAGTCACAATTGTAAGTGTATAGACAGAGAATCCTCTATTTAAAACGATCCAGAAGTAAATTGAAAATGAAATTCCCCTTAAACTCTCGTGTTAGTCCAACTAAAAGTGTTTTTCTACTTTAAGCGATCTATTTAATGATGATAATAATTATAATTATAATTACAATTAACATATTAATAATACCTATACTAAGTGGAATTGAGTTGGCACAGACTGCAGGCATTGATTGATTGACGATTGACGATTGATTGATTGAATGATTGTTTTTGATTGTTAGACATTTTATTAGAGTTTTAAGTTGTGCAGAAATCAAATCGGAGTTGGGATATACGAGAATTAATCAACGCCAACTCAGTTCGAGAAACGAGAAATTGTAATAAACAATAATAAACATCGGCAAGTGAAGAAGAAACAACAACATTATATTTTAGGATGTCACTAAACTAAAACTCAAAACCAAAACAAAAGATTATTATAAATAAATTAGTTGAGAATTGAAACAAAACAGGAAACATAGTAAAAAGAAAAGCGAGTTTAATTCATCGATGGAAAGGAGGCAACGGTTCAATGACTGGCACAACCGTTCGACAACCGTACAAATGTTCATTTCCGGTACACGACGTCAATGGCAAGCAGAGGCGTGGCAGTTGGGCGGGGGGCTTAGTTTAAGTAATTGTCGCTTGTCGCGCGACATTCACTCTCTGCTGCCTTCGTTTTCAAATTGAGAGGGAGGCGTGTGCCTGATTGCCACGCCTCGGTCAGTTGGCAAGATTAAACAATAATTTTATAGCGCACACACACACACATATACACCAGCCAATACACACCCACACACACACAAATCGTACACCAATTGGTTTTGTGTGAAAATTGGCAACATTTTCCTTTATTTCTCGCACAAATGAAGTTGTAAAATGCAAATGAAGTCGCGTCGTTGTCGTCATCGCGTTAAAGTTCATGTTCGATGTGATGTCGCCATAAAGCAGGATTAAAAGGAATTTATGAACCTTTGACACGGACCGAACCCAAACCCTACACACACACAAACACACGACAACGACTTGTGATATCTGTAGCATGCGGGTTCTATGATTGTGCACTGCTCTATCTCCTCGACATTATGAGCACTCTCACACAGCAACACCAGAGGCAATTTGAATAGAACCGCGCAGAGTATAAAAGTTGTGTAGCATACTTTTGGTTGCAATCTGAATACTAAACTGATACTATACACTCTTATATATACTATAATTATATAATATTCTATATATTATTATATTCTATCCAGAAAAATCAAGAAAATTGTTGTTAAATTTCGAAAATCCTTGATAACTCCGTTATTTAAAGGATGACTTGCATGTCCTTTGGACAGTTTGTAGTCCTTAGCAAGGCGCGTTCATTGACACCACGATCGTCAGGATCAAACAGGATATGGCTGAGTTGAAAGGACTTTTCTATATTCAAAAAAGTCCTTGTAACTCGGCTGTCTGAAGGACCTTCGTCCTTTTGATTATAGATTATGGTTCTAGGATAAAAGCTGCACCTCTCTGCAAAAGGACATCGCTTTAGCTCCTTAAATGACCAGGATACGGCTGTTTTGTGTTTCGAAATCCTGTTTCGAAAATCCTTGATAACTCCGTTATTTGAAGGACGATTTGCATGTCCTTTGGAAAGTTTGTAGTCCTTAGAAAGATGCGTTCGGTGACACCGGGATCGGCAGGATCAAACAGGATATGGCTGAGTTATAGCGAATTTTCTTTACACAAGAAAGTCCTTGTAACTCGACTGTCTAAAGGACCTTCGTCCTTTTCATCACAGTGTATGGTTTTAGGACACAAGTTGCACCTCTCTGCAAAAGGACATCGCTCTAGCTCCTTAAATGGCCAGGATACGGCTGTTTTTGTGTTTTTAGATAAAAATGTGTAAAATATATCCTTGATAACTCCGTTATTTGAAGGACGATTTGGATGTCCTTTTGACAGTTTGTAGCCCTAAGCAATGCGCGTTCGATGACACCAGGATCGTCAGGATCAAACAGGATATGACTGAGTTATAAGGACTTTTCTAAAAACAAAAAAGTCCTTGTAACTCGATAGCCTAAAGGACCTTCGTCCTTTTGATTACAGTTTATGGTTCTAGGATACAAGCTGCACCTCTGTGCAAAAGGACATCGTCCTAGCTCTTTAAATGATCAGGATACGGCCGGTGTAGCTGTTGTTGTTGTAGATGTTGTTGTTGTTGTTGTAGTTGTTGTTGTAGTAGTTGTTGTAGTTGTTGTTGTTGTTGTAGTTGTTGTTGTAGTTCCAGAACAATTCAGAACATTCCATGACTATGCATTTTTGCATGCAATTTTCATACCAAAAAAAAATTGCAGGGGTAGGGTCGCAAATTTGACCCTAAAAACACAAAAACCGCCGTATCCTGGCCATTTAAGGAGCTAGGACGATGTCCTTTGGCACAGAGGTGCAGCTTTTGCTCTAGAATCATAAACTGAAATCAAAAGGACGAAAGTCCTTCAGACAACCGAGTTACAAGGACTTTTTTGTATATAGAAAAGTCCTTATAACTCGGCCATATCCTGTTTGATCCTGCCGATCGTGGTGTCAACGAACGCGCCTTACTGAGGACTACGAACTGTCCAAAGGACATCCGAATCGTCCTTCAAATAACGGAGTTATCAAGGATTTTCAAAATTTAGGCAAAATTTTCTTCATTTTGGTGGATGCGTTTTCATTGCATACTTTCGAGGGTAGAATTATCCAACCACACGTGGCATTTTGCAACAACAACTACAACAGCAACAACTACAGAAAAAACACGGATTGATGTTCATGACTTTGCAGTTTTTTTATTGAAAATATTTGCAGGGGTAGGGTCGCAAATTTGACCCTAAAAACACAAAAACGGCCGTATCCTGGCCATTTAAGGAGCTAGGACGATGTCCTTTGGCACAGAGGTGCAGCTTTTGCTCTAGAATCATAAACTGAAATCAAAAGGACGAAAGTCCTTCAGACAGCCGAGTTACAAGGACTTTTTTGTATATAGAAAAGTCCTTATAACTCGGCCATATCCTGTTTGATCCTGACGATCTTGGTGTCAACGAACGCGCCTTGCTAAGGACTACAAACTGTCCAAAGGACATCCAAATCGTCCTTCAAATAACGGAGTTATCAAGGATTTTCAAAATTTAAGCAATATATTCTTCCTTTTTGTGGATGCGTTTTCATTGCATACTTTCAGGAGTACATGAGCAGAAATGTGTAGCAGGTGACTCCGAAATTTCTGAGCGCAACAAAAAGTATGCAACACAATTTTTGAGCGCAACTAAAAGTATGCTGCACAATTTTTATACTCTGAGCGGTTAAATTTAAATTTCAAATTTATTTCGGATCGCAACCAAAAGTATGCTACACAATTTTTTTACTCTGCGCGGTTCAATTTGAATTTAAATCGTTAACCGTTGACTTTAAACATAATTTTTGAATGTTCAGCCACTATGGCATACTTTTAGGGACAGAAACTTATTGTTATTGTTGTACATGATTTTGCTATTTTTCTTAGACATTTAGACATTTTTAAGGGGGTTGCTTAGACATTTTATGTGGTTGGACTAATCCGAATTAAGCCATTTCCAGTCTTCTTCAGGCCAGTTTTTGTGTGCTCCTTGCAAATTTCGACCTGGCCTTTTCTCCTATAGAGCAGGATTTTTTCTTTACAGATGCAGCATATCCGCCTTTACCAAGTGATCCTCTAGCCGCTAGGACATAGAAGCTTCCTTTAGGGTTAAAAGCATATCAACTTTCCAAACCCACATCCCAAAGGGGAGGCGGTGACCCTCAACCACGTGGGGATCCGATGAACACTAGCAAAATGTTTCGATAATGACTGGGAGGCCAAATATTGAAGGCAGATGGAGACCTCAATCCGATCCAAAAGCTTTGGTTAATCGTGAAGTAATGGCAGGATCATACAGCCCAATCCTGCCTAGACGATGTTATGGGGCATCTGGAGCTGGAATGAAATGGGATTCCAAAAGATGTTATTAAAAATTTGGTAAAGAGCATATCAGAATGCACTAATCAAGGTTTTTCTAATAAAATAAATAATAAATTGAAAAAAATATTCAAATAGCTTTTAGTTAATATTGAATAGTTAACTACATAGAGTCGATGAAGTTCAATTGCAATTATTTATATGACTCTTTCACTTCATGACTTGTAATCTCTTAAAGTTACTCAACAAGTCTTAAATGTAACGGCAAACAATCTCCGTAACCTTTTCCGTCTTGTTTATATATACATTCGCAATTACAGCTGCCGATATGTTGTGCATACTTAACTCTTAAATGGTTATTTAAGAGCTCAGTACCAAAAAATGTGCAATAATATAAAGGAATGCCTAAGAGCAGTTCAGCTGCAGACCGCAGCCTTGCCCAGCTCTTTGTGGCTTGACGGCTTAAAAGAGCAAACAGACACATTCACACTTACATACATGTTACAGTTACATACATACTGTACACACATACAAACATACATATATGTATTTATATTACCTGTTCCATTTCTCTGTGGGCATAATACATTTCGCTGTTGCTGCTGCTGCTGGCCAGCTAAAACGAAAATAATGAGCACAATGTAGAGAGGATAAAGTGGCAGGTAAGAAAGCAGGTGAATCTGTGTGTGTGTGTGATTGTGTGTGTGGCTAGGGGCAACAGTTGCTGCAGCGAGTGAGCACGCCGTCGAGTTCATGTCAAGCTGTCAGTCAAGGTCGATTTCGTTTGCTGTTTGCCTCAGTTTGCTGTCCAGGTGGCAGCTCTACGCCTGCTGCAGCAGCCAAAGGGTTACACACACACACTGCACCACATACACACACACACACATGGAATTTGGTCTGGCAAGTGGCTTTTTGTCACTGTCTTCAGGCTGCCAGTGCAATTTTTATGCTCGTCAAGCGAAAGCGAGTGGGAGCAGAAGCAGCAGATAAATTGTGTATACAGCAGTAAGTGTGTGTTAGCTGTGTGTGTGTGTGGTGTGGTGTGTGGGTGTGCACGAGTCTCTGCTGAGGAATTTTTTCATCATTATCAGTGTCCTTGCTGCGGCTGGCACATGCCACATGCCACTTAATGCCAACGCTGCACACGTTCCACACTTTTGCATGTCTTCTGCTGCGACCACAACTGCACGACCACGCCCCCAAATGTGAAATGTATAAGGGGCGCACATGGCCATTATGCTCAAGCATTTTTCTCTCTCTGTGAAAGTGTAAGTGCGAGTGTGTGCGAGTGTGTGTGTGGCATAAGTTGGCACTTTAGCGTCAGGAGAGGCAGCTGCTACCTGTTTCAGTAACAACAATTTCTGTTACAGTTTCAGTTGCTCAGTTACAGTTACAGTAACAGTTCGCCGCTTTGTTTGTTTTAGCCAGAGTTCACACAGGACGTGCCGACATTTTGCTGTCCTTGGCTGGGTATTCCCTCCAGTCCTCCTCCTCCACCATGCTCCTCCATTGTTGCTGCCACTGTTAATGCTTCAATTGGGCATATTGGCAATCGATATGTGTGCTAATAGCTGCGTGCCAGCGACACCCACTGCCTGACTGCCTGTGGGTGTATTGTATCTCTCTCTGTGTGTGTATAGTATCTGTGCTGTGTGTGTGTGTGTGTGTGTACTCCCGTTACTGCCCTTCCGTTTAAAGCGCCTTTTACGCGTTGCTGTCGTCCATTTTTAATGGATGTTGCATTACACGAAGGCGTTGCACAGCTGCTAAAAAAAACTAACCAGAATAAAGAGCAGCAGTTCACACATCGAATTCGGCATACCCTAACAGGGGTTTTATGTTCCTGAAATGTAAAAGATACAAGTTCAATTAGAATTACAATATATGTTATTCAAAAAAACTAACCAGAATAAAGAGCAGCATATCAGACAGCGCAGCATTTCACACATCGAATTCGGAATATCCTTACAAATCTTTGCGTTTCTGAAATATAACAAAGATACGAGTTAGATTAGAATTATATTGTATGCTTTTACTTCTTATTTCATTAATTATATCTAGATTGCCATTATCAATAATTTTAATTTAAATATTCTAATTACTCAAATGAACATCTACTTATTTACTCTCATATTCACACCTTTCAAGCCCTGCACATACCTCACATTAAACCCGTATACCCTTCTACCACTGCAAAGGAAGAGTAAAAACTGAACACTGTGCAAAAATTGAAAAATAGTTTGTTTCGCCCCATAACTTTCTGCCACTACTGCCACTATAGTGGGGCGTAAAAGGCTTTTTATTGATTAGCTCTGTGGGAAATTTGTAGCATGCAATGTGTTGATAGTAGTATAAAAAAGCTAATTCCTTAAATCCAGGCTAAAGCTCTAAAAAATAAAGCATCTCTTTGGAGCTCAACAAGTTTTCCATCAACAAGTCGAATAGCATCAATGTCAAATAATCCCCAGGACACTTGGCTGCCTCCTGCTGTGGTTAAGGACACTACACTCGCTCAACTGCAATGGCAATTCCAGTGGCACGACAGACATGCCACGCCCACTCGCCCCCTGCCCCCCTGAAGTGCGCATAATGAGCGCACTGATAATTCAGTAAACAAAAAACGAAACGAAAAAAAGAACGGAATATATATTTGTATATGGGGAGAAGCAAAGTGCAAATGGCTGCTGAAAGTGTCAAGGATAATGTGCACTGCGCCCTGTGCACAGCCGGAAATGAAACGAGGTCTGACACTTTTTGGCTGACACTGTTGCTGGGACTCATTGCAGTGCATACACTATCTGCGCCACTGTTAGATATTATTATTTGGCGCAGAGTTTTAAGTAAGATTTTTATGCTTTCAGGGGATTCTTAAAAGCGTGGAACTACTGAAATTAAGCGTAAGTACATTTGTAGTTAAGAATTCAAAGCAAAGACTACGCAATTCAATTTGCTAGAATTTTATAAATTAAGGAAGAGTAGTTCCTTTTTATTGAATGTGTTGTCTGAATTGCTTAAGTCATTTGTAGTTGGAGAGTAATGTAAAGTTTGATATGAAAATAAATCAATTTCAATATGAAACTTCCAGGCCTTTTCTTGAGTATAGAAAATATGGATTACATATGAATAAAGGGAAATAAAATAATGCAGAAATTTGTGGAATCAAAGCTCAGACATAACGTGAGTATTTCAATTGAAAGTTAATTTTTATGTATTTTTCAGCATTGCTTAAGCTAAAGAGGTTTCAACAGATTAAACTGGATAAACGACTCAAACAGCTTGTAATTAATATTATATATTATACATATATAGTGTAAACCTTTGCCCTACATGCTTCCCCTATTTGGTTAATTAAAGCTGCTGCCATAGAGCGATAACGAAACCGATTCAAAATGCCAAAAGAGACCAACCAGCGGTGGCAGCAAATGAAGCCACCAAAAGCCACCCACTAAGGCCATGCCCTGCCGCCCCCTCGGTGAAACATTGAGAACAATAACGGCAATAACAACAAATGGCTGTAAAAAATATCGTGTGAAAGCGTCGGCAAGTGGAGGGGGGAGAATGCAGCAGGAAAACTGCAAACGAATGAAAATGAAAGCACAAACACGGCGAAAGGCGACGAAACCAATACACAAACAAACACACACACACACACATGCATAGTCGATCACACACACACATACACTCGCACACTCACGGTTGAGTTAGGCAAAGAGCAACAAAAGCGAGTCCTGATGAGACTGCGGATGCAGGCAGCAAGCAGATTATCCTGTTGCTGTCAAACAACAACAACGACAACAACATCAAGGGAGCAGAGGGACAACAACTATTTCAAGTGCAATGCAAGGCCGTAATCCTCGTAGTAACCGTAACCGTAACCGCTCTACAGGGCCACGACAGATTGGGGACGGACACAGGACGCAGGACGCAGGACTTGCAGCACAGCAGGATGCGAGGCTGCCAAAACTGCCATAACATGGCTGATTACCTCTCGACTGGCTGCTGCTGCTGCAACTGCCACAAGCCGTTGAAGTTGCCAAACCGCTAAGCGCCACAGCAAAAGTTTTCATTAAAGTGCCAACTGCTGCCCCTCTTCACCCCTTCTCTGAGCTCCCTCCGACTTGACAGTTGGCGCTTAACTTTTTGCTCTTTGTAATTGCCCCGCCTTGCCTGCAACCACAACTGCAACTGCAGCTGCAGCTCAAAGCTAGAACTACACTTTTTTCACAGCGCATACAAAGTTGAGTTGATTGAGCAAATTGTGTCAATGGGTTAGGGATTACAAACAACTCGGCGTACACAAAGGTATTTCCGTAGGGTAAAATATGGGATTTGCAGTCACAGCAACTAAGCTAATAAATTGACAATTTCTATAAGAATTTTCTACATATTTAAAAGCATTTTTTACAAAATATAGGCAATAAAATATTTAGTAAACTATGCAACGTTTTAAATAACTTTGGAGCATAACAATGCCCAGGGCCAATTAACACTGTGCAACAAAGGAGACATTTGATTTGTGTTTGATAGTGACTTGCTGATACTGAATGCTATGTGATACTATATAATATGATACTGTATGTTATATGATACAATATACTATATGATACTTTATACATACCCAAAAGAAATCAGCTTTCAACTGTTCATCCTTTAACTAATCGGCACTTGAAGAAGTTCACATAAACTTATAGTTTAAGTTTATTTAAGTCTCTCGTCGAACATCCGATTGTTGTCGATTCTAGTCTTGTTTATGATTGAGAGACTCAGCTTCACCCATAGTAGATACTTGTAAGTACATATTTAAACTGAAATAAATGACAGTAAAATTAGATATATTAAGACATTTATATGCTGATGTATACAGACTCAAATAGACTCCTCATGTGCCATAAATATATCGTATTCATCTGACTATTAGGTTTCCTTTGAAGGATTAACCATACATCAAGTTTATTTAAAGATCTTTTCAAACTTCCGATTGTCTTCGAGTCTTGGCACTGTTATTTGCTTATAATAGATACACAGCTTCATCCTTGGCCCATTTCAAATGGCAATCATAACTAATATAAATAAAATTATAATTAGTGCTTTGTATAGTTTAAGATTTGATGTTATATATACTCACTCAAATACATTCCCTTTGTTACCAAAGTGTATCGATTTCAGTTGTTCCTCTTTCGTCAGATCATCCTCTGTATAGATCCACATAGACCATCGTATGTAACACATATTTAAAGCTCCCTTCAAACTTCCAATTGCTCTCGACTGGACGTCACCCGTTGCACAAATTTGAACTGAAATACATGTGAATGAAATGAAGTTGCATTTATCTGCTCTATGCTCTATCTAGTGCAATTTGGTAGTGCAGTGTCAAAATGGCCATTGGCAGTGGAATAGCAGTTAGAATTGTATGCATAATATATGGTCTGTATGTCTCTGGGTATATTTACATATATTTGTAGAGCACTAACAACAATGGGGGAATGAGGGCAACACACCAACACACACCATGTAGTGAGCAAATGTATTGTGGATAGTCAGGGCAAATGCTGCACTCGAATGTTGTTTAACAAATGTGCCGGAAGCGCAACAGTCAGCAGCAAAAGTGAGGCAACACACACACACACACACATATACATTTAAGAATATATTCTATATATGTTCATTCTATGTATGTGTGTGTCTAGCTTTCACTCTGCTTGCCACCTAAACACAATGCAAAGTAACCAATTTCAAAGTTGAATCGTTTAGTGAAATCACTTGAGGCGATTAAAATCAATCACAGACAATCAGCGCCAGTGCCAACAGCAACAATAATAATAACAAGTGTTACAACAGCAACTGTTGCTGCTGCTGCTGGCTGTAGCAACTGCTGAGCTCTTGGGTAAACGGACAAGAGTCTTTTCTATGGACCTACTATAGACTCTGGTATGGTCTGGTCTCTCTCCCTGCTTCGCTATGCATATTTTTTGCTCTTCTTCTTCTTCGACTGCTTCTTCTGCCATTCTGGCATTTTATTTAATTTGCACTCGAGAAAGTCGAGTTGAAGAAAATTTGATTTTAAATTGGTTTTAGCATCGATGAGCGTAAAGTTTGTTTGACTCGAAACTAACAAAGTCCATTTTCATATAACTGACTCAAGGGGAGTGAGGGTAGAGAGGTGAGGATAGGTGTGAGGTTTGCCGTGTTTGGCACACAAATAGCCACAGGTGTTATTGCCGCTGCTTCGCACTTTATTTTCCTCCTTTTTTTTCTGCCTTCAATTGAAATATGCAACACCAAGAATAACAACAACAGAGCGAGTCTCATAAACAACATGGAAAGTGTCGATAAATATTTGCATTGAGCAAATGAAATTGAGAGAAAAAATACAAACCGAAAACAAATTGTACAAAAAAAAAACATGTGCGAAAGAAAAGCACAAAATTAAATGAAATGCAAATGGGCAAAAGGCTACGGCAAAGGAAAATGCCAAATGGAAAAGCAGCAAGGACACAAACCCCTAACCAGCTCCAAAATGGCTTAATTGGAAGGCGTCAAAAGGGAGCAAATTGAATCAGCAGACAGTAGCAGAAAAAATACCCAGGAATAAAAGGAAAGTGGAGAGAGCAAACAGAGTGGAGAGCCCTCAAAATGACGGCGGTCAACTCATTAGGCCATTAACATAAGTTGTATTGCTTTATCAGGAAATTTGTAACAAACACTGAAGGACTAGAGAATGAGTGTGGATGCAGGAAGAGTTAGATAACTTGGAATATAACATATTCATTTTACAATAAGTCTAGGATCTATATCATTGACTCACCTAACATTCAACTTTCTTATTAGAAACCCACTTTCAATGTACCTTAGTATTCATTCTCATATTCTACTACACCACTCATAAATAGCACTCGCAACTGATTTAATATGCTGCCTTTTCGAATATATATCATAATTATCATGCAGGCGTTAGTAAATGTTTAATACACACACACAGACTAAAGTTTAACACATTTCTGATGTAAAACTATTAAACTTATTACTTTGCAAGTATTACTTACGTTTTTTCACCTCGTAAGCACGCGTCTTATTTCACTTTTTCACAATTATGCTTAATCACCATATTCCAAAGGTGAGCAGACAGAATTCTTTGCAGTAATACCCTAAAAAATACCTTAAAACTTGCGCCAATTGATATATCGATAGCCATCGATTAAGCTATCGACTATCAAAGCTAATTTCAAAATATACAGTTGACTTCTTTATTTGAATTTGAATTTCTATGCAACTAATAAGAAAGGCAATTGTGTTACTTTTGCCACTATCGCAACAACATTACATAAGTGTGTGTGAGTGTATGCGTGAGTGCTAAGTGGCCCTCGCTGCGGCTCTCTTACAATGCGCTCTCTTACGATCTCTTGCTCTTTTGTTTTTGCTGTGTAACGGAGTTGCCATCAGTTGGTGTTTTTCCCTTTGGCGCTGATTTAATATGCTGCCTTTTCGAGTGGCACTTTGTCTTGTTTTAAATACTTTGCCGAGTTCGTGTTGAATGTATTCCTTCAAGTGTGAATTCAATTAATCTCGAAAAGAGATGTACAAGCGTATTAAAAACTTCGTCATGCTGACAACAAGTTCTCAATTGTTCACTTATTCATTCGCTGGCATACTCAAAACACTCACTGACTCCGCACTCAGTCATTCATTCATTCATTCAGTTGCTCATTCATTTATTTATGCTGTTGGTTTTCTCTGTGAATCTGTGTGTTGGTGTGTGTGTGTGTGTGTTGGCCCTCCGACTGACTTCATTTGAAAACTTTTGCCATATTTCACGGTGCCGCAATAAATTGTTGCCGCTCTTTCTCTCAGTGTTGCCAGTGCCACTCCCACTCCCACTCGCCTCTCTCCACCCTCAACACTTTACATTTTATTCAACTTTTGGTAACAATTTTTAGTCACAACTTGCATGGGATTTAATTATGCAATAGCGTGAAACAAAACATGATTTATTTGATAAAATATTTATTAAATTTAATTTAAATTTAGGCTGAGATAAACCGTAACTAGATTGCTAACCACATATTAATGCACTTTGGAAATGCAATTCGAAATAATGATAAATATTGAATTAAAGCAATTGCAATCGGAATCGCAAACTGCAATTGGCAATGCAATCGAAACATCCAATGAATTGCCTATTCACTGTACGAGTAGCATGTATTTACATTTATATAATTATACCCTGCACTGAGATTGCCATGGGGTATATGCACTGGACACTTCTAACAAATTACAGAATAGTTTTCTTTAGTTATCATAAGCAACACTTTGATACTGATTTACCATCATTTTTAATTTATTTTATTACGAGTCTTATTCATCACATTATCGCCTCGCCCATCATTCGCAGTGCTTTGCATTTTTTGATTGTTTTTCAATTAATCTTTTCTAATTTATGGAGACTGACACAAATGCAAAATGGCTTTGTGCACTATTCGCTGGCTTACCGTAGAGTTATGTATAATTTATGCAAATTTTGCTAAATCAATTTTTAATTAAAATCACACATAAAATGCCAATACATACAGTACAATCGCACCCACACACACATACATATGTATAGGCATGCAGTACAATCGCACGCACACACAAACATATGTATAGGCATGCACAAGCACCCGCAAGCACAAGCACACACACACACACACATACACAAGCACGGCTCTACTCACATGCCAGCAAACCGGGGTCAAACAAACAATTTAATTTTCGGTCTACGCATTTTGACCTCGAAGGCGTGGTCTCTCTATAGTTGCAAACAAATCAATGTGCCGAGTCATCCATCCATCCATTTATCCATCAAGCTGTCCACTCAGCCATTGCAAAACGATAATTCTATTTGCATAACACTAAAAACACAAACTAATATCTTCGGCATGCCGCACCATACGATTCCATTGCAAATATATATCATCATTATCATGCAGGCGTTAGTTAATGTTTAATACACACACACAGACTAAATTTTAACACATTTCTGATGTAAAACTATTAAACTTATTACTTTGCAAGTATTACTTACGATTTTTCACCTTGTAAGCACGCGTCTTATTTCACTTTTTCACAATTATGCTTAATCACAATTTTCTAAAGGTGAGCAAACAGAATTCTATGCAGTAATACCCTAAAAAAATACCTTAAAACTTGCGCCAATTGATATATCGATAGCAATCGATTAAGCTATCGACCATCAAAGCTAATTTCAAAATCTACAGTTAACTACCTTTTTTTGAATTTGAATTTGAATTTTTATGCAAATAATAAGAAAGGCAATTGTGCTACTTTTGCCACTAGGGTCAAATTTGCGACCCTAACCCTGTAAATTTTTGGTATGAAAATTGCATACAAAAATGCAAAGTCATGGAATATTCTAGAATGTTCTGGATTGTTCTTGATTGTTCTGGAACTACACCAACAACAACAATAACTAGTACAACAACAACAACTAAACAACAACTACAAAATATTGTGTATCATACTTTTAGTTGCGCTCAGAAATTCGTAAAGTTTGAGAATCACCTGCTCACCAAGTGCACAACCTAAGTTAGCCAAACTCACAACCTAAGTTAGCCATGCCACAACCCCGAACAGCCGCTTCAATAGCCTGCCTTCAGATGACAAATAAATCTATTTTTAAACTCAGCAAGAGAAATTCTATTGTATATTTTCTATAAATGTTTGTAAACAAGCTAAAGGTTATTTAGCAACGTAAAGGGCCAATTTAAGACATAAAAAGTGTCATTACGCCAACACACAAAAAAGAGCCAATTTTGGCGCAAAAACGCCAAGGGTGGCAGACGTGATTCGACTCTTTGTATGCGTCATTTAGAAACGCCGCGAAACTCGTTGATTTTACTATTATTATTTTTCGTCACATTAACAATTTTTGCTTATATTTAAATTTCAACATGTCTGGCACTTCGCAAAAATACAGAAATTTCGTGGCAGAGCCTATGGGAGAGAAATCAGTCACAGAGCTCGCTGGCATCGGCGAGACTCTCGGCGGCCGCTTGATTGACGCTGGCTTCGATAAGGTAAATAAAATAATGACGCCATGTCCATGTGCGCAAATAAGCAACGCATATTTATTTTTTTAATCTTGTTTCATATTTAGGCATACACCGTTCTTGGTCAATATTTGGTGTTGAAAAAAGACGAGGAACTGTTTAAGGATTGGATGAAGGACGTTTGCCATGCTAGCTCGAAACAGTCGACAGATTGCTACAATTGTCTAAACGATTGGTGTGAAGAGTTCCTGTAAACGACTGGTACCGAAACTCTATGGCAAATCTCTGGACAATATGCTCGGACGCAGAAGGAACTTACCATTTAATTAACTGATTATATTTTCCAAAATTGAAAGCATTCTGTTCTGTCCACAATTATTTTAGGATACTATTAAAGTGTAATTAATATTAATTGATCAATTCATGCAATGTCTTTCATTTTTTAAGCGTTTCGATCAGATTTGGATAGAAATTCTGTGCGCAGTTGCTACACCTGGCGTTGGCTAGTTTGCTTTGCAGGCGATTTCGTGTTCTGTTAATTAACAGAGGCGCAAATGTCGAAAATTCAAATTAAAATATATGTCATACAAATTTACAGTCGATAATGATTGTTTAATATTATATATAACATATGTATTGGCGTCTTTTCTTGGCCATTGGTCCTAATTTATATTCATTTTTGGTGCACTTTAAAATTTTCAAGTGACAACAGTGATGCTATGTTAAAAACTATTGAATGTAAAATATACTCGATAATAATGGTGGTAGGCCGATAAATAGAGGCGGTTGCCAGACTTGGGAAAAAACAAAGGTGAATGGAATGAAAGCAGCTGCCGGAAAAATTAACAAACAACTCATAAAACTAAGTTAAATTGTGTAATAAAGTGTAAAATAAGAAAACCTTTGGCCCTCGCGAATTATAAAAAGAGCTACCGCACTCATTTGACGGTATAAAACAAAGTGAAAATAGTACGGCTTGTGTGTGCGCTTGTATTTGTGTTTTTCTTTGTATATTTCGTAAAGCGAGATGTCCATATAAACGCGCCGACGGTACAACGCATGCGAAAGAGATAAACATATCGTGCATTAACTCTGTTGTTTCAGAGTTCCAGGCCAAACATTCTGTAAGACGAACGGCTGAATCGACTTTTTGTGTGCAATGCACAACGTTTGCATTAATTATATTAGTAACAAATCGTAAATAGCTCAAACATAAATAGTAATTGCATTAATTGCCAGACTACACAAAGTGCTGCCAAAAGAAAACGCCACATGTCTGCATTTACAATTAAATGTCTCTTCGGCTAGCAGAAAATTTTTGTGTGTCGGTGTGTGTGTGTGTGCGTGTTTTTTTTTGCGTAAACGTCTCTAACCAAAATCGTAGTCGAAAATCGGTAGCAACAACGTTTCCTTGGAAAAATTTGTAAATAATAAACAAAATTTTCAAGTAAATGTGAGTATAAACTGGATCGTTGAAATGGTTACACGGAGTGTGCGTCTCAATAATAGTAATCGTCGTTGTCGTTGTCATTCAAATCAGTGAGATTGGGATTGGGTGAGTGCGTGAATGTGTGAGTGTGCGTGCGTGTGTGTCTGTTGTGTGACGTTGTATCGTAAAAAGAGAGCGAAGGAGTGCGGTGCGGAGCGGAGCGGGGGCGTGTACGGTTACGGTTCCGGTGAAGTGCGAGCGTGCCACGAGAAAGAGAAGAACATAGAGAAAGAGCGAACCGGGAGACGGAGACAGTCAGGCCAAGCAGCAGTTATTTAAACCGTATCCTTTTCTTGTTTGCTAGTTCGCCAGTTCGCTAGTTCGCCTGCGTTTTGCTCGGAAAATTCAATGACCTCATTTGTCTCACGTACGACGGTCTCTCATGTTTTTTCTTTCCTTTCTTTTGCACCTCAACAGGACCAACACAAATAACCAGAAAGAAAGAAACACTCGAGGGCAAGGTTTAAGAACAAGACTCACTATCGTCGCCATCGAGTGAAATTTACTTATCAAAAGCAATAAAAGCGGAAAACAACAACAAATAATAACAACAACAACTGCAAGTGGGAACCGACTCAAAGAGAAGCAGAAACACCACGGCGGCGGCAGCATCTGGCAGACACAGACACAAAGCTAAGCATACCGAGCAGAGCAGCAGGGCAGCCATAGGCCACAGCTACAACAAAAACAAATGGGAACCAATTCGGGAGCCACCGCTGGCATCAATAACAAGCCAGTCGGCGGTGCTGCCGTTCTCGGCGTGAGCGTCGGTGTCGCCAATTCAGCCGTTGGAAACGTTCTATCCAACAGTTTAGGCGGCGGTGGCCTGAGCATCAGTGGATTGGGCGCTGGTGGACAGAACGCTAATGTTGGTGGCATAGTCTCCGGCATGGGTGGTGCTGGTGGCGGTGGTAACAATGGCAGCGACGACGGCAACGGCATGGGTGGACCTGGCGGTGGCCAGAACAATCAACAGGCCACCACGCCCCAATACACAATTCCGGGCATATTGCATTTCATACAACACGAATGGTCGCGCTTCGAGCTAGAGCGCTCACAGTGGGATGTGGACAGGGCCGAGCTGCAGGTGAGTTGACACTACTCTGACTATCTATAAGTTATCCTTAGAGCTCATTTTCCATTTCAATGGGCTTTCGTGTATTACAATCAAATGAGCCAATAAGCTCACGCCCCTTCCCTTAAACTAACCAATTTCTTGTTCATAATTTGTTTTGTAACCAACTTTATGCTCCGTTGAGCTCAGTTGTAGTGAGTTCTAAACTGTAACAAGACTGTAAGGTGAGCGAGGTATGCAGTGCAGTTAAAACTGTAGCAGAAAGCTAAAAGAATTTGGATGAATACAAAAGGTACATCCAAAGACTCGATACCCACTGTAACCAGCTTGCAATCAACCTGCTGGACAACAGTCTCCAAGTCAGACGTCTTAAAAGACACCACCCTCTTGACCTGCCCTTTAGGCCATCCAGTGAGTGGTGACTCTTACCCCCCTGTAAATATTCCCCATAAATGTAAAACCTCTTGTAAATACCCCCTATATAATTTACTTATTATCAATAGATAGATTGTATATATACAAAAAGAGAGAAAAAAAAAATTAATACAAAATAAATAAGAAAATGAAAATATTGTAGAAATATTTCAGTTGAAAAGTAACTTTCATTTGGCTCTGCCTTCTCTACTGTTGTCTTATCATCCTTATCGCCAATACGCAGAGGCAAAGGCATTGGAGCATCTACCTATCCAGACCGTTATGCTCTGCAAAGCAAGTGACATTCAAAACGTCAATGCAATGGAAACAAGTTGACGGCGCTGACGCTGCGTTTTACCTGCACCGGCGTACACACACACACACACATACTTATTTGTCGCTGCATGAACCTGTTCGCCTTGTTTGTGCTTAACCAAAAACAAAAATAATAATAATAATAATAATGAAAAGAGAAATAGAGAGTGGGCAGCGACTAGACGAAAACCCACTATGCCCATATCCCAGCGCCAACAAACACTGGACGCCATTTTAGCGCTTTGCATGCACATACATACAAAGATACTTATGCATATAAACATACGTATGTACATATGTATGCATATGTATGTATGTATGTGTGTGTGTCGTGTGCCTGGCGCTGGCTCCACTCCACACGCTGCGTGCGTCTATTTCTGTCTTGGGCTGTTTGTGTGTCAGTGTCAGTGCTGCACATGCAACGTCCTTGTGTTTGTGCTGCGGCTGGTTCATTGTACAATCTTGCATCTTCCTACACTTCCTATTCGTCGTCCTCTGCTTCTTCACTCGTTCTTATTGAACAGAGCAGCTGCTATTGAAATCTATGGCAAATGTTGTCGAACCAGCTGTTAATTAGTCAATTTGCTTTTGCATTAAGCGCTTGTCGCGGAAAGAGAGTGTGAGGGAGAGTAGAAAAAATATTGATGCCATTTGTCACTTCCCCATATTATACACACATTTGCGTCTCACTTTTGTTTCACTCTATTTCGTTGCCCCCCTCCCCCCCTTCATTGCTCTCTTTGTGGCTAATGGGAACAACAAATTAATTAAATATTAAAATATTTTGCACCAACAAATGACTCTGGGTGCGCAGTTAAAAGAGCGTTGTGTACAGTATGTAATGAATGTAATGCGCTACCTGCCGCCCACACATTCCATCATCCGGAACTCGCCTGTGGTTGCATGTTGCTGAGTAATTTGAAATTTTTACCCGGCATAAATACACACAACACAACACACACACACACGGCCGACTCATTGCTATTACCCGCTACCCAGTCGAACTTGGTAGCTGGTGGCCAAAATGCAGCAAAAGTGAATACACAAAGGTTAAATTTCAATCAGAAACAATCAACCTGACTTATTGCAGTAATTCCTTGATAATTGTAAGGAAAAAGAAACCCATTCCAATAAAGCACACCATCAACAGTGTTTGATAGTGATATTCCCAGCAAGCATTTGGAAGAGCGTTTTTACATTAATCACCTTGAGGAGTCTTTTTCGAGTCACCTTACTGATTAAAAAATGATTGGTGACCAAAAGGAGACTCGAAAATGACTCGCGCATATGTTTAAAATATGATTCATTGAAATAACACTAACAAAACGTACAGCAATCGAAAATAGATCGTCTTGAAGTCTTTTTCGAGTCGTTGAAATGATTGAATAAAGATTATTCGATTGAATTATGACTCGAATATGAGTCGCTTATTATAAAAAAAAAGGAGTTAAATAAGACTCTTCTTCGCGGCTAGCATACCATTTTCTCCCGCCGAGGGGATCATTTCTGATCAGAAAGAAGACTCATAAAAGAGTTTGGGCAACAGTGCTTGATGGTGATATTGTACCCTACCAATGCATGAGCTTCTCACTTACCAACACCTTCAGCATGTCCCACTGGGTATCTAATGGTAGGTAATGGTAGAAGTGTGCTCTTTTGTCGCCATTTGCTCTAAGCAACTGACTTTTTTTTGTATTATGATTATTTTACAGAGTTCCAACATTAGTGTCTAGTAATGCGTGCTTTAATTAGCGAATATGCCGAATGAAATGCCATTGAACGCTCATTCACATGCAGAACGCGTTTCCACTAACAGCAGCAGCAACAGCACCGGACAAAGAATGACACAAAGTGGAAATAAAATCAAATGACGGCACACTTACACACACACACACACTCACACGCGCTCTCTCTCCCTGCTGCTCTCTTCTTCTTGCAGTGTTATTAGCATGTAGAAATTGTTTTTGTTGTTTTGTTGGGGAGCGCAATCATTGAGAGCAGGCCAATTGGGTGTGGGTTGTTGCCCGCCTCTCCCCCCTCACTATCACTCTCTCTCTCTGCCATTTGTTTTTGTTGGCAAGCATTGAATGAATTTGCGGAAAAGGAAAGAGGAAAGAAAAGTTTTTCTGCGGCATCGTTACGCACCTGTCCTTTCGTTCACTTCCTGCGTGGGCGGTTTTTTTTTGCAATAATACTTTAGTTTCCCCGCACCCCACCCCACCCCATCTAAAACATATTGCGCAGGAATGTGGTACATAACCTGCACGGTGCTGTTACAGCTGCTTTGTTGAATTTATAATGATGGACGAGGGGAGAGGGGGGTGTGGGCAAAGGGAGGCGTTTTGAAAGTGTATCGCAATGCATTGGTTACGCACAGAGGAGGCAACGGTAAAACGTATGCCCGCTGCAACCATAAAAGTTAGTTGAGCAAACTCTGTAATTATGTATTACAATTAATTGAATTTAATTGTTTTTCGTTCGTTCGCTCGCGCGCAGCGTAGCGTCAATTATGCGCCCGACGCGGCGTCGCGCCAAACGCAGCAATTGGATTGCAACGAGACGCAAGCATTCATACACTCACACACACATGTGTGTGTGTATGTGGTATATGCATGGCGAGCATATGAAAGCTTTTCAAGTGCCTCCATTAATGAAATATGCTTATACTCAGTAGTTGAAAATGTTAGGGGTATATACAGTGAACCCTCCCATAAGTTACGTAACATCAATAGCAATTGATAATAATAAATATCAAATATCAATATTGATATCAAATTCCCATCCCATATCATTAAATTTGAATTTCGTAACTTGATCTAATCAAAGCTTTTCTTATCTACTTACCAGGCGCGCATTGCCATGCTTTTGGGGGAGCGTAAGTGCTTGGAGAGCCTTAAATCTGATCTGACACGACGCATAAAGATGCTGGAGTATGCTCTGCGCCAGGAGCGAGCGAAATTCTATCGATTAAAGTATGGTACCGATCCGCCACAACTCAATGAGTTTAAGCCATCGTCGAATGATGATGGTGGACTTGGCGGCGATGTGGCCACCGATTCGGAAGTGCCCTACAGCTCAGTGTCGAACACTACGTGGCGACAGGGCCGGCAAATGTTACGTCAATATCTGGCCGAGATCGGTTATACAGACAACATTATTGACGTCCGCTCGAATCGTGTGCGTTCCATACTGGGCCTCAATAACAATGCGGATCACGATGGTGGCGGCGGCGGCATGGGCGGTGGCGGTGGCGAGAATCTCAGTCCAAATATTAATGGAAACGAGAGCAATAAACGTGCCTCGGAATCAGAAGGTAGGTAATCGTAACACCCTCTTCCCCCCTGTTGAAGATTTGAATAATTTGCTCACATTAGGCCGTCATACTCCCGCTAAAAAAGTGCAACAATCCAATGATGCCATCATACTGGACACTGAGGCTGCGGTCATGGCCAACTTTGAGTTCCTTGGGCCAACAGAGATGTCCGACGATGATGAGATATCCGATGATCTGGAAATGGTCGCCACCGACAATGAAGATTCCGATGTGAAAATGGCCAAAAGGCCCAAGTCCGGCAAGGATATGCTGACCGAAGGTATACTCCACGTGCTCCCAAATCACACTCCCCTACAAACTAACACTTACTTAGCCCTCCCACCCGCCTCACTAAAATTAATACGTAGTGTGAACTTATATTTTAATTTGCAAGTCTATTCCTAACTCACGAGCTGTAAAACTATCTATAGTCATCTGACGATACAATAGTCAATTACTATGATGAGTATGATTCTATAGATAGTCTTGCAGCCATGTAATTGACTCCCTCCTGCCAACTACCAACTTGAAACGAGAATGCTGCTCATTTTTTCTTATGCTTTTCGATTTATGTTTCTTTCGCTTCTCTCTTCGTATTGTTGTGATGCGATCATCTTTGCGTAGAACTAGAGGCCGAGGTGGGAGAGCAGCTATTGAACGATATGAATCTAATGACCGAAGGTGCTATTACTAACTGAAATTGTAGATCTGGAAACCCATCGATAACATTGGATAAATCTGACTAACGATTATCGATGGTTTCCGAACTTAACTTTAAGCCAAACAGATCATAATTTTTCTTTATGTTTTACATCTTACTCACTTTGTTGTTTCTATCTCCACAGAAGTGGACGGCTCACTGGGATTGGGTGAGCTGGCACAGCTGACGGTCAACAACGAGTCGGATGGAGCGTATGATGCGAATGCCAAGGATGGAACCGGTGGCAGTGCTGGTGGCGCTGGCTATCGAAAGACCTGGAATGCCAAGTATACGCTGCGATCGCATTTTGATGGAGTACGTTCATTGATTTTCCATCCGGAGGAGCCAGTGCTAATAACCGCCTCCGAGGATAATACGCTCAAGCTGTGGAATCTACAGAAGACGGTGCAAGCCAAAAAGTCCGCTAGTCTTGATGTCGAGCCGCTGTATACGTTCCGAGCACACACCGGACCCGTGCTGTGTCTGGGCATGTCATCCAGCGGCGAGACATGTTACTCAGGTGGCGTCGATGGCAATATCGAGTGTTGGCAGTTGCCATCACCCAATATTGATCCTTATGACTGTTACGATCCGAATGTACATTCGGGCACATTGGAGGGACACACGGATGCCGTGTGGGGTCTGACCACGATGCAGAACAATATCGTATCATGCTCGGCGGACGGCACCGTTAAGCTATGGTCACCATTTACCAAGGAGCCGCTGCTGCGCACCTATACGGCTGCGGAGGCCGAGGGCGTGCCCTCATCCGTGGACTTTGTGCGTAACGAGGTGGATCACATTGTTGTGGCTTATAACAGCGCCCATTGCATTATCTATGACACCGAGACGGGCAAGCAGGTGATCAAGTTGGAGGCATCGCAGGAGATGTCTGGCAATACGGGGAAATTCATTAACAAAGTGGTCTCGCATCCGACACTGCCCATAACCATAACAGCGCACGAGGATCGCCATATACGCTTCTGGGACAACACATCTGGCACACTGGTGCACTCAATGGTGGCGCATCTGGAGCCCGTGACATCGCTGGCCGTCGATGCGCATGGTCTATACTTGCTATCCGGCTCGCACGATTGCTCCATACGCCTATGGAATCTGGACAATAAGACATGTGTACAGGAGATAACCGCACACCGTAAGAAATTCGATGAGAGCATATTCGACGTGGCCTTCCATGCCACCAAGCCCTACATAGCCAGTGCCGGTGCCGATGGATTAGCCAAGGTGTTTGTCTAACCGTCGTACAGTGAACCGAGAGACATGCCACTGGCCAACAGCCAACTGGCTGGGCAGCTCACCAGCTAATCGATTATCGAGTTCGAGTTAAATAATTATACATACATATAAATAAACTTATATACTATACATTTAAATCTAAAGGTAAATCTAATATTAAAAACGTATATACAAGAGAACAAAAGCAAACATACGAAAGAGGAAACAAATGTTGAACTAAACAAAAAAATACACTAAAAAAAGGAACATTAATAATATTAAATTCACATCAACTTAATGGCATTTTCAGAAAGAAAGAAGGAAATTTGTAACCTACGAATGCAAAGCATGCCACATAATAATTCAGATATATCTACTTAAATAAGTGCAACACACACCCACACACAGTGTTTGGTATCAAAAGGAAAAGTTCTTGAATCTGCGGCGTTTGGCTGCAGATTGAATTACTTTTCGTTTTGCAGTAGACGATTTGCCAATTGATAACACAACCATTTAGATATATAGTTTAGATAAACCTGCAGAGCGATCGTGTCAATAACTTTAATAATTTCCTGTACATTTTATATGCTTATATGCGCCCCTTAGATCCCCCACACTCCTGGCTAACTTGAATGTACGTACCTTCTTCTTATTGACCCCTCGCTATGCCGGTTGCTTCATATATGTATTTTGCATTTCCTTTTGTGTTGCATCCTCTGTGCAACGCCAAAGAGCAGAATCCTACTCATCCAACAAACGTTTTACGTAACATGATATAGACGATCAAATTTTCGTAGTCTTAAGTGGCATATATGCATAACTCGTAACCCCTATACCTATACCCTCTCTGACTAATACAGTTGTAAATTAACATTAGTAACATCGAGGATGAACATTGAGAATGCTGATAATGAGTGTTTATTTATTGAGTGTGGAACACGCATTATTAGTTAAAAGCAGAGAACTTTACTAACAACTAAGTGCAACA
Source organism: Liodrosophila aerea (assembly GCA_035045005.1). Taxonomy (NCBI): domain Eukaryota; kingdom Metazoa; phylum Arthropoda; class Insecta; order Diptera; family Drosophilidae; genus Liodrosophila; species Liodrosophila aerea. Next base: position 912,988 of record JAWNNL010000053.1, read on the forward strand.
GAATATACAAACAACAAATGCTTCAATTTCTATAATTTCATGAATTCATACAGAAAGCAAAGAGCATGCAATACGTGGGCAAGAGACATCCATGCATAAATACATACAGATCCAGATGATATAAATAATAATGCCATTGGGCTATATTATGTAACTGTATGCTAAGCTATTTATTTAATTTATGCCTAGTATTAAACGTAAACAAAACATAACAACAAACAAATAGCAGCGCCAATCGCTGATCCAATGGATTTCGTACACTTGTAGTTGAATAACAATTATATATACATAATATATATCTCGTATATATAAATAATAAATAAAGATGTTTAGAGTCGCTTAACGACTCGTCGTAAATTGTAATCAAATAAACGTTGAAAGTGAAAACGGAGGAAAATGCCGAGCAACTCAATATTAGTTATAGTATTACAAATTATTATTATTGCAAATGCTGTTGCGAGATCAAAACGTGACTTAAATGAGAATGAGAAAAGCAAAAACAGAATAAAACTCAAGTTGATATTCGCTAAAAGATAATCCGTAAACATGAGAATTCGTATATAAAGGAAGCAAAGGAAATCCTCTACTATATATAAATAAATTACTTTATGTATTTTTAATTTGTACTTTAGTTGTTACAAATGAAAATGCGATATCATATATAAATATACATATACACCCACACACATGTAGATCTACGATTATATGACAATGGCGATGCGATGATTATGATTAACTACTTATAATAAAAATGAAACAGACCGTTAGCAGAGTGATGCGCATATACAAACAAACAAAAATCAAGAAATTACATTATAACATGCATTAAATCTATTGATTTTTATTTTAATTGTACATTTTTTAATTTTTATTACCATGTATTTTTATTTGAAATAAAGTTTTACATAAATGAACAACAACATGGTTCGTCACATTTGGCCTTGCGAATTTTTAATACCAAGAGACTCCAATTCATTTCAACACAATGAGAATATAAACTTTCACACACAAACTAAATTGAACTAATAACGTTGTAGACCAGCGGGCTCTCGTCTGCAACGACTCGACAAGTCAGCAATTCGAAGAATTTGTTCTTATCAATTTCAAGCAAACAGAAGAGAAACCTTTGTTGCCTTTTCATTTCAATAAAGTTTTGCTGCAGGCAGCGTTTTCATTTAACTTTTGACAGCAGAAGGTCGCACATGGTTTTTATTTTTGTACCGTTTGAAAACCCACTGCCATAACAACAACAACAACAACACATGCATGCGTTTTGTTCTATAAAATAATAAAAAAAAAAGCGTAAACATTTGTGTCTATATAGTACTTATTATCATTTACATGCCACAGAAAGCTAAAATAGAAGCGCACAAAATTCAAGTGTTATTAATCGACTAATGACTATTGCCGGTATGCCCAGTAAAAACGAAAGATAAACCAAATATGAATAATAAAATTAACATTAAGTGATAAGACGTTCATTGTAGATTTGAGCATATAGGAAACAAGAGATCCCAGTCCCCAGCACATAAGTTTATACATATAGAAATTGAATACTAAAATTCATGCATATTAAATAACATTAAACGAAAACGGAAAACCAAAAATAAAATATAAATACTTTTATAATAAATCAACAAACGTAACTTTAACAAAACAAAGCATAACTCCACACAATTCATGTTAAGATATAATGAAACCAAATAAATAAAATATTTAAAAGTAAAAAGTTCGTTACTATTCACACAGCATTCTTTTTCCAGCACTCTTTTTATGCTTGCCAACACTGCACATGGTCTCATAAGTCTATTTATCGTTATCGATATCACAATTTCACTCATATGTGCTTCGCACACGGAATAAGACTTAATAATATTAATAATGGAAGATAGCGCAACACTTACCGGAGATGTAGATAAAACGGAAATACCACCGCTCAATCAAAAGCGCATACTTGCGTTTGTCAATCACTTTCTTATAAGCACCTGCACCTTTCTCAATGAATTTGCCTTGAACTGCGAAACGAAATTCGTCCAATTGGAGCGTCAACTGCAGAGAACCGAGGCTGCCTTAATTATATTGGAGGCAAAGCTAGCGTCTATTCCCACTGATAGCGAGGCAGAGCATGATGATGCCCCCGTCGAGATTCCGCATGAAAGGGAAGACACGCCCATGGAAGAGGAAACTCCGGCACCCGTTGAAGAGCCACCCAAAGGCATACGTGTGTGTGAAGATGTTCGATATAGAAAATTCTTTAAAATGCTTCAAGTTGGTGTGCCGGCGCCCGGAGTGAAGCAAAAAATGCAATCTGAGGGTCTGGATCCGCAATTACTCGAGTAAGCCGTGTAAATCCCAGACAGCAATTATTGAATGCCATTAAGTTTCCTTGTTTTACTTTGCAGCAATCCAAACCTTTTGCTGGAGGACGGTATCACTGAATAGCCATAAGCTAGAGAAATATCCTCCACATTGTCTGGATCCGCAATTACTCGAGTAAGCCGTGTAAATCAGACAGCAATTCTTGAATGCCATTAAGTGTCCGTGTTTTACTTTACAGCAATCCAAACGTTTTGCTGGAGGACGGTATTATCGAATAGCCATAAGCTGGAGAAATATCCTCCACATTGTGATATAGCATTTCGCATGGAATACTACGCTTTAAAATTAAACATTTCCTTAAATATACGTCTACAAATTTGTTTTATTTCCCACGTGTAAGCAGTCCATGAAAACAAACCACACTTCGATTTTAGATGTAAAAAGAGCTCCGGTTGTTAGGTGATCTGATTCGTAGGATCTGGTGACAGCTTAGAACTGGATCATCTGGCCCTTGCGCTTCTTATCGCCGCCCAACTCGAAGTGCTTGCAACGCTTCAATGGGGTCTGCTTGCGGTACTTGCATTCAGTGCACTCCATACGCAGCACGATTTTCTTGGTGGTCTTAGCCTGTGTAGAAGAGAAAGCAGTTAGTATGGGTATATCATGGTTATGTTACTTATAGATTAACTATTTATACATAAATATGTTTGAAGCTGCCGGTTCAAGCAGGCCAAAATGGTGGCACTGCCGCTGCCTGTGTAGAGGCCACACCGAAACAGGGTACGTAAGTTTCTCTTGCAAGGCTGTTCCCACCAAAAAGCCGACCAATGGGATCAAGGCGATTTAGTTCTACTCGTTGCACAAGTGTGTAATCCATATGAGCACTAATGTTAATATGTTTGAAGCTGCCGGTTCAAGCAGGCCAAAATGGTGGCACTGCCGCTGCCTGTGTAGAGGCCACACCGAAACAGGGTACGTAAGTTTCTCTTGCAAGGCTGTTCCCACCAAAAAGCCGACCAATGATATCAAGGCGATTTAGTTCTACTCGTTGCACAAGTATGTAATCCATATGAGCCCTAATGTTAATATGTTTGAAGCTGCCGGTTCAAGCAGGCCAAAATGGTGGCACTGCCGCTGCCTGTGTAGAGGCCACACCGAAACAGGGTACGTAAGTTTTTCTTGCAAGGCTGTTCCCACCAAAAAGCCGAACAATAGTATCAAGGCGATTTAGTTCTACTCGTTGCAATTGTTTGGGGTACAATTAAAATGCATATTCACTACATACCTTCTTCCTGAAGATGGGCTTGGTTTGACCACCGAAACCTTGCTGTTTCCTGTCGTAACGTCTTCTGCCCTGGGCGCCCTTGCGCTCCTTGGACTTCTTATACTGCGTCACCTTGTGCAGCTTGTGTACCTTGCATTTTTTGCAGTAGGTGCGACGTTGTTTTGGTACATTCACCTGAAACGCAAATACACACAATTACTATGGATAACTGAAGGAATATTAAGTAAATCTAGTGGTACAATTGTCGCCAATACGAAAATTTGCACATCGAAAAGAATTGTGTTTAATTATGCACACTCATTCAATATTGTGATAGTAACACGCACAGTATTGCACTAGGTGATAATTTAACATTTGTATTACATTTCAACTATTATTTACGCGGATGTTTTACGATTTTTATTTAAGCCAATCGCGAGACCTACCATCTTGGAAAAGAAAACAGACCAAAAAGAGCGGAATTAGAGATGTGCGCTCAGTGCTGTCAAAATGTAGTGTTGCAAATGGTAATCGATAATCGACAGTTTCTGCATTAATCGATAGGTGCGATGATTATCGCCCATCACTGGGTAGGAAAAAACAAAAAAAAAAAAAAGAATTCCGCACATATAAAAAAGCTGGAAAATTAATAACTTTTCAGCGGCAGTCGAGTTTTCTGGTGGATAAAGGCCTCGTGCCAGAGTTGTGTGCAATGCGAAAAGCTTGGAAAACATGAAGAACCAGAATTGCAACCGGATAAATACGAAAATACTAACGGAACAACGGATATCACAATCGCACTCCCAACAACAAAATCGCAATTAGCATAAAAATGAGATTGGGCTACGAATGCGATGAGACGACGACTGTAATTAAAATGCAAAGAATGTACGCATTGCTGGCAACCTTGACATTTTTGATTATCAGCTCACATTTGCCGCTACAGTCGGAGGCACTGCATATAGCAGCTGCACCCTGCGATCGCAGTCGCAAAGTTTTCACCGAGCTTTACGGCGAGATAAGCGACGGTCCGTCCGGTTACAACTATACCCAGGACTCGCACTGTGAATGGCTGATAAAAGCGAAAAATGACAGTCAATTCATAACCCTAACATTCCATAGCATGGGCACCGAGTGCTCCTATGATTATATCTATGTGTACGACGGCGACTCCTTTAATTCCACGCTACTGGGCAGCTTCAGTGGACGCACTCAGCCCCAGAGACTGGTCGCACGCAGTGGTAGTGTAAGTAGTTGTACCTGACATCGATTCAACGAAGACAAAGACTAAGTAATCTCTCTTACAGATGCTCATACTAATGTACAGTGATACCAACTATGTGCTGGATGGATTCCGTGCTTCCTACTACATATCAAATTGCCTGAATAATTGCCATAATCATGGCAAGTGTGTGGGCCATCAGTGCGTCTGCCACGGCGAATGGGTGGGGCCCGACTGTGAGGATGAGGCATGCCCCCAGAAATGTGGCGAACATCAGGGGCGTGGCAAGTGCCAGAAAAGTATTTGCCATTGCTCCAGTGGATATAGTGGACGATTGTGTGATCTTAGTGAAAATCCAGCAGGCAGCAGTTGGCGTTGGCTTGCCACCGATGCCGAAGGCTTGACGCCACGTGCCGCTCACACAGCCGTGTACATTGAGGATGAGGATTCGCTCTACGTATTCGGTGGCTATGATCTGAACAATGTCATCAGCACGCTTCAGATATACCGCTTTAGCAGCAGTCAATGGGAGGACGAATGGGGCATTCCTCTACAGAGTCGCCGTCACTTTTATCATCCGCAGAAGATTGATCATACGCTGCTCAAAGCGGTGCTGCAGCACAAAAATGAGGAGGAAGCCAAGCTCTGGGGCCTGACCAGCGATATGAGTTTCTTTCGCAACATTCTCCACACATTGGCCGAAACGAATTTGCATCAACGGCGTACGCGTTCATCTCTCCCACTAACGACAGTCAATGCCAATTCCACGGATGATGAGCTTACCGAATATCTGGAAGACATACTAGAAGAGGTGACGGATCACAAGCCGCATGGTCGTTATGGTCACGCGGCGGATCGTGTGCCGGGTGGCTTTGTGGTCTATGGCGGCAAACATGCCAATGGTAGTTTCTACAACGATCTTTGGCAATATAATAACACGGAGAATGGCGGCAAGTGGAAGCAAATGGCCATTAAATCGGAGATACACCCGCCGGCACTGGCCCGTCATACACTGACAACAGCCGGAGATTACCTCTATCTCTTTGGTGGCAGCGTGGAGACGGGAGAGTTCTCCTCCAGCATATACCGCATACGTCTGCCACTAAGCGAGGCTTCCCAGTGGCAGCTGGTGCAGCCGCGTGGCGGTAAAACGTTGGACGTGCGCCTGGCTGCCCACTCGACTGTGTACTATGGTGCAACCAATTCGCTTATTGTCTTTGGCGGCATTATGACCAGTCTGGCACGTTTCTCCAAGCTATCGGATCGCATTTTCGCCTTTCAATTGGATCAGCTACATTGGACTGAGATACTCTACCCGCGCACAGCACTGCGAGATACGAACATTCCACGTGAACGGGCCTTTCACACTGCCACGATATCCGGCAACTACATGATTGTCTTTGGCGGCTACACCCATCGCCACAACAAGGATGAGATCTGCTACGATAACCAGATGTATTGGTACCATCTAAGCTGTCACATCTGGATCAATCAGGTGGTCTCCGCCGACGATAGTCTGTATCCGAAACCACAGGGCGTATTCGCCCAAGCGGCTGCACTGCGTCGCAACAATACGCTGCTCATTGTGGGCGGTTACCATGGCAATGTGAATGCGGATCTGTTTGCCTATGAGCTGCCACAAGTGCTGCGTGTCGAGAATACCGTGTACAATCACAATCCAGAGATGTCATGCCGACTTCATGCCTCACACACCGCCTGCCTATCGAATCCAGAGTGCGGCTGGTGTTCGGCGGATAGCAGTTGCTATGGTCGCACCATAGGTGCCAATTGCACCACAAATCTGCAGACAACACGTTGCCCCGGCATCTGCCCTTCGCTGGGTGATTGCCACTCCTGCCTGGTGCACGGCACCCAGTGGGGTGGTGGCAATAGCGCGGCATCTGCCTTCTCCGTGGCCAGTAAACTGGGCCTCAATGAGTGCACGTGGTGCGTGCAGAATGCCCGTTGCCACCATCGTGACGACAATTATGGCATCTGTGGCGACAGCACCGGCTGGTGGGGTGAGCAGGGCACAGAGATTCGCCAGCCCGACATGTGCACGCGGAACGATCGACGACCTGGACTTACCTATATCAAATACAATTATCCAGTCAACTACACCATGCCTGATTACGTGGGTATTGTTAATGCCACCATGGTGGACTTCTCCTCCCCGCCGCCAGCTGCCTACTTTGAGCAGCGGCAGGAGGGTGAAATGCTGGCACGCCTCTTGGGCTTTGTGCGTCCATTGCAGCAGTGGAACAACAACAACTCGGCCATTCAGGTGTGCAGCAGTTACTCCTCGGCGGTGCTGCGTGCCGGACTCGGCATGAATCTGGACACATTGGAGAATGTGACCACACAGAGCTCGAATCAATCCTATTGCAGCAATGTGCAGTTGCCCAGCACGGAACAGCCGTTCCTCATAGACTTTCAGGTAAGGGAAAGATATGAGTATGTTAGATTATCGCCTAATCCATATCTCTTTGCAGGCACGTCGTCGGATTGGACAGAACAATATCTACAACACGTACCAGAAAACTAAAATGGAGCTACAGCATCTGCACAATGGACAGCTGAATGCGTTCACCTTCGAGTATCTGGAGCCGTATTACTCCGGTGATTGCAACCAGTATTCGAACTGCCTGCACTGCCTCACAGACGCCTCCTGTTCGTGGTGTCCACTGACCGGCCGATGTCATCTCAAATCAGTAAACGAGAGCGCCGTCTGTGTGGCCAAGTCGGAAGAGGATGAGGAGTCGCCAGCGCACTGGGCCTATCTGATCAGTCAGCCAAGTCAATGTACCAACTGTTCCAACTATGTGAATTGTGAGGCATGCGTCTCCACACCTGGTAATGCGGGTGAATGCGAGTGGTGGCTGGACGATGCTCGTTGCGGACGGATTGGCAAGTCCAACAGCAGTGTACGCTCCGTGGGCCAATGTCCGCGTCCATGTCGCGAGCGTCAGGGCTGCGATCAGTGTCTGGGCGAGCGTGGACGTTGTGTGTGGTGCGAGGCGAGTGCCCAATGCTTTAGCTTTGCCGTCTACACCAGCGAGTATCAGTTTGGCATGTGCCGCGAATGGATCGACAAGGTGGGCACGCCAGGATCGGCCACAACGCCACCACTATCGGCCACCTCATCAGCGCAGATAACCACCTTGACCATGCGGTCGTTGCAACAGTGCAAATCCTGTGAGCGGCATCGCAACTGCACGTCCTGCCTGAAGACCCTGAGTTGTGGCTGGTGCTTCGATCGAGATAATCCCATTGAGGGCATCTGCATGCAGGGAGATTTCAGCTACAGTGCCGGCAACTGCTCCCTGGCGCTGAACAGCAGCACCCAGCACGACGCGGAGTGGGCGTATGCTCAGTGCCCGGATGTGGACGAGTGTGGCCTGGGACTGCATGACTGTCACAAGGAAGCCAAGTGCACCAACACACAGGGTAGCTACAATTGCCACTGTCGCCGCGGTTATGTGGGCGATGGACGTTTCAGTTGCGTTCGCACCTGCTATGAGTTCTGCCAGCATGGCTACTGCTCTGGTCCGCCGGATTACAGCTGCAAGTGTGATCTGGGCTGGACAGGCAGCGATTGTGGCATCAGTTGTGGCTGCAACAATCATTCCACCTGCACGGAACGCGTCGGCAAGTGTGACCAATGCCAGGCATGGACCGAGGGCGAACGTTGTGAGAGATGTCGCCAGGGCAGCTATGGCAATGCCACCGCTGCCGTGGGCTGTCATCCCTGCGAGTGCAATGGACATGGTAATCAGGATCTGGTAAGTCATGCAGTCACCTGTTGCTCCAGCTACTAAATACTTCTTTCCCATAGGGCATCTGCAATGTGAGCCACGGCGAATGCTTCTGCAAGGATAATACCCAGGGATCCAAGTGCGATGCCTGTGCGCCGGGCTATTATGGCGACCCGCGAGACGGTGGCCAGTGCTACTATCAGTGTGAATCTCGTGGAATACTCACCAGCATTGGACGCAGTGCTATCGGCTCGTATCAATCGTATCGTTCGCCCTGGGGCGCCAGCCTGGAGGTGCGCGAGTGTCTCTGGATATTGCAGCCGAAGACACTGCAAGCGGACAAATCCCTCCTACAGCTGGAGTTCCAGTGGAACAGTCTGGCCATGGACTGTGATGAGAACGCTGTCTACATCTATGATTCATTGCCAGATCTCACGGGTGCCGCACAACAGAATCAACTGCTGGCCGTGGTCTGTGAACCCTACAGCGCGGCCAGAATCATCGAGGCACGTTCCAGCCATGTGACCGTTTACTATAAACAGGGCAGCGAGCGCCGGCACTTTGGCTTCAATGCCCTGTACTCCGTGATGAACTGCGTCGCCGGCAGCTGCCTGCATCCACACATCTGCGATGCGCAGCAGCGCTGCGTCTGTCCCGCTGGGTATGTGGGTGCACGCTGTGAGATTGAGATTTGTCCGAGCAATTGCCATGCCAAGCGTATGCAGGGATATTGCGATACGGAGTACGGACGCTGCATCTGCAACGGGAATGGTAACTATGCGGGTGCGGATTGTAGCACCTTGGTGCAGCGTAATCATCTCGTGTTGACGGAGCTGTTCAACACACAACTCCTCAGCGAGGCGCTGGAACATCTGCGCAAGACTATACCACGTTTTGGGCATTCCGTGAACGCGGATCGTCGCGGTTCGCTCTGGATGTTTGGTGGCTATTCGCCCAGTCACGGCCCGTTGAATGATTTCCGGCAATTCGATACGAAGAATGGCACCTGGTTGCAGGTGACCGTGGAGTCATCGACGCCAGAGGATCGCATGCCATTGGGACGTTACTTTCATGCCGCCGAGATCTATGTGAAGAAGCAGATCATCTACATCTACGGCGGAATTGGAGCCAATTCGCGTTTGCTGCAGGATTTCTGGCAGTTTTCCATACAGAACCAACGCTGGAGCCAAATGGCAATCGTCGAAGGGGAAGACCAGGAATCTCCGCCAGCCTTAGCTGGACACACGCTGTGCCATGTGCGCTATCATGAGCGTGAATCGCTCCTTCTGATCGGTGGTCTCTCGCTGAACAAGTCGCGTCCCTTGGAATTGTGGGAATTCAATCTGGACACCAGTCGTTGGCAACAGCTGGCCGCGATGGGTGCTCGCCTGCCGGTGCTCTATGGACACAGCGCCGTCTATCATCCGGAGACGCATAGCGTCTATGTGTTTGGTGGCTATGCAGGTGAGCCGCAGCATAAGCTCTACGCCCTGGATCTGACCAAGCTTAGTTGGACAGAGTTGCCCACATTTAGGGAACTCAACTCGCCCTCTTCGCTGTTGCCACGGGCACGTTATTTTCATTCCGCTGTCACCACGGAGCACTATATGGTTGTGTACGGTGGACGCACTGTGCCATACAACTCGACGGATGTCCTGATTGCCTATGTGTATGCCTGCAATCAATGGGTGCGTCTGACGGACGATGTGGAGCTGATTGGACGGCTGCCAGTGGCCAGCTATGCGGAAGACATGGCCATCGATGCCGACAGCGGTGCCATCTATGTGATTGGCGGCTGGGATGGCAGCGCTACCCACAGCCATGTGACACGCATCAATATACCCGAGGACATATGCCAGCTATGGAGTGCGGGCAAGTCCATGTGTCGGCATTACATGGGCTGCAGCTACTGCACCGTCCAGAGCACCTACAGCAACAGTTCGCACTGCTTCACCCAGGGTCGTGCTCCCTGCGCCAATCACAATGGCACGCTGGTCATCAACAATGGTCCCGCCTGTAATGATCTCTGGTTGGCCAACCGCAACTGTTCGAGCTTCACAAGCTGCAGTGCGTGCCTGGCTGCCTGGCCCATTCACCAGGAGCTGACGCCGGTGTGCCAGTGGTGCGAAGGATGTGGCATACACGGAAGGTGTGGACCCGCTGGAGAGAACTGTTCCCTCAGCAACAGTTGGTGCCCCAGCCAGTTGAGCGTTGGCGTGCTGGGACGATGCCCACTGCCCTATTGCCATCAGTTGGACTGCGATGCGTGCATGTTGAACAGCGAGCAGTGCCACTGGGCAAGGAATGAACTGGGCTATGTGGAGTGCATTGCCCGTGAGTTGGTCGAGAAGAATGCCTATCGTTTGGTGGAACAGTGTCCACTGGCCTGCCACACGCACACCAACTGCACCAGCTGCCTGCAATCTGGCAAGGATGCGCGCAGTGACACGGACTGTAAGTGGTCGACCATGTTGAATGCCTGTCTATCGCCCGCTGGGCAACCGCTGCTGTGCGCCGGCGGCGTCTGTGGCCTCGTTTTGGATTCAGAGGAGCTGGAACGATGTCCGGAACCGTGTCATGTGTATACCCAGTGCTCCAGCTGCCTGGAGCACGCCCACTGCGGCTGGTGTGCCCGAGAGGGTCTCAATGGCGATGGCATTTGCACAGAGGGCGCACTGGAACACCGCCAGGAGTATCCATCGGGCTCCACCTGCGACCTCATCTACAGCACCTGGCGCAATGACTCGCAGCTGACCCACGCGGATGTGGTCAGCTGGCACTATGTACAGTGTCCAGCGGAGAACGAGTGCGAGAACGGTCATCACAATTGCGATCCCGTCTCGGAGAAGTGCATCGACCTGGCCACACCCACCATGGGCTACAAGTGTGACTGTGCCGCTGGCTATCGCGAGGAGCAGAACACCTGCCTACCGGTCTGCAGCCAGGGATGCGTGCGGGGCAGTTGCGTGCGTCCCAATGAGTGCAAGTGTGACTTTGGCTATGTGGGCGAGAACTGCAGCATCCAGTGCCTGTGCAATGGACATTCCAACTGTGAGTCTAGCAGTCGCCTCGACATCTGCCTCGAGTGCCACAACAATACCATGGGCGAGCAGTGCGAGAAGTGTCAGCCCCTGTTTGTGGGCAATCCTCGCGAGGGCCATGCATGTCAGCCCTGTTCGGAGTACTGTCATGGCCACTCGGATGTCTGTGTGGCCTATGACGCCGATCCGGCTGTGTTCAACATGACGCGCTCGGAGCTAGAGCGCATTCTACCCGAAGGTCCGGCCAACAATGCCACCTGCCTGAGATGTGCCAAGAACACGGCTGGGGATCGCTGCGATAGCTGCCTGTTGGGTTATTTCAGAGGCAGCGAGGATCTGCATCGCGAGTGCCGACCGTGCCAGTGTCATGGCCATGGCAATTTGTGCGACGCCGTCACCGGAGAGAAGTGCAACTGTGCTAATAATACGGAGAGTGATGCCACCTGCACGGCCGGCGGCGGCAAGAACTCGGCTCAACTCTGCTGGAGCGTGCAGTGCTCCAAGTGTCGTGACTCCTACGCCGGCAATCCCACGGATGGGCATCAGTGTTACAAACAGATCACCGTTGAGTCCCGCATGTGCTTCGATGCCAAGCCCATAGGTGAGTGATTCCATATGACATCTCCTGCTGGGATCTAATCCAATTCATTTCACAGAGGAATGCAAATCCAAGCCGGCAGCATTGAAGCCAGGCCAAACTGTGTTCTTTGTCATCCAGCCACGTTTCATGAACGTGGACATTCGCATCATTATCGATGTGACGCAGGGGGAACTGGATGTGTTCATGTCGCCGCAGGATGACTCGTTTATTGTGGAGACCAATCAGACAACGGGCTACCATGAGATCTTGCTGGATAGTCGATACTTTTGGGGACCCAAAATCGAGCGAGATCATGAACTGAATATTGCCGTGCCCCGTCACGAGGTGTTGCGATTGCAGAAGCTCTTTGCGGATCATCAAGCTGGCACTCCCAGCCACGGCATGCTGCCAATTCACAACGTGCCGCAGCAACTGCACGACTGTCGCAGTCATGGCGGACTCAGTTTTCAGGTGCAGGATCAGTACGCCAAGGATCTGAGCACTCATGTCACACTGAACCAGTGCAACACGCTGTTGCGTCTGTTTGGGCTGAAGAATCGTCTGGTGTTGACACTGCCACAGCATGCCCACAATCTGAGTGCCACCAGGTTCTTTATAGCCTTGCGTGCCAGCTCGGGGCCAGAACCAAGCTATGGATCGGTGGTCTTCCGTCAGGATCAGCTGCACATTGATCTCTTTGTGTTCTTCTCCGTTTTCTTTTCGTGCTTCTTTCTATTCCTCGCACTCTGCGTCATCGTCTGGAAGGTGAAACAGGCATCGGATTTGCGACGCGCTCGACGCCAACATGTGGTGGAAATGTTGCATCTGGCCAAGCGTCCGTTTGCACAAATCTTTCTGGCATCGGCGAGCTTGGATCTGGACAATAGTCCGCAGGCCACAGCCGCCTCAGCCTCGACAACTCGTGCAATGCGCCAGCGTGCTCGCCAAGCACTGTTGCTCCAGCAGCAGCAACATCATCAGCAGCCAGGAGATTTGCCACATTCACACGGCCAGTTACAGAGCAGCAGCAGCGGTCGTCCAGTACAGGTCACCGAAATCATGCTGGTGGCCATTGAGCCAACCTGCGATAATCTTGCCGCCGTAGGCACGGTGTTCATCAGTCTACCCGGACGCTCCAAGGCACCGCTGAGCATAGCCTTGGGTTCCACGTTAATCTCCTATCCACGTCAATATCCACTCAATGCCAGGCATTTCATGCGTGCCGCTGCGCAGCGACATAGGCCAGATGCTTAAGTTTGGCACTCCGAATATCTCCCGTCCCTCAGTCCAAGCTCTAGTGAATTATATACAGTTCATAGTTGTATATAATGAATATGATATATACGTATATGTATGTGGAATGTATACATAGTTTAGGCAATTTTTGTACATACCGTTTAGCTAACAACAAAATCTACAGGGTATTTGCTACGATGATATACCCTCACTAACTAATCTTAAGTACTAAAGACATTTATAGAGTAACTCACTCCCCTGACTTTCACACAAACATTTGCTGAAGAACAAAAGAAAAAGAAACAGAAAAGGAAAATTATGTAAACCTAACACACCCTGCAATGTATAAAAAGAACAGACAAATCGAACAAATGGAATTTGACATATGTATTAAGCTAAGACATAAGTATCTATGTGTAATGTCGTCAATTTTATAGCAGATACTTGCAACGTGTTGCATTTCGAGGAACAAGAACAACATTTAGAAGCCATAGCAAACAAAAGAATATTAATAATATCTAAACAAACTCAGACGTATTGTATGTGCAAGTATTTACTGCTAAATGTGTTATTGTCCCGTATCACAAAAGCTAATCCGAACCTCTACGATATTTTACTTTGGTTTAAGGTCAACTTATTGTTTTCTTTTTTATAGAACTTTTTTTAAACTGTATAAACTTAAGTATTATCATATATGTATCTGAGTCTGGGTTGGTTAGCAAATTGCTCAATTTAGTTATTAATGATATTGATATTGATATTAATTACGACAGCTCTCTCGCACTTTTGCACCTATGTACCTACTAATTTAAGTACAACTGATGAAACTATGTGTTTAGTCTTTCAACTATCTATCCTTCGACACTTGTTATGTTTACACAAACACACGATCTTTATCGAACAAACGCTAAACTCAGTGATGCTCTAATTTCCTTATACTAACTACACTAATCTCAGTGGTTGTAACAAGTTCTTAACTACGGCTTTAAATTCCAACTATCCTGTATTTGATTTGGGCAAACGAATAGCGAAATTTATAGAACTGATCTTATAATTATAGTACATGATATTTACCGATGATTTTACGTCCCAGTTTTTTGCAATATTTTATCACTATTATTATTATTATTATTACGTTAAAATTTTGTATTTATATGCTAGTTTGGTTTATTTTTAAATTGTTTTCAATAAAGGTTATACGCGAAAATACACTTCGAAGTGTCTTTCATTGTGCAAACGAATAATTTTATTGATTAAATAGCTTGTATGTGATAAATATAGTATATATATATATCGTATAAGTATATGCATATTATGTGTGTAAGTGTTAAACAGCTAAATGCTGTTGCAAGTTAGTTAGTTACTTGTGTTAGTTAAGTTTGTTTCCCTTTGTCAATAGTGATTGATTAGCGCGTTTAACCAGAGCTGTTGGTCTTGGGCAGCGTAGCAAGAACCTCCTCAATGAAGCTATCCGGCTGCTCGATCAGATTGAGTAGACCTGAGAGGGGAAGAAATTAGGTTAATACCAACTTAATCAATATAGGGAATTGTAAAGCCGACACACTGGCCAGACAGGGTACCACCCTACCGGATAGGAGTGGTATTGGGACACCCTTGGCCATTTGCAAACTCCTGGTAAATCACCATTACTACCGTGAAGACAATAACAGATGGCAACACCCTAACCTAGCCAAACTTGGCCCATCCTCTGTCCAAAACGCTCCTCCGAGCTATGCGAACTTGACAGAGCCTCCTGCTCTATAGTAACCAGAGCCTTAACCGGTCACTGGCTCATTGGCTCCCATGCTGCTAGACTTCAGGCCCCTTTCAACGACTTTTGCAGAAGCTGTCGTGACGAAGAAGAGGAGGAAACAGTCCATCACCTCCTCTGTTCTTGTCCTGCCCTATGTAGAACCAGGTTTTCTCACCTGGGAGCCTACAATCTGACAGACCTGACGCACCTAGCTCCAATAAAGCTAAGGAATCTGAGACGGTTCATAAAAGCCTCAGGCTGGCTTTAAAGCGAAGTAGTTGGGAATTATCAAATCTGCCCATGCGGGCCTCTTTTGGCCTAAGTGAGCTGAGGTCTATTCCTTAGCTACCGCCTAACCTAACCTAACCTAATCAATATAATCTTATATAACTCACCTGCCACATCGCAGAACTCGGCAAATGAGGTGCAGGGCAAGAACTCATCGGTGAGGGTCTGCAGTATGTTATCCGTGGACTTGAGCATAGCCTCATCATTCTTGCGTATGTATTCAAAAAGAGATGCGGGCCAATCCTCCTCCTTGGGGGTGGTGACCGTCTTGAAGAGCGTGTTGTAGATCATATCGACAAGGGACCACATCATAAGGAACGGTTTGTATACGCTATACTCCTTGGCCTGCCGATCCGTGGGCGATAGCAGCGCCTTGCACAGCACCGACGGTGAGACATGGCGTGCTTGGGCCACAGTCACCAGACGCTTGAGATGTGCCAGCTTATGCTTGTTCCACAAGTCACGACTATGCAGGGATAACGAAATGGTTAGCATGTAGAGCGGTCCGTCCACCTCATAGCCACACTCTAGCCACTTTTCCGAAGGCGCTGCCGTTAGATAAGTAAGCAGAGTTTTGCTATCACGCGATGCGGAGCGTGAGGACAGCAGCAGATAGACAGCATAAAACAGCAGATAGGGCACAAAGTGCATATTCGACTGGGGACCACCGCCGCCGGCATCATCATGGAAGCTACGCTCCCAGGCGAAACGCACCAGCAGCAGCTTGAGGTCGTGAATGCTGCTCGTGTAGGAGATATCACAACGCTGGGTGCTCTCCTGCATGTAGCTGCTGTGACGGGTCATGCAGCCAGAGAAGGCAGCTTCGCCCACAGCGGGTCCCCACAGTGGCAGCAGTCCATTGCAACGGGTATTAGCGTTCTGCAGGCTGGCGCGTTCCCACTCGTCCCGGCCACGGGTCAGACGTATGGCCGAGGTGTGACAATCCACATGCACCACATTGAAGTGGGTAACGGTGGTGTAGCCGATAGTCTTGCGGGATTTCAGTTCAAACTCCTCGACATTGCAGCGCTTGGTGAACGTGTAGATGCCCAGCACTTTCTCCGGCTGGCAGGCGTAACCCTCGCGACAGATGAAACAGGTCAGACCCGTCTCGTCGCGCAGTTTCTCGATCTTCTGCAGAATGGAGCCCTTGGCTGTTACCTGTCCTTTCTCATTGGTACGCATGCCCAGTGCATCCAGTTGCTTCTCGCGCGTAGCCATGGCTAGACGTTTCTTTTCGGCTCGTGTAAAGTCACGCACCTGTTGCACACGCGATGCGGTGGCTGCATCCGTACTGAGTGCCTCCAGCAGATTCTCGGCCAAACTTCCGACGTGCTCATCACTGGACACCTGCTCCAGACGATGTATAATCGGTATTATGTCCTTGCTGATGGCCAACTGGGTGGCTTCATGATGATTGGCCAGGCCGGTGAGGAAGCGTAGTATATACTTGAGGCTCGGGCGGGAAATGAACTCCTTGAGCTCATCGGAATCGGTGCGTAGCAAAGTGGGCTTAACGCATGGTGCATGTTCCGTGATGTAGGCCAATGCACGCTCCACAATACCCAGGCTAACGATGTAATCCTTGAGTGTGCCGCCAATGCAATTATGCTCAATCTGATTAGTCAGCACGCAGAACAGTTCCAGCTTGAACTCCTCCTCAGTGGTGCGTTCATTGTCAAACCGGTCAAAGTCCAGAGTGTGCTAAACGAAAGGAACAACTATTAGTCCACGAGTTCAGATCGTCAGCTGGCAAAGACTTACCTTAAAGTGCTCGCAGAGCAGTGCCATCTTCACCTCGTTCCCGTAGACCAGAGCTGCCAGCACACGAATGAGATGACGCAGCACTGATGGATTGTTGCGTACATTGGGGCAATCGGTGCAAGAAATCAGTGCGCTCACGTATTCGGGTCCGCCAAAGGTCAGCGAGAACTGCAGGAACGAGTCGAGCGTATCGCTTGCAGCCTTCGAGAGTATGGTCTCCATTATCTCCAGCAGCTGCTCCGTGACGGCCGACTGTATTGAGTCGTTCTCCGACTGCAGGCACATTTGCAGCACCTTCAGCAGCGTATTGATGGCACCGATCTCTGGCTGGCAGAGCACCTCCTGGCAGCGGCGTACCTTTACACAGATGAGGAACAGTTTGAGCAGCACTTGAATCAGTTCACGCTGACGTGAAATGCGCTGCAGACTGCCAATACGTTCCAGCATGACACGCAATCCATTGCAATCGGCCAGAACATTGGCCATGCGATACAGCTGCTCGGTGTCCACCTGCTCCTGGCTCTTGTTATTCAGCGTCTCGACAAACTCCTCGGTGGCATCGCCCAGTAGGCCTCGCATACGATACACAATCCGCATGGCATCACGATCTCCTCCCTCGGCTAGCCACACCTTCTTGTACACATCCTTGACGGGCAGATCCAGACTAATGATTTTATTGTTCACCAACAACTCCATGCCGTTGTCATCCTCCAGCAGGGCAATCAGTTCACAGTCTGTGCAGATTTTGTTCTTAACGTCGCGCATCAGCGGGCCCAATCCCACCTCGCTGGAGGGATATGGATTACCCAGCATGCGACCTTGCAAAAAGTCCTCTTGCTGCGGATCCTTCTCTAGTGTCATGTAGAACTCGGTTTCATCGTGCTCCTCCGGATGGATGATGGAGTAGAGACGCTCAAATATGAACACCGGCGTCTTGATGTCATTCATGCGAGTCTTCTCCACGGTATCGATGAGAATCTCCATAAAGGCACGCGTCTCCTCCTCCGTACCGCTGGTCATCTCCTCCAGCATCTCGAGCAGCTTCTCTTGCGCATCGTCGATGAGACGTGTGCGCTGCACGACTAGACTACGCAGTGCCAGATAACTCTCCAGCACTGGACCGAGCAGACGTGTCTTGTAGGTGCGTCGTATATTAGGACAATCGAGGAAGAGCCACAGCAGCTCCACATACTGACGCAGTGCATAGCCCAGCGACAGATCCGACGACAGTGAATGCTCCTCCATGCGATGAATCTTCTCGATTTCCACGGCCAACAGCATTGAGATCTCGCCCAGCACACCACCCAAGACAAGATACTGCAACCAAGGCTTTTCTGTGGCCACGGTACGATATAGTGTCAAGAACTCGGCACTCGCCTCTCCAGCCTCGCCCACATGCTTCAGGAAACCGGTGAGCATGTTCAGCGCCTGCTGCTTGCGCTCATTGGTGCGGCACAATCCGCTGAGCAGCGAGCAAGCCAATTGTCGACCAAATCTCGAGTTGGCATTGAAAAGCAAAGGCTGTATCCACTTCGCATTGAAAACCAGTGGTTTGATCACCCTGTCCTTGTCCAGTACGTACTGCCGCCAGCGTAGACCATACTTTTCAGCCAAATAGGTGGCACGCACATCGGCACGTTTGCCACTGCCAGTTCCCGACTCCACCGGCTTGCCACTGCGCTGCAGCTTGCCCGCTTCCATGCGGAGTTGATGCTTGTTGCCGGGCATGCGGCTGCTCCAGGCGCTGTACTCGTGATTGCGATCGGAACTGAGCCAGGCGCGATAATCAATGGTATTCCCCTCCAGCAGTTTCATGCTACACAGCTCAGTGGGTCCCAGTTGTTGCTGCGATTGTTGTTGCTGCTGGGATTGCTGCTGCTGCTGTGCCTGCGCCTGATTGCTGTTCTTGATGTTGTGGGGCAGCGGTGGACAGATGAGGTTCTGCATAATGCGAAGGCAGGGATGCAACACGGATGTGACCGGTCCACGTGGCAAACTAAAAGGAGAGTACAGTTCAGTTTAGATTATCTCTTGCCCCTCCCTCCCCCATCACTCGCTCTACTCACCGACAGTTGCTGATAAACAGCTCAAAGATCACCTTCAGCTTAAACTCCCAGCATACATCATCCTGGCCGAGTAGCACCTCCAGCAACGTCATCTCCTGATGCACAGCCGCCTCCAAACTAATCAGTGGTATGGCACCCATTAGGGCATTCTTGACACGTGTCGTCACCAGATGCAGCAGATGCATACACGCCTCGGCATTGTCCTTGGTCAACACCACCAACAGATTGCGCACCTCCTCCTGTATCTGCGGGGTGCCACGTCGCAAGTTGTGCTCGGCCAGTTCACTGACCAGCCCCTGACTATAGAGTCCAACGCGACAATCATAGTTGTAGGCCATGGCGCGTAACAGCGTCAGGCACTGCTCCGTGGAGGCCAGAGCACAACCATAGCAGCGATTTGTGGTGTGACTCAATTCTGCGCCGGAGGGCATGCCGCCGCTGGACACCGCCGGCTGATCCTGCTGTTGGCGATCGTAGGCCACCAGCTCACTGCGACAGGCCTTCACCTTCTGCACAATCTTGCTCAATTCCTCGAAACTGGTGCGTGACTCCACGCAATATTTCTGGGCGAGCAGCTGGATGATCTTGTTCACCTGCGACGTGCTGTGCACACTGCCCATGTTGTCCTCGACCAGGCGATCACTGCTGCGATGCTCGGCCACCTTCTGGATGAGCAGCTCGAGCATTTGCTTATTGGTCAATAGCTGGCGATAGATGCGATCGGCACGTTCCAATGAGCTGTGTATCAACTGCACCGTCTTGGCCCGATCCTCGGCCGACTCAATGGGATCCACGGCGCAGCACACTCGAGCATACATGCTGAAATCGAACTTGGCATACTTGCAGAAGCCACACGAGTGGCACAGGAACGGATCCTTCTCGTCGTAATTGATGGCCCGACACTTGTGGCATTGGAACACATTCTCACCGCAATTGCCACAGACACCGGGATAGGCTGGCACAGCGGCACTGCAGCGTGGACACTGTAGATTCTCTGAGGATCCGCTGACCGTCTCGTAAAAGTCGGCAAACTCAATCATTAGATTACAGGCGGTAATCGGCAGAGGGAAATCGATCTTGAGCTCTGTCTGTGCCGACTGCAGCGAGACGGAGCGTGCCTTGTGCCACAATGCAGGGCGATTCTTCAGCTCAACGACTGCCTGGACGCTGCGATTGTTGTAGTAGACATTGATGGTGCGCACCATCTTGGTACGTTTGAGATCTGCGATGCGTACAATCAGCTTGGAGATGGTGTGGCACTGCACCAGCTTGTAGATCATGGTGGTTGTGGTGTACTTCGAATCGGACTTCACCGAGGGCAGCTTAATGTTGGCCATGGGCACCTCCGGATTGTTGCACACCAGACACGGCTCCGACTCCAGATAGTAGCCGTTAACCTGTGGAAAGAGTGAGGCAGGAATTAACCCAGAGATCAACATGAAGTGATATTCTGCCACGCACCTGTAGTATGGACTCTAGTGTGGTGTAGATGGGCGCATTTGGATGCTTGCAGAGTAGCTCGTTCTGCTGGCGCAGCACCTCGACGGCACGTGACACAAAGTCCGGCAGACGATCCGTAATGCTGCGTGTGCTGAGCGTCAAATAGCCAAGAAGATCGACAAATTGTGCTGTGCGTCGACCATAGCTGGGCACCAGTGGCCACAGGTTCCAGAACATGCTGAGCAACTTCTCCTTCTGCCGCTCATTGGCGTGCTCGAAGAGACCCGTCATGAACGAGTGAGCCTGCCAGCGCAACTGACTGACATTGTTCTCCAGCAGGAAGATGCGCACAAAGCGTATGATCAGCGCATCGCTGGCATAGCGGAAGATCTGATGCACGAATGTGCTGCACTGTGCCGGATCAAACTTGGAGTAGTAGGCGGTATCGGTGTCCTCGCTCTTCTCCCGCTCAGCACGTAGCTTGCTGCTGGATGTGGGTTGAGCTGCCTGTTGCTGCTGCTGCTGTTGCTTAATGCCAGCTGCTCCGGCCTGGGGTATATTGCAAACGGCGGCCTGCAATAGTTGAATAATGATGGGGGAGACGCCATCGTCCAGCTGATAGCAGGCAATCTCCATTAGCATGGCCAGTGCATCCTCATGCACCACGCAGAACTTTTGCCAGTTGCCGGTGCGCATTTGGCTGATCTCCTGGCAGGTGCGCAGATGCTCCGTAAGCTCCACGAGCGCATCATAGGTCAACAACGGCGGATTGGCATTATACGGAGCACCACTCTGCAAGGCATAAGTAGAACTTGTTGAATCCTAAGTCTAGTGTACAAACTTCGTGCTTACCTTGTTGCTGACAATGTTGCAGACGCGCTTGACCACGCGGAAGTGTGCATCCAGCGAGTGTCCATCTCGATACATGCGGAATTTCTCCTTGCTGCCGCAAATGTACATGAGCAGCTTGCGCACCTGGCGACGCAGTAGTGCATTCAGATTCAACATCATGTACTCGCAGAGTGTAAAGGTCATGGCCTCACAGAAGCCGCTGTCATAGGTATCCGGATGAGCGCTGCTCAGCCGTAGTATCTGATACGGCAGACGGACAATGACCTCGGTGAGCAGACCATCATATGACTCAAATATGTCTGGGTAATTCTTCAGATAATTGTGTGGTATGAGTATGGATATGTCCGGTTTGGGTCCATGTTTGATTGGCTTCAGTAGCTGGCCAGAATTGCCATTGCCAGCAGCGTTGCCACCTGCCAATTGAGCAGCATTCGAACCGCCCGCAGCATAAGGATCACCCAACACCTGCTTCCAGTGTACGAGCATAGTGTTCAATGCCTCCAGCGCGTACACAAAAGCACCGCTCTTGCTCAGCACATTGGCTGTGGTGCTGGCCACAAAGGAGCTGTTATCCTTGAACTGATGTGGTGGCGATGTGGTGCCCGTTTGCTTGGACTTGGTCTTGCCCATCATGACGCCAAAGAGCGACAGCAAGGCCAGACGTACCTCATTGCCAGGACACTTGATTTCCATCTGCAGGAGAGATCAAAGATTAGATCATGGAAATTTGTTATGATTGAGGGATGATTCGCTTACCTTGGTTGCTGCTCCACGTTTGCCGATCTCCACGTACTCCACCAAAGCGGTAAGCAGTTTCTGCAACACCTGCTGGTCGCGCTCGTTGTTGCCATTGAGATCCGTGGTCAGCATGAGCACCACCTGAATCAGCGGTATGGCTTGCAGACCATTGCACAGATCAAAGGTGCCCAGATGCTCGATAATGCTCTCCAGCACGGCAATTCTGTGGATGAGGAGTTGTCTATATTCACTGTATGGGGTAATCTCTCACAACTTACCTAAGATCATGTAGTTTGCTGAGCTTCTCGTCCTCATTGATCTCGTTGTCCTCGCTGCTGCTCATGGCGCTGAGTGCGGCCACGCAGGCGCTGCTTGTGCCTGGCTGTTCTTGCTCCTGATCCTTGCCCTGACGTGGTGGTGAGGAGTTGGCGTTGTCGCCAAAGTTGCTGCTGCGCGCTGAGGTGCCACCGATGCTCTCGACACCACTGCCACCGCTCTCGGAGCCACCACTGCCCGCTGGTTCAGCTGGCGAGGTGCGCAATGTCGACCCATCGGTGGCCACATTGGAACCCTCGTCATCATCCGAACCGGCAGCATCACCGCCACCTGCAGCATTAGCAGCAGCTGCTGCCGCCAGACGTATACCTTGTAGATTGGCCAATCCCTGCTGCAGCGACTGCAGAGCATTGGCGTCTCCGCCATGCTGCTGCAGACTCAAAGCAATGGCAATGTCCATGATAGCCTCATCGTCGGCATCCTCGGGCAGGCCAAGCAGGCGTGGAAAACCGCCACCCATGAACGCCTCCAGGTTCAGCAGTTGGCGCTGCTGTTGCTGTGCACCGCCCATGACCTCGCCATCCAGCGGATCAGCTGCAGCAGCTCCGGCATTGGCGGCAGCATCTACAGCTGCGGCGGCAGCTTCCTCAATGATATCGCTGGCTGCCTGGGAGGCGGCACCTTGGAGCGCACTCAAATTGCTGCTGTTCACCGCCGATGTGGATGGCGTGGGCGTGGAACAGGCGGGTGGTGTCGTCACCAGGGCCACCTTGCGTCGCTTCATGCGCGGACTAAGCAGCAGTATGAGCGCCTCCTTGGCACTGTGGCTAATCATGCTGGAATCATGCTTCAGCAGTTCGATAAAGTACTTGGTCATGCGTCCCACCTGGCTGGCATCGGCCAAGGCGAAGCCGTACATAATCTCCACCAGGCAATGCACAATTGTCTCCGACTGGCAGAGACCGCGCCGCACTATATTTGTGGGCTCATCCAGGGCCGGTGTCACCTTGTGCAGCTCCAGGACAATGGCAATCAGTGCCGGAACAATGTCATAGTTGCACTCGGCGCAGATCTTGGCCAGCGAGAAGGGACGTGCATTGGCAATGCCACGCACAATGAGTATAAGTCGATAGAATGCCTCTGGATCGATCTCTTGCAGCGTGTCCAATTGGCTGATCCTTGGCTGCATCGCCTGCAGTTCACCGTGCACAAACTGCAGCAGAACTCCATCCTTGTAGCAATGATAGGCATTGCGACTGCCATAGAGTGTTGCCAGCACGTAGCGTGCCTGTGTCTGGACAGGATTCGGTGTGGGCAGTAACAAAAGCGAGCTGGCCGTTTTGACTGCCTTCTGGCGCAAGTTTGCAGCCACGGCGCCACCATTTCCAAGCAAATTGAGAGCACAGTCCAGCACCTCCAGCAGATGCGTACACATACGATCCAGCTGGGTGATGCAATTGAATCCTTCGCCAAAATTGGCAGCAGTTGCTGGCGTGGTCAGTGCTGCGGCTGCTGCATTGGCAACTGTTCCAGTGGTGGGCAGCTCTTCGTTATCATCTGGCCAGCCGACGAGCTCCTTGGACTTGCCGTAGACCTCGATGCAGTCGAGCAAAGTGACATGTTCCGGATCCTGAGACTTGGCAAAGCAAACTCGGAGTATCTTGTCGGATTGCAGCATCTCCTCACGTGTCAGGGGTATGTCAAACCAACGTGCACGTCGCACGGGCGTCAATATGACACGGCCTAAGATGCTCACGGATTGTGGAGCACGCAGAGTGTCCTGGGTGCCCAGGAGCACGCGTATGCCCACCATCACCACATTGGGATCATTGTTGAGTACCTCCAGGGTGAAGCCATTCGGTCTGGTGCTGGCCACAAACATGCCCGTGGAGAAGAGTCGCGTCTTGAGCTTCTGCTTGTTATAGATCTGGAGCAGATCATTGCCACCGAACTCGACATCGGCCAGCATGTTGCAATGCTCGAAGAAATCAATGGGAAACACTGGCACACCGGCCGCAGTCATCTGCTTCTGCTGACCACCACCAGATTTACGAGGTGTCTTGTTGGGTTTTGTCGATTTGGGACTGCTGGCTGTGAGACTGGATCCTCCACTCTTGCCCATCAGTGTGGTAGAGTACAATTGATTGCCCAATGGCTGGACTCGCGGGGACAGCCAGAAGCTTGTGTGTTCCGGTTGGGCAGAGAATATGCGCAGACTGCCATCCTCGCAGAGTAACAACAGTGTAGTCTTCTCAATGCCGGCCACAGCATGGCGAATGCCCACCACATCCATAATGCGAGACTTGGCCGATTGTGCCTTGATCTCCTGCATGTAGATGAGCTCGGGAGTGAGCATGAGTATGATGGGATTGTTCGAGGTCTGCATGTTGGCATAGATGAGACCAGGATGTCCAGCTACTTCGGTCCATTGCACCAGTGGCTGTAGTGGACCACGCGACGATGATTTACTCGAAGCGGAATTGGCATCCAGGTGATAGATGCCCTTTACACCCTGATTCACATTGGTGAGGGGTGAGACAAAGCTGCGACCCGCGGCGTAGCTATAAAAGAGCAACTGCAGCACATGGGAGTAGTAAATGGAGACACCGCCGCCTCCCACCTGACCATTCACATCCTTGATATGCTGATGGGTCAGCTCCAACGTATTGGTCACATAGAAGTCACCCTGCGAGGCGAGACTCTGCTCGTCCAGGGTCTGATAGTAAATGTATCCGGTGCTGGTCACAGTCAGCATGTAATACTCTCCCTCCGAGAACATAAAGGTGCAATCCTGTATCAATCCCACAGCCACAACATAGTTATACTTGGGACTGATCGCATCCACTGCCAGGTCATAGATCTTCACATAATCCGAGGTGACCAGGGCAAGCAGCGTCTGTGAGCCGGGCAGCCAGATGGCCTTCTTGATGTAGTTGCCGTTGTCCAGCTGTGGCGTGACCACAATGTGCTCATTGGTGCTGCCGCTGCTGGAGAAAGTCAACACATGGCACTCCTTCAAGCCACAAACAGCCAGGCAATCCTCATTGCAGGGATTCGCGGATAGCGAGAGGACAGTGCAGGCAATCGGAGCAGAACTGAGTTGGGTGAGCGTCAGCTTACGCTTTGAGGCATCCGCTTGCTTCAGCAGTGCCGACAGCTGGAGTATGGTCACCTTACCCTTCTCATGGGACACGGCGAGCTGCTGACGTCGTCCGTGTGGCGATGAGAGGCAACAGAAGGCGACACGACGCACCAGACCAGATGAGATGAGATGTTTGATGGTCTGACCTTGATCCCCCGAGTAATTCATGCGCACATTCTCAAAGGCGCCCTCCTGTGAGCCAAGTGTGGCGAACATTAGTTGATCGGTCACATCGAAACTCTGATCCATTTGATGCAGCCGCTCCAGTGCGCTCGTCGCACGTTTATGGCATCCCACAATCGAGTAGAGTGTGCAGTTCTCCCGTATGGAGGGCAGCAGCATATCAAAGTACTCCAGAATACAGCGCACAACCAATAGCCATTGATCCGGATGCTGCAGTGCCTCGCGATGTGGTTCGAGCAGTTTTCCAAGCAGCGCAATCCGTTCATTATTAAGCGAATCCTTGCGCATCTGTGTGGGCGGCGATTGACGCTTCTTGCCAGTGGAGAGGAGACTCATGTGAGCCGGCACATATCCATCACGGCCATCGCATCCACTGTTGGGCATGCGACAGATCAGTGCCTGGCACGAGCCATCCTCCTTGGCGCCGCAGTCACAAAAGAAGTTGCCATACTTGGCATAGCTGACGTCATGGCCCTTGTGACAGACCCGAGCACAGACGGAGCAAACGCCCACGGTGTTGATCATGTTGCACGTGTGGCAATGATACCAATGCTGGTTCATGAACTCCTTTTGGGTCTGTGAGAACGTGCAGAGTTTATTATTTAACGTATCCTCATCGGAATCATCCAGCAGTGAGTCCTGCTCCTGTTGCTGCTCATCCACCAGCTCATCGTACAGATCATCGATGTCCGAGTGCAGCTCATCATCCCAAGGTGGCATATGCTGGCGACTGCCCCGATAACCAATGCCCTGCAGCAGTTCGCTGAGGTATCTCAATAGGGCACTCACATTATCCGCATGACACAGCTGGCCCAGTTGCAATTTGGCCAACTCCAGCCAGAGCAGTGTCGTATTAAACAGAGCCACATGACCACGTGCGGGCGACGCATCTGCCAGTGTAATCATAATCTGCAAAACATCCGCAAAGTCACAACCATCTTGGGGTGGCGTTATCAAGGTTTGCCCCAGTTGCAGCAGCGCCTGGAACAGTGGTGGCGCCAACTGGGCCGCCGCTGGTTGATCACGTACCAACGACTTGACGAAGCTCAGGAGTAGAGCACCATTGCGTGGATGAGTGCTGCTGGTTTGCTGATCGCAAGCTTGAGAGGATTCTTCCGATTGATTGTTGGGCTGACTGGCTGCTTGCCAGAGACTCAGGATCTGTGATGCATTTGGTGCTGCATTTGCTCCACCTGCGCCAGTGCTACCTGCTCCTGCACCACAATCATATTCTATATCCATGGCGTCCAGTTGATCGGATATGCTGGGCATGGCCGAAACAGTTGCCATGTTCGTTGGTGTCTGGGCATTGCTGCTGGAACTGCTAGATGGTTGCATGATGCCGCTGGTCAGAAGCTTGCAAGAGACCTCACAGCTGCTATTATTGGCAGCGGCACCCACAACATTCGGGCCATAGATAATGTGTGCAAGCCAGAGCTTCAGACGTGCCACGTCCACAGTACTCAACTCCGAGAAACATTCCACCAAATCCTCATGCTGGAATTGCGCATCAGGTTGTTGCGATAGCTCAAATAGACGCTCCACGAATTGCAACATCTTGCGAACATAACTCAGTGGGAGAGTCGTGCCCGTGAATGAGAGCAATAGAGTGGATAAGCTGCCCCCACGCTCCTCCTTGAAGAACTGCCGCATGGCCTGCACAGCGGTAGGCACATCCAGCATCTTAATCATAGTTTTAAGTACTGCAAACAGCATCGATTCATTGAAGACGGCACGTCGATCTTGATCTGCTCCAGCAGTACCAGTAGTTGGCTGTCTGAGCTCGGCGGAAAAGTCAATGAGCATCTGATAACAGTGTCCAATCATGTGTTCGAAGAGCAGCTGCTTGTGCGCTTCATTGGTTAATCCATGCAGGATTTCCCTGAGGCACTGTTCACTCTGGCTCTGCAGATAGTCTGTACGCATGTCCATCATGGATGCAATTAACAGCGGCTTCAGTTGCGCCTCCACATCTCCAACAGTCGTGCAGAAGGGCAGCAATAGTTCCAGCAGATTCAATATGGATTTCAGACAATGCTTCATCGTGTGCAGTGTAGAGTATGTGCTGGATTTCGTCAACTCCGAGATGTGGGCATCGATGATGTTCAGTGTGTACGGCTCGACGGGATGTTGCTTCCCATTAAACGCATCATCATTGACCAGCAGACACTTGGGCCATTCGTTGGCAATCAGCTGCTTGTCCTCGTTGGGCAGCAGCTTTAGGAAGGCAGCATGCAGCTCCAGCATAATAGCCGGCTTGTCACTGACAATGGGCACGATTAGGTTGAGTGCTGTTTCCGGGGTTGTGCTGGATAACTGCTTCAACATTTGAACGCGTACAATATTAGAGATGAGATTGTAGGATTCCATCAGTTTAAGTAGCAAATCATTGCTCAATTGTGTACGCTCAAGCAGTTCACCTGGCGTGATGATGGACTCATCTGCGAGCTTGGATTGCTGATCATCAATCGATTCACTGGAGGAATAAACCTCCGGCTCATTGGGCGCACTTGAACTCTCACGCTCACGACTCTCAGAGGTGTTGCTATCGCTATCGGTGGCCCGTTGGAACTTGTACCCTTCCTTGACAGCCCACGACACGGCCTGCATATGAGCAACCACCGCATCGAGTAAAATAAGATCCGAAAGTCGGGGATTTGCTGTAGCTAGGGTAGACAATAGATTAACAGATAATTCAATTTCTTCTCTAGCTAGCTTACCTTTAGTCATCTGCTTGTTGAAGGCCTCCACGCCCAGCGTTGTCTGCTTGAGACTGTAGCGTATGTCGGAGGCACGATCGCCGACTTGGCTCCACAATGACTCGGCATATTGTGTATACATGCCCTGCTTGATGAGACTGTTCACCACCAGGTAATGTGAGTTCTGCAATGGACTGCGTACACTCCAGATGAGCGAGTGCAGATTGGGTGCCTTTTCGCTCTTCAGCGACTCCACATGGGAAGTGGAAGGCGGCAGACCAAGCAACAGTTTCCAGGTAATGCTGAAGCAATACTGCATAGCGCATAGATTGTGCATGTTATCCTTGTCCCTGGCATGTGCGGACATATCCGTTATGCCCAGTATATCAATCAGTGCATCCACCAGCAATGGATATTTCAGTTTATCCGGTGTGCACAGTATAAAGTTCCAAGCCAAGCCATCCAGTTTAAACTCCTGCGACCAGTGCGGCTTGCTAGGATCACAAGTGACCAGTGAATAGAAAGTGGGTCGAATATCTGCAAGTATAAAATTAGAATGAAACAGTGGATCTCCAAATCATTGTGTGAATTCTCGACTTACTTGAGTTGAAGACGCCCGAAAGTGACTTGCGGAACTTTTCCTCAATGTCTTGGCGACAATATGAGGTTAATTTCGTCCGGCTGTTAAGTAGATCCGTAAGTTTCTGCGTATCCGGCATGCTGCTCACGCTGAAGAGATTCCAACGCACCTGATCGAGAAGCTCAGGCGGAGCATTGTACAGATGCTTCATCAGATACTCGAGGAAAAGCAGCAGGCGAGAGAGCAGCATAATTTGGCTGTTACGCACAGGACGCTCCGAGCTGATGCCGCGACAGACGTCGGCACAGCGAATGACACCACCAGCTGTCAGTAGCAGTATTGATTTCTTTTGCATTAAATTCAGTGAATGGAAGAGGAAGAGCAGCAGTTGAGCATGCTCAATATTAAGATCCTCAAAGTCCGTATCGCTGGCAATATTCGTGGAGCAGACGCCCTCGACCAGCGTATTGATGAGTCGATGCCAGACGGACAAACAGGCCGCCTCCTTCTCATGTGTCGGCTTCAACAATAGAATCTGCACCAGCACAGAGAGCGTGCTGGGGTACACTTGCAGTGGCCAGCTGTTGGTATCGGTGGACCACGGCGAGATGGACAAATGTTGCAACAGATTCGACTGTAGTTGCTCAGACAGCAACGATGTAGAGATCAAATTGTGTATGTAACGTCCCGCAGCGCCCGAGAAGCGTATCATGGCTGTTTGCCAATTGGTGCAGCTGGCCTCTCCACCCGCACCACCGCTGGCACCACCACCACCGTCTTGACGCATCACATCACGATCGAAATCCTTGATAATGTTGGCCATGAGCAGCATCTGTTGATCACTGACACCAGCCTTGACATAGCGCTGCATGTAAGCATGCCGATTGGCCAGAAACTGATCCAGGAAACAGAATATATCTGCTGCCAAATCCAAATACTCATGTGGTTCATCTAATTTCGGGACCAGTGCTGATTTCTGATCACCATTACGCTCCTGAGTGCAAGCATTAGCATTATCATCATGTGTTTCCGGCGACAGTGTCTCCTTGAACCAATGCCCCAGGTAGCTCTCGCTGTCGTCCTCTTCCGAATTATCCGAGCAGGAAAGGGAGTCATTGAAGTAAGTTGTAGAGTCCGAGTAACTAATTGGCTCACACTCAGTGCGATCTTTGGTATTGGCCCGCTTCAATGTGCATGCCTTGCGATAGGCAACCGTAGCCAGGAAGGTGAAAAGCTGATGCAGTGTTGCCGTATTCAGCACACGAACTATGCGCTGCAATGCACTATAGTTCTGTAGTATATCAAACTGTGCTGGTTCACTCTCGGGTGAGCTACTAGCATTGTCACCGCCACAGGCAGATTCTATTTTCAGATCATCAATCAGTTCGGAGAGCAGCTTGATGCTGTGATTGGCTATGGCTGCGTTCAACTCGCCGAATCCTTGCTGCACTTTAAAGAGATTAACACGCGCTATGGGCGTACTGGGCGTGGCAGCTGTTTCGCTTGTGCTAGCAGACGAAGATGATGATTTTCCAGCTGCTGTGCTGCTACCAGATGCACCCATGGCTCCCTGTATACCGCTTATAAGCAGCCAGGAGCCGTAGCACAAATGATTCTGATAGACATGCATGCGAGCCGAGGCCTTGAACATATCGCCAATGCTCGTATAGATCTCGAGTGCCTTATTGACTATGGTACAGGCTTGCTCTTCAAAATCATCATGGTCTTTGCTTGTTGCCTGAGCACTGCTGCTGCCAGCTCCACCACTGCCTTGGCTGGTCGATGCAGCTCCTCCGGCTGACTGCTGGGATTTCTGTGATCCACTGCTGGCCTGGCACATGCTCAGCACACTGGCTGCAATGGATGTGAGCACAGCATTGTATAGCGCTGCAATTCCGCACATTGACAGTTTCTCGATGCGACTAGGTGTCAATGGCTGAAGTGCAATAAGTGAATGCGCCTGATTCAGTATCGATAGATCGGTGAGCATGTGAGTCATGGCTGACTTCACATTGCTAGCTTCTACTTGGGTTAACGGCAGATACAGTGGCTTGCCACCGACAATAGTGTCCTGGTACTTAGAGCGGTAGCGATTCAATATGGGCAAACTCACGCCCACCTCAAGCAGCGTGTCAACGCCGTTTTGCTCTTGAAAATATTCGATATTCGCTGCCAGTAGTTGTTCCTAAGAGTTCATTAATATGTTAATATTGTAACTAAAGTTACTCTAGACAAGCTTGTACTTACAGTGCAATCACTGATCTCCTCGCTCAACGGAACCCATGTCATTTTACCCGGCTCTAGTGGGGCTAACAACTGCTGCAGTATAACCGATGAGAGATCTGAACGCGAACGCTTTATCTCTGATTTGGGCGATTCTTTTTCGCTGCTGGTACCGCTGCCGCCGCCGCCGCTGGCAGTGCTGCTGCCGCCGATGCTCTTATTGGTAGATTCGGGATGCTTGGCACTTTTCAACACTGCAGCTACGGAATTATAGTCAAACTGTGTGGAGCCCGAGCCATTTGCGGCATTCTCGCGACCTTCGCAGAGCATTTTAAGAGCGACCAACAGCCATTTGATTTCATACACAGACACCTTGGGCAGTCTGAAGAGTATGAAACGTATAAGCACTGCGCTCGCATCATGCAATTGTGAAATCTGCGTTTGACATACTGTAAAATGGACAAAGCACAATAGTTATACATAAAAATGAAAGCACATTGCATGAGTCATATTGTATCGCAAAATTGCATCTTTTTTTTCTAGTAAAATCTCTTTTGTTTGCGAAAAAAAAAACCATTAAGGCAGAAAAAAAATGGGGGTACCACTTACTTGACTTGACTTGCATGAGCTTGTCGGCCGCCAGAGCCGCAAATGCGGTGTAGAATTGTGTAAAATTGCTTTCTTCATCGAAAAACTCATGTTCACTATGTAAATTAGATCGAATGTTACAGATTATTATAGATTTGCAAACGTTAGATGTTAAAAATTTTGTCAATGCGAGTCGCCATATTTAATTTTGCAAGTCACCTTGCAGGCAAATTTTCAACTGCGCCATTTGGCCATGTATATATAGTTTTAAGTAGTTTTTCGATTTGTACTCACCACCTGGTAATTGCTTTTAATAGATTTGATATTTCATTCTTATTTAAAGCGCCTGTACGATTTGATAAAAGTGGTTTTATAACGGAGTTCCAATCCGTACCTCCGCTGTGCGCCGACATTTTATTAACTCTGATTGACGTCCCTTTTGTCAGTCTTCTTCTTCAGCTTTTTCTTCTTTGACTTCGATAGGTTTTCGACTGTCAGCGGTGAGCTTTCTTTGGCCTCAGATTTAGCGTTATTTTTGTTATGGATTTTTCTTTGTTTACGTCTGGTACGGAGATGGAATACGAATAATTTACAAGTGTTGTGTGGTCACACCTTTTGCACTCAGCTGATAGTGTTGGTTAATTTATCTTGCAAATTGCCGCAAATTAAAAATGTAATTTTAAAAGAGTATATTAAGTAAAATTACAATGGGTAAAAAAGTATATACTTTCTATCACCTATATTTTACGAAGCACACTTTGTTAATGAAAATTTTGAGTTAAAAACAATGGCACACATATTTGCTTTACGACAGTAGGGCAACACTGTGTCATAAATGTATGTTAAGTTGACAACACTGTTGCTTTAATGCATGCCTTGCTTGTAAACTTATTTCCATGAACGGCGAACCGAGCTTATTGTATTAAATCATAATGCAATTTCATTTTAAAAATACCGAATCAGATGTCAGTGCCCAGGTTACGGCATCTACCAGCTCCAACAATCCACACTCTGCCTTGCAGCCGCAACAGCCGGCGACACTTATCGAACCAAAAGATGCACAACACGAAATAAAATTGCAGTGAGTTTTCTATTAAGGTGACTTCTATTATCTGTAGACAATATGCTAAAGTATTATTAATATAGAAACATTGTGGCGACGTTCTCTGTGGACTGCGAACTAAATCTGACGACCATCAACTCACGCACCCGCAACTCTGAGTACACTCCAAAGCGCTTTCGTGGTGTCATCATGCGGATGCACTCACCACGCTGTACGGCACTGATATTCCGCACCGGCAAAATAATCTGCACGGGTGCACGTAATGAAACTGAAGCCAACATTGGCTCCCGCAAATTTGCTCGAATTCTTCAAAAACTTGGCTTTCCGGTTAAGTTTGTGGATTACAAGCTGCAAAATATTGTGGCCACCGTTGATCTGCGCTTTCCCATTCGCTTGGAAAATCTGAATCAAGTCCATGGCCAGTTTAGCTCCTATGAACCAGAAATGTTCCCTGGACTCATATATCGTATGGTCAAGCCACGCATTGTTCTCCTAATCTTTGTCAACGGCAAAGTCGTCTTCACCGGCGCCAAAGCGCGCAAGGATATCATGGATTGTCTGGAAGCCATATCTCCGATATTACTAAGTTTTCGCAAGACGTAAAGAGTTGCGTGCGATTATAGCTTTACTGTAGCATTTATCAAAATATTTATATGACAATTACCAGTTAAGATTACTCCAAGCTAACAAATAAATTAATTTTATACAGAAACCAGTTAAATGAGCGCTGTTGAGTTGATTTCGTTAATTTAATTTACTTTCGATTCTTTCGTTACATAGAAAACGTACAATATATATGATTTATTCGATTGATCATTTCATGTCTTACCATAGGGAGGGACGGAGTACACGGCATTCGATAGACGTTAGCTACACATGTGACTATGGCTATAAGGTGTATGATTTCTTTGTCGTTATAATATTGTACAAAAGCAATATCTAAAATGTTTTTGTGAAAATACAAATACGTATAAAACTTACGAGCTAAATAGATTCATTAGTTGTATCATTATCATAAACATAAGTTTATTGGACGGTCGCTTTCAACGTTATCCTAATCTTCAGGGCTTCAATAGCAAGTATAAAAGAATTTCAAACGTGATATGTGTATGCAAAGTGTAAAGTATTCGCTATCGATTTCTAAAATCTATTAAAGGCAATTTGTGATTTGAAAAAGACACTTGATTAGTATTCCGTGTAAGGGGTGTGGCACTTTTAGCGCCCAGCTGGAGATAAGGCATAGACTCTAGAGAGTTCTTGGTCTGAGTGTTCAACTTAAAATTAACAACTGAAAGCTATAATCTATATAAAGAAGTTTATACTTTATAGTGACAATAATACAAAACAGATTTGTCCGTTGTTTTGTACATATGAGACAATGGTTTACATCAAAAACTTAAAGCCACTGAACATTCAAACTGGACGGAATGCAATTTTTCGTAAAAAACAAACTAAATGGAAAACTAAACAACTTAAACTCATTCGAATTTCAAACATAAAACATTTTCGTGGTTGTGGCTGTGGCTGGACTGTATGCTTAGTGCTTGTGGTAATGGTTTCTGTTAGTCTGCAGTGTTTCCAATTTTAGGCGCACAAATGGAGCATATTAAGCACTAGATGCGTACGACTACGCAGCAGGTAAACAAACACACTGAAGAACAGCAGCGAGAGCGACATGGAGGTACGCCAGCCCATGTTGTAGATGGAACAGTAGGGACACTGCGAACTGCCGCACACTTCGCAGATATTGAGCAGATATGTGGGAAGCGCGTCGAATATAGACTCATTGAATCGCTCTGCAAAACGGGAGAAGTATTAGCTTGAAGATTAGATTTGGAAATCTGTGTAACTAACCTGGAGCATAGTAGTCATAGACGCGCACAGGCAGATAGCGTGACATATTGGCCACCGGATACCAGCGCTCTATAGTGAAGTTCACACAAATGTCTTCCTGATCCAGCTGTGGGGGAAGCATAAAGGAGTTTATTAATAAAATTATATTTATTTACTTATTCCTGCGACTTACATAATCAAAGTAGAAGACAATCTTGCGTTCCAGATAACGAGCACGACGCAGATTCCGTACACGATTGCTAAGCACATAGGCGTCTAGCTTCTGTTGCTGTATCCAGTATCCTGTGGGTATGGCCACATCCAGCACAGCCATGCCCGAACGCTCCGATTCTTGTAAATTAGACCAGCTGTAAAACAAATGAAAGTGACATTGAATAACAGCTCGAATAGTTGTAAATGTAATACGCACTGTTGGCAGGTCACATAGGAGATGTGCGACTGATTCCTGCCGTGGAATATGGCCTTGGTATGCAGGCCGAATGCCGGCACTGGTGGCTTCGTCTGGAACTTCTCAATGTCCACATTATACTGCACATGCATCTGCAGTATGGCATAGCCAGCGCCCTTGGCCTGCACCTTGATTGTGCCCCAAGCATCAGGTATCTGTGTGGAGATTACAATTAGATTCAGTTGAGATCATTATATAGACGGCGTAGACTCACCTCAATGCTCTGCAGACGCGCCAAATTGCTATCATCGATGCGTAGCTCCTGTGTCTTGCCACCCTGTGAAGAGGCCTCAATTTCCACGGTCAGCGAGGATACATCCCTGATGCGTGAACGCACCGTGTACTCGACTAGAGCACGCAAAGCGGCGCTGGTATCCTGCGTGGAGGCCCAGCCACCGTCGTTCAAACGTTGCGCATTCAACCAACGCACAATGGGATCCACGAAGAACTCACGACGTGCCACATAAACCAAAAGTGCATAGGCCGTCGTCTCGATATTGAGCGAATCGAATTCATAGGGCAGGCGAGGCAGTGAGAACCACTTTTGATTCTCCAGTTTACGTGGTGGTTGCGGCAATTCCTGATTACCCCAGTACATAAAGTCACCAGTGGTTCGCGCGTGTCGACGTAGTATGCTGAACACGTGCTCCGCAATCGGGGAGTTGCACAGTTGCAAGGCATACGCCGTGATGGCCACATCATACGGTTCCGGCGTCTCTGTTAGGAATTGCATATTCCGCTCAATCCAGGCCACGGCGCGCTGCGTGGCCAATGCGACACGAGAGCCTAGAGTGCCGGATAGATCCTTAACCGTGGCCAATGTGATGAGCACGTGCGACGTCAGGGTGAGATTACGATTCCTGAGATGTGTATAGCTGGCGAAATTGGTACGATTGATTTTTCGATCCGGCAGCCAAGTGACCTCATAGAAGGCACCCTCCGGTGTCTGATGCTGCAGCAGCCAGCGCATGTTCTTCTCAATGATCGTCGCATCGATCCAGATAAAGTTCTCCCACTCGTAGAACGATGCCTCCTGGAAGATGCGCAGGCAGTAGCTGGTCAGCCACACGGACGACGCCGAGTTATTCCAGTCAGATCGGAACAGCGAAAAGCTACCATCGGCACGCATAAAACTCAACTGTCGCTGATATCCGATGTTCATGTGATAGAACGCATTCTTCTCCAGCGTTTTGTTCCGCTGATTGATCAAGCGCATATACATAATCGTATAGAGATTTGCGGCAAAGCTGAAGGCATTCTGTTCCGCCGACTCCATGGGCATATAGAGCAAAGAGCTGGCATTGACGGGCATCGTTGGGAATATTGGACCCACGACATCGCCTACCACCGAGATGCGCGCACGATTCGAGCCATAGACAAAGTAACGATCCACCTGGTAGGGTATCTCCGGTGTCTGTGTTACATTCACGTGCATATATTCCAGCACATAGGCACGATTCGACAGATCCAGTAGCACCGACTGATGCCTGTACTGTGGCAGACCATCCGACTCCACGTGCAGTGTCCGGGTTATGGTATCCGTGCCCAGCAATGTGGCCACATGCAGCGTCACATCAATATCGCCCAGACGCTGTGGCACTACCGGCAAATAGACCACTGTCGTCCCCTGCGCATCCAGATATATGAAGAACTGATGCTCACCGAAACTGGTGCGAGGATTATAGGAGCGCACAATGCCGTCCTCCTCCACATGGACGAACTTGTAGTTGGGACTGTCGTGCAGCACCACCGTCGCCTCAATGGGCGTGGTCATGTAGTTGAACACCGTGACACGTATGCCCACTTGTTCACCCTGGCGACAGATCGAGGGCATCTCGACATTGATGAAGAACGGTTGTACTCCAACGTATTCCAGGGCTCTGTTCAGCATACCGAATCCCTTCGACGGGCTAACACTGAAGGCGCTAACCATCCAATAGGCGGGACGATCGGGTACCTCTACATTGAAGATGTAGCGACCATGTGGTCCAATGTTCACATCCTTCCAGAGCCAAACGTTCTCGTAGTGGCGCAGCACACGATTGAAACGATACTTGCGGTAGTCCAGGAGTTCCGTATCATTGCGTATGTGACAGCCAATCTCATCGGTGCCATCCTCACAGTCGAACAAGCCATCGCACTTCTTCTCCAGCCGATAGCAGCGTCCGCTCAGACACTCGCCGTAGCCCAAGGTGCGATTACAGGTGTCCTGTCGTCGTGGCACGTAGCCATCCGTGAACACAATCAATCCGCTGTACTCGAAGGTGCGATTCGCATCGATGCCAAAGGAGGAGGCCGGGAAATAGACCAGCTCATCGGGATTACCCTCGTGCGAGTACCAGATGTGCTTGTATGTGCCATTCGTTTGCTCGTCAAAGTTGGACATTTGGGTTATGATCTTGGCATAGGTCAGCTCATTGCCCGCCTGCATGGTGTAGAAGGCACTGTCGATGCCCGACAGACCCACATACGAGCCGGGCTCACCAAAGATGGCCACCTCCACCTTCTCACCCGTACGTGCCTTGCGATTGTTGATGTAAACCGTAAAGTTATTCCGTGAAATGCCATTCACAGGGAACGTGAGCGAATCGGCCACGACTTGACCCTGCTGGGTTATCTTCCACACCACCAGAGTGGCCACAGGCGCCATCTCCGCACTGAGCACCACCGCAATGGTTCGTATACCCTCTATGATGGTCTCCCGGTCGTTGACCAGTATCACACCCTTGGACATGATCAGGTAATTGAATTCATCAAGATAGAAGTTCGTGCGTATGTGGAAGATGATGTACTCGCCGACCACTGGCTGCTCCGTGCTGGTGGTGATCTTAATGTGCTGATTACGTGGCGAATAGTGAGAGACGAGCAGCAATTCCGTTTGCACGCGTTCGCCTCGCGGATCCACAAAGACTGCCTGCAGACGCATATTCTGTATGCCATTGAGGAACTCTCTTGCCTGAGGACGTTCATCAAGATTCAAATCGTTGCGTATGTCAATCTTTAGCTCCCACACACCATCGCTCTGCTGGGACATGTGGAGACGTTGCGTAGGCCAGTCTCGCCGCCCGCCACTACGACTCTCCACAAAGCCACTGACCTCCATGAGTCCCTGGCGCAAAATATTCGGATTTATGGGAGAACCATCGTGGTATTCCACCACCAAGTATGTGGTGAATGGCATTGCCGGCTTGAACACTTGCGGCGATTCACCGAGGAATGCCACACGCAGACTGGAATTATAGACACGCGCTACCGCATAGCCGCTGATGATCTCATCGTAGAACTTCTCACCCACTGTAGCCGTGATAAGTACCTCCATGTTGGCCAGATTCGGCACGAGCAGCTCCAGCTCACGCAGTGGCCATTTGAAGTCAAAGGTGCCATTGAAGTACCTCAAAAAGGGCAAAGACTTGCGATAACTACTCGTCCACGAATCGTAGCTGTCCAACACCTCCGGCTTGCGCACCCAGAAGGGCCACTCCTCTTCGAACTGGTAGGCACGCTCCACCACATACTGATTGCGATAGAGCAAGTCCTGCGACAGATCAACGCCATCCTGTGGCAGCTGGGCGGGCACATTGTACGGCTGTTGTTGATTCAGATTCGGATTGTTATAACGCCAGCGATCGTTGTACAGATTCTGTTGTTCCAACGGCGAGCGACCCAGGCGGAATTTCTCATTCAACACCTGGTTGCTGAAGTAGCCAATGGGTCGTATGGTTGCCTTCAGGGTCAGATTGCCACGCACCGGCAGGCCACTGGTGAAATTGGCCATCACACGGCCATAGATGAAGGGATCCGTGGTAAAGAAGTAGGCCGGCATTGTCACATTGACCTCAAAGCGTGTCTGATAGTACTCCTCCACGCTGAAGTGACTCTCCTCCTGCTGGCCCTGGGCAATCACACGTATGGTCCACTCGCCAAATGTGGGCTGATCCGACAGCTTGTACTCCAGCGAAACTGAGCCCAGATTGGATTGTCTGCCGGGAGAAGCAAAGAAGTTAGTATGGGTACTCTAAAGGAATGCCTAGATTACTTACCGAGATAGCCAACGTTTGAGTATGTGTCGATTGGGATCCAGCATATACACATCGATGGCATTGTCGAATCCCTTGAGTTCCGTTGTAATGGGTATGGTACGGAAGCGCACTGTCTCACCCTGCATATAGAGAGGTTTATCCGTTTGCACAAAGATGGTCATGGAGCGCTGCGAGAAGTCCAGACGCGTGTCATTCAAAAAGGCCACACCGCCAAAGACATCTTGATAGAAACCCTCCACACGTAGCCTGTAATTTCCAGTCACACTGGTGGGTGGAATGCGCATGAGCAATGTTTCGGGCACACCCTCCTTCACGTCCTTGGAATCGCCACTGATCTGTACGCCATCACAGGAGATACTCGCATGCACTGTGATGGGGTATTTGGCCTGCAGTATGGAGACAGAGACCTGATAGATCAGGCCAGGGCGCACCATGCGCGATGCCACAATAAAGTAGGTGGGCTCCCGATTGTGCAAGGTCTCCAGGAACATGGACTTGGAGTTGTAGGTGCTCTTGCCGCGCGTCAAGCTGGGCTCATCGTCACCAAAGCCAGGCGGATTGCCCAGACGTTTGTTATAGTCATCCCCGGTGCCCAGATCATTGTAGCCACCGCCAAACACAGAAGGATTCGGATTGTTTGGATTGTTGTAATTGTTATTGAGATTGTTGTAATTATTGTTGAGATTCGGATTCAGATTCGGGTTGAGCGTGCCACCAAATTGCTGATTGACATCATACTGAGAGGTGGGTTGAGGCAGCAGCGGTTGCTGCTGCTGCTGCTGTTGTTGCTGCTGCTGTTGCACATTGTAGTAGCTGCCATCGTTCTGTGCCGCAACGTAGCAAGCACCGAGCAAGAGCAACGCGTGCAGCATGTGCCACATGCGCTGCATCATCCTAGATTTATGCTGAAAATAGAAGAGGGAAAAACATGAGAATACAAGTCAATCAATCAGAGTGTGAATGAGTGGAGTGAGTGACTGATTGACTGAGTGAGCGACTGAGTGAAGTGAATCAATTAACAAGTAAGTTGTCTGCTTATCCTGCTTGTAAATATAAATTATAAATAGTGCAGTGCCCTCTCCACTGTTGTTGTTGTTGTTACTATATGCATGCTGTTCAAGAGATGTTTCTGTTCTGTTCTGGTCTGGTCGAGTGGTTTCCGCGTGCGGTGCAGGCAGCCAAAACAAACGGACATTAACCACGAACAAGCGGGCAGAGACATAGGGAAAACAACGAATTATAGATACTCTACACAGGCAACTAAAAGTCGCTTTTCAGTAAGTCCTATTCAATGCCTATACTACACAATATGCCACAAGGAAACCGTGTCAAATGGATAGCATGTCACATGCGAAACCATTCAATATAAAGGTGTCTATTCACCCGGCAGATATTTTAGTATCTTTATTGTTATAATACAGTATTTAAAGTAAATAAATCGGAATGTTTAGCACGTGATTTAAAGGCGATTTTGTGCTTTTTGATGTGCCGCATAAGTCTGACACATTTCCGCCTCAAAATATACCCCGCAACATGCTACGAAAATCCACCATATCGATATATAGTAAGACAGATTAATAATGCATTCATAATGCCCGCCAACAAGGGTATTAAATGAGGGCGTTGCACGGCGCTATTTATAGTCGAAACGACCCACTGCTGGCAGGAGTGCTCTAGCTCTGGCTCTGGCATGGATTTGGCTGGCTGACTGCACACACGCACACACGCACTAATGGCGCACACACACACACACACTTGCTGCTTGTAAACTATGTCACATTTTAAGTTAAATGTCATTCAAGTGGGCGCGCAATTAGTCTTTGATATGGGATATGTGCCAAAGCGATTTAAGGCGACAGCCACAGAGTCAGAATGCTTAGGAACTGCAGCCAAATCTCCAATTTACAACATCATCTGCGGAAAAGTTCTAAAATTACAGCATGGCCCAGAAATATTTGGCGCATCATAGGCTAAGGAATTTGTCAGCAAACCTCAAAAAGTGAAATGAAATCTCAGTGGAATTTGAAGAGAAATGTTGAAGTGCTCCACTCAAATAACTGTTTAAACTCATTACTTAATTTCTATCGGAAATGTCTATCGGAATACTATCCTGCCAGCTAACGATCTGTGTATATCGAATACTTCTATTCGTTTTTCAACTGTTACTGTTTTTCGCTAAGTAATTTGGTGACTTTGATGAATTGACTCATTTTATAAGGAAAAGCAGCTTATCACGATCACAAAGAATGACCCTAGCGAAAATGGAAAAGTAAATTAACAGGACACTAAGAACCTGTAGGCAACCATAAAAAGGAATAGCCATAAAAAGGTGAGAGAGCGGCAAGGACAATTAGGTAGCAGCAGACAGTCGCACTTGACCCTCGGGCAAAGCAAACAGAAACAGAAACTAATAGGTGGGAGAACCACGAAGAGCATTTGAAAGACCGTTGCCGGTAAGGTACGAGGCAATAAGAACAACAATAAAGCGAGACACGCAACAACACAGGGGACAGTGTCTGTGCTACCTGTGTGTGAGTGTGTGTGTGTGCGGTGGTGTTGCTGTCTGTGCACTGAAGCAGCAGAAGTCGCTGGCCGAAGTGAATACAAATACAACAACAGAACGCTAAATAAGCGAGAAACCCAAACTAGTAATAATAATGCAGCGCAGCAACTGTAGAAAGAGCAGCGGCAGCGGACAGTGTAATCCACCCTTTTGCCGACGCTGTAACCCACACACACACACACACACACAAGTGCACAGACGCACATATATGCACAAGTGTGTATGTGTGTGTGAATATAGTGTAGCGTTAATTAACATAAGAACAGAGGGCAAAAGTGCAATTGAAATGCCTGCAGGACACACGCCAAAGCAATATGCAAAAAGAAAATTAAAACGGACACCAAATGGCTATGAAATTTGAGCGCAAACACAATTTCCAATTGGGCAGCAGGTGGCAGGCGTTCTTATTCCTTCCGCAGGAAGAAGCCTGCGGTCGAATTGGCATAAAACACACACGTTACTGTTAATTTAGCACTGAACTTGTGAATTAATGAGACAGCATTTCCATTCTATTAGTCTTTTGGTTTTTTCTTAATTTTCGGTCAACGCCCATGTGCGGACAGCAACAACATCAGCATAATAACAACGCAAGCAGCTAGCGCAGGTATTTGAGAGCAAACAACAAATTTTTGGGCGGGTCGCTGTTGTAAATTGATGAAATTTCCACTTGCACTCACCTGTTCTTTGTTTTTCTTATGTTCACGTTGTAATATAGACCGAGCGCATTATTTGTAATAACAAAAGTAACACAAAATTAACTTTTAACTTAAATTTTAAATTAATGAAACACAAAACTAGCAAGTAGCTCACACACAAACCCGCTACGCGATGACTATGCTAGCTAGTGAATTACAAACTGACTAAAGTTATCGCACCACACCCCTGCCAATGCAATCGATTATCGGCATTAGCAAACTTGCAAAAAATGTCTATATCGATAGTTGTGCAACTCTGGTGCGCGCAATTTGAAATTTGAATTTGAATTTTTT
The DNA here is from genome assembly GCA_035045005.1 of Liodrosophila aerea. Classification (NCBI taxonomy): domain Eukaryota; kingdom Metazoa; phylum Arthropoda; class Insecta; order Diptera; family Drosophilidae; genus Liodrosophila; species Liodrosophila aerea. Next base: position 955,954 of record JAWNNL010000053.1, read on the forward strand.
ATGCGCCATTCGTTCTGGCAAAATACTAATAAAACGATTATGGTTTTCAAAATTAATTAAATGAATATTTCGTTGTACTTATCTTATTGAGAACAAGTTTCAGTTAAATTGTAATAATTTTTCAACTGCCGCTGCACACAATCACAAGCTGTTTTATCGAAACCGAGAAACAGTGTTGGCTAACGATTTGTCTGCAGGGCGGGCAAAATTTTTGGTATTTTTTAGCGGTGTGGCCATATTTTTTGCGACAATAAATAGCCACTATTTCAGGCAAGTGCATGTGTGTGTGTGTATTGTATGCGTGTGATGTAAGGTCATTCGCGTGAAAATATCAGCGAGGAAAAAATCGAATTTTTGTGTTTTGTGTGCTAGGTAAATTCCAAAAGTGTGCTTAATAATGCAGATAAAACCAGTGCGAATGAAATTATAATAAAGTTATGCACAGCAATGTGCTATGACGACGTGTAAAGTTCAAAATAATATAGCCCAACGCAAAAATTATGAAGAAAAGCAGCAGAATACCCATACACATGCAATCGCCAGCACGCACATACTCACACACACACTCGCATATACTTGAAAGCAGAGGAGCTTGAGCTAGAACCTAGAGTTGTCAACGCTGTGCGAGGAATTTCGTCATTGAGTGTGTCGCGTATTTTCGTGGCTAGATGTGTGTGCGTGTGTGTTTTGTGCGTGCCTCGTTTGCATATATATAAATATATTTGTGTGTGTGTGTGTGTGCGCTAGTAGAGTTCTTGTAGTAAAACAAAAAAAGCAGAGAAAGAAACCAAAGGAAAAAGTGAAATACATGTACATAATATGTGCAGTTTTTTTCTGGCCAGGTGTACTGCAGTGGGCCGCATCTCTCTAGCCGAAACTCGCCAGCGTTCGAAAAACTATTACATAAATAGTACAAAGTGTAAATGTAAATGTTATTGAAAAGCGCAAGGCGAAGGCGCCGCCGCTGCTACTGCTGCTACTGCTGCTGCGGCTGTCGCGCACGCTGTCGTCATCGCGGCAAAAAAGAAGAAAAAAACGAAATAAGAAAAAATGAAGAAAAAGAATGAAAAAGAGGGAGCAGCAGCTAGCAAAAATCCCGTTTCTATATTTGCACTCGATATGAGTACTCATTGTTTGCCATTTCTCGCATACACACATATTTTGTGTGTGTGTGTGTTTTCCATCTCGTGACTTGAAATTGTTGAGTTTGAGAGTATATTGACTCCTGGTCACACAAATTAATTTTTATCCCCGCTGTCGAAGTCGCCGTCGTCGTCGTCGCTGTGAAAATCAACTAATAATTGCTATTGCTATTGCTCTGGTGGCACAGGGAGTGATGACAGGGAGGACCGTGCGGGTGGCCGTTGTGTATGTGTGTGTGTGAGTGACCTCGTGTCGGTGTGTCGCGTGCTTGTATATTTGTGTGTAGGTGTGTGTGTGTGTGTGCGGCAGCGGCAAGGAGTGTCATGCGTATTTTGTTGCCTCTGCTTCTATGCCACACACTCCCCCTAGCCCCTACCCCTACACTCCTCGCATCATCAACATGGAGAAGAAGAAGAAGAATACGCTGCTCCTTTGCTCCAACGAGTTTTATCTTGTTTTCCGTTTTAATCATATGCGGGCGCAGAGACACAATCACGTCATCCAGCCTGACACACACACGCACCAACACATGCAAACACTATAAAGTCATTTGTGTATATGTATGTGTGTGTGTGTGAAGTTTTGAGCCGCAACCAAGTTCAAGTCTGTGTGAGTGTGTAGGCGGCGCGTGAATTCTAGCGTTATCGAGGCCTTCGCTTATTTCAATTTCAAGCTTAATCAATTTAATTAATGCATCGAAATTATTATTGTCGCCTATTAATAATTGCTCAAAGAAGAAGAAGAACGCCAGCAGCATCGCATCATCGGACTACGTCAATTTTGTTTTTGTTCTCCTTTTCGCATGTAAGCTGATGTGTGTGTGTGTGTGTGAGAGTACAGTAAATAAACGATGACCGGGACACTGAGTCATGACTACCCGATGACGTTATGCTGCGCTAAAAGGCAATTTGTCTCGCAAGTGGACCGAACTTTGCCAATAAAACGCAAAACTTTATCAAAATGTTGTCTTCACACACACACACACACACACTCAGACAATAGTTTTACTCGGCCAACGCGGCACAGCAATCGATATCGAGTTCACTGCGGCCAATCGATATCAACGTTGGGCTTTAACTATCGGACTGGGCAGACGATGTGACAAACATCGATATCGATATCAACGTTGTTACTATCGGGCTTGGCAGATTCAAATCTGGCTATCGATAACGCTGTTTAACACTGTTTATTGCACTCGCGCTTAGCTGTTGTCTTATTTCAACTCTAAATTTGCCAAAAAGAGAGAAAAAAAGAAGAAATTATAAATAAATAATTATATTACATGACGAGGCTCGTTATAAGTGCGAGCGAGCGCCTTTTGTTTTAACGCAACGAAATTAGCTTAGCAGCAGCTATACCGCTACCCTGCTAAAAATCGGTGCAAACCGCTTCTAACCGCTTTTAGGCAGCTCATCAGTGGCGGCGTTCGCCTTCTCCGCCTCCTCGACCGTTGCCGCTCCTGATTTATCACACCTCCCGCCAGCCACACGCCCCGCATTACTCCTGCTGCTTGCCCAGCGGCCGACGATTCATATTCGTCGTGTTGTCGCCAGCCCGCCTCTTCTCTTTATTTGTATAAAACACTGCAATGAGCTCTTTATCTTAATGCGATATACACACAGGCGTGAGTGTGTGTGTGTGTAATGCGTATGAGTTCTGACGGAAACATGCCGTTAGCTATGTCGCCGCATGCACGTCGCGGCGGGGTAAACAAACTCCTGCTGCTGCTGTTATTATCATTGCCGCTCTGCAGCTGCTGCTGCTGCTGATAAGGTGCGATTACTGCGCTGCTGCCGCTGCTCAACTGTCAGCCATTGTTGCTGCGGCTAGAGCGAATTTCAATCTCAAAGCAACTGCAAAAACAATGAGCTAATAACAAATCCATCCGTACGACTTTTATCAGTCAGCCATGACGCCGCTGTCGCTGCCGCTGCCTCAGTCGCAGTCGCTGCTCTCGCCGACCGTTGTCCGAGCGAAGTTCAGTGAGTGTGAGTGTGCGAGTGTGTGTGCTTTGCTCTTTGCCTACTCGGCTCGCTGGCTGCATGCGGGCTAGTTCAGTCTGCTCGCTGAATTCGTTGCGTTACGTTTACGTTGCTTTCCGTTCCGTTCGTCTGTTCTCTGTTCATCTGTTCGTTCGTTCGTTCCTTCTGCTCGGGCGTTCGTTCTGTTGTTCTGTGTTGTTTGTTCCGTGTGTTCCTTCTGTAGTCCAAGCTAGTAGTACTAGACCTAACTGCCAGTACGTATTGCAAATCTATTTGCTGTGAATTGATAGTAAAAATAAAATGAAACACTCAATATACGGCACACACATCTATGTGTGTGTGTGTGTGTGTGTATATATGTACTTGCGTATATATATAAATAATATTTTGAGTGCGGCCAGCAACAACGTCAATGTGCCATATTCTTTTTTGGGTTTGCGAGCCAAAAATGCTTCGACCCCCAGCCTCGTTATGTGTGTGTGTGTGAGTGTGTGTGTGTGTGTGTCTGTCTGTCTGAGAGAGCTTTTGGCTACGCATGAAAATGAATAACGTCGAAAAGTTTCGTTTAGCCGCGACAAAACATAAGAAATTAGCAGAAAAGGTGCAGCGCTTCACCTCCTCCTCTCCTCCGCCTCTTCCTTCGCCTCCTCCTCCATTCACTGCTTCGCACGTGTGCAGCAGACAGCGCCAAATGCGAACGAATGAGTGAAAGAAATTAGATTTCTCTCGCTGTAGTTAAATGCTCATTTCGACTCTTGCTTCACATCCTTGAACTAAAGCCCCTCGCCGCCCCCACTCACTCCCAACTACGTCTTCCTCTTCTCGCTTTCTTTATTTTGAAAGGCAAAGACAAAAGCATAGCAAACGGAATTTATGTATTTTTAAATTTCTTAAAATTAAAATTGAGGCGAAACCCAAAGAGACAAATTGACGAATGAAACAAAGGAAACAAAAGCAATAAATAACTAAAATAAAAAATATACATAAATAAAGAGAAAACTAAGCGAATTGTTTGCTAAAATCATTTTTCTCCACTTTTCTTTCATTGCACACGAAATAGCGACAAGAAATAAGAACAAAAGCTGGAGCTGGTTAAAGAAAAGCGCAGGAGAAGAATCGTTGTAACAAAACACAAAAACAACAACCACAACCAAACCAACAACAACAACAACATCAACTAATATCAAACTAATGTTAAGCATAATTAATGAAATATAAATCGTATACATAATTAATATTAATAATGATATACATAGTAAGTTAATCGTAAAGTACAAAACAAAAGTAAAGCTAAAAAATAAAAGATAAAGATAATAACAACAACAGCAACAACAACAGCAACCAAAATATAATTCATTAAACCAGAAAATAGTTAATGCAAACCTAATGTGTACATGCAAGCAATCTGAATCGACATCAACAGCATAATTATAGTTACAACAATACCAACAACAACAACAACAACCACACACAAGCAACAACCACAACAAACAACAACAACACGGATCAATACCAAAGATGGAGGCAAAATTCTTGGCTAGCGCTCTTTCATTCCTCTCGATATTTTTAGCGATTTATGCTCAATCATTTGGTGAGTACCACAAGCAACAATAAACAAAGCTCTAAAGAACAACATTATGTATTACTTGATAAATCTGTGTATGTATATAATAACTATGAACTTGACTATAATCAAACACATTAACTATTAATGGCCCCCCGTCCCAGCCCCCTCTCTCTATATAGCTGTAAGCCTACTCTATGTTATACTATGTACTCTAAGTATTATGTATGTAACTTGCAACTGTCCCCCTCTATGTCTCTGTCCGTGTGTGTGTGTGTGTGTAACTACAGCAGAAATTGCAAACAATAACAAAAAACAGAATATGAAAGAAATGATAGCAGTATGTGGTTACAATCCACCTGCCACTGCCACTGCCCCACCCTCACCCCTCCACTCACCCACACCCACGCCCACGCCCTAATTGCCCGTCGCAGAGTGCACACTTTTTAACATCCCCCCTCTCCATTTCGTCTATTACACTGTTTTCTTTTACTCCCAGCAGAACTTTTGAAGCATGCAAAATGTGCAGAAAAGTGCAGAGAATTCTCAGTTTTCATTTCACGAGCAGCATTCGCCAATTGGAATATGTATTAATGATGTTCATTTCCTAGAAGATAAACTATATGCTAGACTTTAATGTTGAAGCATTTTTTAATTGAATTTGAATATTTTGATATTAAAATATGCATTATATTCTATGATATCTGTGCCTAGTATCATTCATCGTTCTATCAATAATGAGACTAGTAAATGAACGATTGTTTCGGATCGAACGAATGAACTAAATCTTTCAAATCAACTATATAGCAAAACTCTACTATATAGTATGCAAAGTATTACCTATTTCTTCGCTAACTGCAGTCGAACTTCCCTTTAATGAATCTTGACGTTACCAGAAAATCACTTCATTATACAGAAATCATATTTTTTGACATGAAATTGGAACGATAAAGTTGTCTGTTTGAAATCAATTCATAATAGGGAGAGCTTCATTGTATAGAAGTTCAGTATAGAGAAGTTCGACTGTACTATATAATAGAACTAGTGAACGAGACTAGGGAACTTTTCGAATGATTCGTTCGTTAACTACGAATTGAACGAATGAACTAAATCTTTCAATTCAACTATATAGCACAGCTCTACTATATAGTATAGTACTCAGAGTATTACCTATGTCTCCTCTAACTACAGTCGAACTTCCCTATAATGAATCTTAACGGGACCAGAAAATCACTTCATTATATAGAAATTTCATTACCATTTTTTACAGTTTTTGGTTAACTTTTAATAACTAGGGAAATATGTTTGTATGAAACGATTCAAAAGAAAGATTTATAGGAACTGAATAAACTGAATCTTTCAATTCAACTATATAGTACGACTCTACTATATAGTATAGTACTCATAGTATTACCCATGTCTCCTCCAACTATTAACATTTTCTGCAGTTTTCGGTTAACTTTTGATAACCAGAGAAATATGTTTGTTCGAAATTCAGGACATTCCCGTGCCGCAAGTTCTGTTGGGTTAGCTGCTGCCACACACACGCCCACTTACAGCTATAATATAGCATAACATAACAAACACACACACACACACATACTACACACACACACTGTCACACACACAAACACTTTCCTTTCGCTTAGTTTTTGTTTTCTCTTTGACAATGTAAAAGTGCAGCTACTCTCGCCTCTGAGGCCAGGCCAGAGGTTCGCATCGCGTACCCCTCCCCCTCTCACACTATCTCTCTCTAGCCATCTCTGTTCTCTCTCTCTCTTCCTCTGTCTCTCTGTGTTCCATTCTCTCTGTCTGTCTATCTTTTTGGCCTTTAGTTAAGTGTACTTGTGCTTCGATATTTTTGTGTTGCTTTTTATAGTTTATATTGTTGGTTGGGTTCGCTATTGGTACGGTACTGGGGACTGGGAACAACACGGTCGACATTCTATGTTGCTCTCCCCTGCTGCTTCTTCTTCTCCTCCGTCGTATATACGTCCGTACATATATAGAGAATATATGTTTTTCCTCTAGTATGCGCTCATTTGATTTTCAATTTTCCACACAATTGCAAAAAAGTAAAAGAAGAAGCAAACACAAACTATATGTGTGTATAAGTATTAAGTTCATTTTAGTCTTTCAGTTTAAATCTATTGAGTTTGCTCTACTACATATTCTTGCTGCTTCTTCTTCTTCTCATTTTTCGTATTTCGTTTTGTTTAGCTTAAGGTATTTACACGGTCCCCAGGTATAGGAATGAGCCAGTACACTCGCCTGTAGTCCCAACCGGTCTCTGTTATACTTTTCGCTTGTTTATATTAACTCATCGATCCGACATACCCGGGGTAGGGTAAGGTATGCGAGAATTCGGTATTCGGTTGAGTCGGCTAGTCGGCTAGTCGGGTGCTCTCTACCGGTTCGGTAATTGCATTGTTTACATGAACCGATTGTTTGGCCGTCAAAGTCTTCTCTCGATTGAGTCTATAGAGTCTATAGCCATTCGTTCAGCCTTTGCCTTGTCTTCGTCATCATCCTCATGCTAATCTATCCATCTATTTATTATTCTAAGCATACTAACTATATATTATGTGTGTTATATAGCATTTAGTCAGGCCATCCATCTATCCACTGGCCTGGCCTCATGTGGCGCATTCAAGGTGTGCATGTAGTATAGTGTAGTCATCGTTGCGTTTCTTTTATTATGATTTGCCATGTGATTTTATACACTCTTAACGCGTGAGACGCATTTAAAACATTTCCAATCGAGAGACTACAATTTACTCACGTCTATCGACAGAATTATCATCGAATGTATTGGTATTATCTGCCCCTATCGCACGATTATGGCTTTATCTTATCGTAAGACTTTAAAACGCAGTTAGCGACATCATTTGAAGGCTATAATTTCTGCTGTTAATTGCTACAGGTTATACTTCATTCTAGAATATCGATTTGAGTGCCAGCGAGTGTTATACATAAAACAGTATTCGGAGTCACTTCAACTAATTTTGACTCCTAAATTAGGAATGTTCTTTTGTATATCTTTTGGATACATCCAGTTACAAACTATCACAACTCAGTTGGGATTATCTCAATAACACTTTTACACATAAAACAGAATTCGGAATAGCTTAACCTAATTTTGACTCCTAAATTCCTAAATTAGGAATGTACTTTTATGTATCTTTTGCATACATTCAGTATAACAAACTATCACAACTCAGTTGGGTTCATCTCAAGTAATAGAACTGGGAATCTTGATAATATTTCAATCTAATAATAATAATAATAATAATATTTTATAATACTCTTTCCTGTAGCACAGTGTAAGCACTTTATACACTTTTTAATGGCTACTAAACTTAATAGATGTCTGTTTATGCTTAGGTCTTTGTATTAGATAAATGTTTATAGCCAAATATTATGAATGAATAACACATTGCTTAGTTGTTGCTCCCACACACACACACACGCACACACGCACACCTCTACACACACCTCACTTCTATCTGTTTTCAGCATGTATTTATTGAATTAATTAATTATCACTTGTCTCTCTACACCCCTTTCTACTGCCTTCTCTACACCGATTGTTACACCATTATTGTGTTGCATAGTGTACCATATTTTCATTGCTTTTCTCTCGATTTGTTTACGTAAATATACGTAAAAATAAAAGAGATTTTTGGTAAATTTTTGCACGCTTTTGTGGAAGACCCTGCACAGATATAGATATGGATATAGATATATATATAGAGGCGAGTACATACATGGCTATATGGGAGACTTTGGAGCAGTGTATATAGTCGCACTCTATATGAATCAGACAGGCCATTGTTAAGCTATAAAGTATCCGCATTCCTTTTGTTGTTCCATTCTTTCTTTTGTTGTTGTTCTTTCTGCCTTACTTCAAAGCGAAATGCGTAGGGGCACACCGTAACCACGTGTTGTCCAGGTGTTTATGTTGGCTCTCGACTATGGCCAAAGGTATTTGCCATATTCCATTTTCCATTTTCTATTTTCATTGCAACTGTTTTTCACATGTTTGTTTTCCCGAGGTCTTTGCCGTTGGAGCTCTGCGGGTTTTTGAACTCCACGAAAAGAAAACCAGAGGAAAAGCAACGCAGTGTCAGGTGTAATGTATCCTGTATACACACACATACACACACACATACATCTGTGTGTGTGTGTCTTGCCAGCTCTCCTTTACGCCATGTTTATTTAACGGCATTTTCATTACATTAATAAATGTCAAATATTTAAATTTCGACTCGCCCAGCGCCAAACACAAGCTGGCGAAATGGAAGCGAGCAGCGCCCTGCACAGTGGAGCAAAACCTGTTTACGGAATCAATTATTTATTAGCGCATAACAAAATGTACATTCTGTTTTTTGCCTCGTTTATTTTTTAATAAACTGAACAGTGGGCTGAATACGCTAAGCACTTGATGAATGAAGTGTAATAATTTCTAGTATTTTAGTATTTTTTAGTAGTATTATTTATGTGAAGTATTAGTAGAGGTTCTCGAATATGGCAGTTAATTTTAATTAAGTATTTTGTTTTTAGACCCTGTACTTTCAAAGAGTACCAAAGGGTCTATTAGGTTTGTGCAACTCTGAAATGTATGTAACAGGCAGAAGGAGGCGTGGCAGATCCCACAAAGTGTATATATGTATGCTTGATCAGGAAGACGAGCTGAGTCGATCTTGCCATGTCTGTCTGTCTGTCCGTCTGTATGAACATCTAGATCTCGTAAACTGTAAGAGCTAGAGACAACATATTTGGCAGTTAGATGCCCCTAGAGTGTAGGTAGATCAAGTTTGTGTTCGATTTTTGATACCTGAACCCCCTCCCCCAAAAACAGCGAACCTCTCCCACCACAACTACAATTTTACAGATACCAACTTGTGCTTCAGCATACAAAGATCTTATGATAACCTTTATCTGTGCTGTGAATTGTGACTCAATCGGATAATAAACACCAGAGATACTCGAGATTAAAGTCTTCGTTCTAGGCAAGGGGGAGCAGCATGCATACCAAATACTTATTATTACTTATTATATGTTATCATTATAAATAGCGCAACTTCAATTTCCGTTGCCTGAATGAAATCTTGCTAAATTAAAGCAATTATATTTTTAATTCGAGCGCTTATCGTCTTATCGCTTATTAAGTCGACGCAGAGTTTAGTTTTTAGTTGATTCATCGCACTGAATGAAAATGTGTTTATCACGATTATGACACGAAATTACACATGATTTACACATGACTCATGCTGTCGTTGCTCAAGAATAAGTATTACTACAGTGGGATTAAAATTAAATTTGCATTAAAGAAATCGCGGCTAGTTCTATATTCAGCTGATGAATAACATTATAGTATTTTTATAAAGACAATAAACATGAAATGTAATTTCCCTTTCAATGTTGTCGCGTCATGGCAAAAGCGAAAGAAAGCAACAACGAAAGAAGAAAGAAAGAAAAGCTATCGCCCTCGGGCCCCCCGCCCACTGCACTTGTTTGTGGTGGGCGTGGTCGTATTGTTCTTTATGCCGCTTGCAACTCGAATGTTGGCACATTTTGCCTATAGAGGTTGCCTCTGTGCTTCCGCTTGTGCCAGATAATGACTGCTTAAACAGAGCAACACACACACACACACATAGTGTATATATATATATATGTATCTGTATCTGTCTATTGCACCTTTTGCCTGGCTCTGCTGCGTTTCATGCTAATTTACTACACAAATTGTTAGAGCTGAGCAGCTGAACGGGAAACAACTTTTGCATTTTCACTCTTATCTGCTGCGTGGTACAGTGGGAAGCACCCACTCCCCCTCCCCCCTCTCTGTTCACAGTTTTGAGCAGTCGTTTTCATTAGCAGGCACCTGACAAAAGCTAAAAGTTCACACATCGTCTATTCAGAGGCAGACAGGCACTTATAGGCGATAAATGTGTGTATACATATGTGACTGAGTGTGTGTGTGTGTGCGTGTGTGTGACTGTGTCTGTCTCTATATGCTTTTGTTGTGGATATACATATTTCACATTTTTAAAAATAAATATAAATAAATTTTTGCGTGAGAACAATAAATGCCAGCGCATGTGAGTGTGTGTGTGTGTGCGAGTACTATATGCAAATTGGAGTGGTTAATAATACATATATCGCAATTTCATTGTCATTGTTAATAGTTTTATTTGATTAAATTATGTATATTACGCATTATATAATAGTTCCTTAATTAACTTTGATAACATTTCTGTTATTTTATATTATATATAATATATTATTATATTATTATATTTTGTTATATTTTCTTATATATAATATATTATATATTATTATTATATTTTGTTATATATAATAAAATATTATTATTATATTTTCTTATATATAATATATTATATATTATTATTATATTTTGTTATATTTTTTATTTTGATACAATTTGTTGTTTATTATTACACTGATATTTTCCTCTTTTAGTATGTACACACTGTAACAACCACATCTCTTATAAAAGCTATAAAAACATTTGCGAAATGTCAAGTTTTATTTTTGCACTCGAAGACAATGGCATTCGGCCCACTGTGCAGGCAGAAGAGACAGGACTGAAGGCGCTGTTGCCAATACACACACACACACACACACATGTGTATATATGTCAATAACTGAAATGTACGTCTGACTGTCTGCCAGCGCATTGTGTCGTTGTTGTTGCTGCTGCTGTTGCTGTTGCTGCTGCTGCTGTATGTTTAGCTTTTCATCAGTAGCCGCCGCCAAGTACAAAAAAATAAAAACAAAACGCTGCCAAACTAAAAGTCGTCATCAACGTCACTAGCTGTTGCCTGCTGCCCCCTCCCCCTGCCCCTGCCCCTCTCTTATTATTGCCTAGCCCCCCACTACTTATTGTTGAATCAATCAGTTGTGCTAGGGGTGGGAGGGAGGTTGAGGTTGACGGCCAATGCCTGTCGCACAATTTGGTCTGTCAGAAACGGATTTTTGCTCAAATATTTTCACTTGCCCCCATCCCCACCTCCAGCCCCTTGTGTTGGCTTAAAGCTAACTGAAAATTTTTCCATTGTGTGAGCAAGAGTAGAAGCAGAGAGAGGAGAGCAAGGGAGAGGGAGGGAGGGGAAGCCAAGTCGGTCCTCTAGGAGGAACAAAGAGAGAGTTAACAGCTTGTGCGATCAATTTTGTTGCCGCCATTGTTGCTGTTATTGCACTGTTAACACTTGCCACTTTTGTTTGCCGTTTGAACAGAACAGAGAGAGGGAGAATGAGAGAGTGGGAGAGTGTGAGAGCGGAAGTGAGAGAGGGGGGCGTTATCGCTTCATTGACTTTGACAATTTGAAATTGCTTTCGTTTCAAAGTGCAAAAGTCGCTATCATTTTTATTTTTACTAGTTTCACAATAAATACCTAAACAAGAGTGTAATAAATATGTATGTATGCATAAGTATATACATATGTATATGTGTATGTGTGTGTGTGCATTCATTTAGTTTCTTCGAATCAATTTGCGTTGGTTTCAATTGTGCCAAGCCAATAATAATTGACATAAATGTCTGCTGGGCAGAGAGAAGAGAGCGGGGAGCAGAAGGCCGTATGAAATATTCAAAACTGTCTGACATGTTTTGCTCTGCATTATTTATTGGATTTGAAATGCTGTTGCTGCGGTTCAGGTTTTATGACGTTTGTTATGATCTCTACGCCCGTCAGTCGCCTTCAAACTGCACTGAAATGCCACCCAACAGCAAAAGTCAAACTGCCTGCTATTGTAATTCAAAATGGCTCCACAGTGACCATCAAACTGTGTCGAGTAGAACGCCTCACATTTGCTTCACAGACAGTTAAGCAACTCAAACTGTTTATCGATGCAAACTCTACGACTTGCAGTGACTTTCAAACTGTATCGTAACAGTCAACTGTTGTTGTCAACCTAACGCCTGCCAGAGCGCTCAAAGCTGTACGCCTACCATTCGCCTCATCATAGCTCAAGCAAATCCGCTCAAACTGTTCAGCATTGTGAGCAGCCAATGGCTTCCCAACTGTGCCGTAATACCCACCATTAGTTCAATTGAATTAAAAATCGCTTGAGAGCTCTGGAAATTAAATTTAGCTAATGTTTATTTCGTTTAATTAGACAATTGCAAGGCAAATAAAATATTTATGGCACACACACACACGCTCACTAATACAAATACTAACACTGATATATACATTTTTTGCTTTCAACATACTTGAAAACATTAAACAAGTGTTTTGTTAATGTTTGTTTGCTTTAAATCTTTAATGTGCATTGCCAGGCAAAAACCCCAAATTAAATACAATTTTTCAAGTTCTAATACATTTACAGTTTTTCCTCCTCCTTTTTGTTGTTGTTGCTGTTGTTCTTGCTGTGAGGTTAAACTGCAAAACTTTTCTACAGGCGAGAGATAGTGTAGGGTGTAGAGGGAGAGGGAGGGGAGGCAGGGAGAGTGAAGAAGCATCGCACGGACGCTCAGACGCCTAGTCATTTTCATTTTGGTTGCTCTTGCTAATTTTAAAATAGACAAACAATTTTTTATTTCAATTTACAGCTAGACACACACACACACATATATACGCTCACTCACACACACACACGTGTGCACATATGATGCTGCTGCTCTCACAACCCCAGACACATGACTCGACGCCGCAGTCGCTCTCGTTGTTGCTGCCTGTTTAGGCCTCCCCCTCCCCGCCCTCTCAGCCCGTGGCACTTTTTGTTTGCTTTAGCGAGTAACTCGGTTGCGTATTTAAATATTTATGTGTGTACGTATTTATAAATCTCAGTCTGATTATGATAAGCATGATAATGATAACGGTTAGCTGGCACTTTTTGTGTTGTTTTTCTTTCTGTTTTGTTTTTGTGTTCGTCGTGTTGTTTTTGCTGCAGAGCGACTCATTAACAGTGTTCTGTCAAGTGCATAATGCAGTCAGTGCTATTAGCTCCACACAACCAGGGTTGCCAATACAGCAGAAATGCAATATAAAGGAACAACAGCTAATTAAAAAGGGAAAAATGTTGTGTTGGAATATCCCTATTCTATATCTAAAATATCATTAAAAGAAAATACTGTTTAAGTATTATTTAGTAGATATAGTTGGTCACACTGAAACGTTTGTTCCTTGTTGATTTACAACTTTAATTTTTAATGATAATAATATGAAATCATTATCAATAAAAACACCACTACTCCACGGCAAAAACACCACTTTTAGCACCATCTGTCAAGTGTGGCAACCGGGCACGCAGTCGCTGCTCTCCCTCGCTTTGTTTGCCTTTGCACTTTACTCGTATTTACATAGCAATTGCTGTTGTTGTTGCTGTTGCTGTTACTCTGTTGCTTTTTATTTATTGAAATTGCTTTGTTATTGTTTTCCTTTTGTCGCGTTGTCAATTGTTGTGAGTTTTAGCGTTTAATTGGCATGTTTTGCCATATACTTAATGAATTTCACGTTTTACTCTGTGTGTGCGTTCACTGACCGATTCAATCACACGACCAATCGATTGATCGATATCAAGTGGTTTGCAGCTCAATTGGTGTACACTTAACTGTATTTCATCAATCTGTAGGTCGCTTGCCAAAAGTGGATTTGCCATTTGATTTTGTTGCCTTTTTTGACTCGACTAGTTCAGTGTCTCACAAACTGTGCGCTCGCCATTTTGAGTCTTTAACTTAGACTCAAACTGTGTCTCTTTGTCTCTGCTCCCATTTGAGTAAACTATCTCAGTGACCCGCAAACTGTGCTCACAGCAGTGACTCTGCAACTGTGTGCCTCCATTTTAAGTCTTACTTTGAACTCAAACTGCGTCTCTTTGTCTCCGCTCCCATTTGAGTAAACTATCTCAGTGACCCGCAAACTGTACTCACAGCAGTGACTCTGCGACTGTGTGCCTTCACGTGCACAACGCCTGCTATAAATAAAAGCATCATAGAGACAGACAGACCACACACACACACACTCACACACACATACACAGGGAGACGGACAGAGGCAATCACATAATATAGGCGCAATCAATTTTGTTTCGTGTTAATTAATTTTGCAATGTTGTTAGAGAATTCTGTTTTTTTTCTTTTAAATGTATTTCACTATTTTCTTATTGCTGCTTGTGTGTGTGTGTGTGTGTGTGTGTGTGTGTGAGCGCACTTTGTGTTCGTTTTTGCGGCTTTTAGCAAATGCTGTGTGTAAATATTTTAATTGCCTCTGGCTATAACAATTTCAAATGCAACACCAAGCGGTGTCTAGTTGTTGTCGTTGCCATGGCCCAAAGCTCAGTGCGTTCATTAAAAAATAATAAAACCAAAACGAAAAAATTAAAATGTAATGATCGTGTGCATGTATGCGTACACACACACGCACACACACATATTTACATGCTGGCAAATGCCAATAACAATATGTCACGAGTATGTGATGCCAGTGATGCCAAATTTCCAAAGGGTGAATATGCTAGATAACAGGGAAAGAGTAGATAAAAATGCATTAAAATATTCTCTAAAATACATATGTATAATACAAATTAGTAATAAGTAATTCATTTAGAAATATCATTAGTATATATTTCAAATACTTCTATCAATGGGGCAACTATCGATTTATCGACATCGATATACCGCTGCATGGAAAACAATTGCCAAATGGCAACACTTGCCAGTGTGGTGAAAAGTTTAAAGAGAGGAGCGCCGACAGTGAGAGCAGCGTAGGGAGAGTGTGGTGAAGGAGGCGAAACATACATACATACACATATGAACGTACGTATGTATGTAGCATGTGTGTCGTATGCTGGCAGCCATAAATTTGATTAAATAAAGTTTTAGTTGGCGCTTTTTGTGTGCGGCTCATCATGGGGCATGGGACTCTTGCTATTATTCGTTTTGCTTCCACTATTTGGCACAAGGAATGCGGCAAAAACTACGAGTATGCTAGATGAACAAGCAATAAACCATAAATTTCTTGTCACCAGCAACAACAACAACAGCAACAACAACAACAACGACAACTACAACTACAACAAGGAACAGCTGTAGCGGTTAAACGGTTAGGGCAGGCAGGTGAATAGCGAGCGAGTGGGGAGAGAGTGTGAGTGAGTGAGTGTGGTGGGTATAGTGGGTGGTGAAAGAGGTGAGCTGGGGACACGGTAAAGACAATTGAACTAAGTGTGGTGTGTTTAAGTTCTGCAGATGCAATGGTGTTTTTTTTTGCTTTGAGAATTGAAGTTGGAAGATATTTCTTTTATAATCTTCACTTAAACGAGGTAATACTTTCGCCCATAATTTTATTAACCTTTTTACGAAATTGTTTTCTTTTTATATTCATTTTTGCTGCATTTATTCATTTGCATACAAGCGTGACTGCAGAAATATTAAGGTGTGTTCTGCACATGTGTGTGTGTGTGTGAGTGTGTGTGTGGTATAAATTTATACTACTTTACAGCTGCGCCGGCTGTCTGTCTCTCTGTCTTGTTGTTGTTGTTGCCTGCAATATGCGCTATGTTTGTACGTGTGTGTGTGTGTGTGTGTCTGTCTGACAAAAGCATTTTTGGCTGTATGTAAATGAAATTGCCGTCTGCCATCTTTTTGCGTTTAATTTTGTATAAAGCTGTCAACTGGCAAATATAAATATATATATAGCAATCACACATGTCCATATACATATATCACGAAGAGTATGTATTTCCACTGATAACAGCTGATAAGATTGCTCTATCTCTTGGCACGAATATAGCATATATAAGATGCTACGAATTTATGGTCATATTAGCCTTAGCTTATTTGCTCTTATCACAATCACAACTAATATGTAGTTAGTACTTGTTACCGCCTGTGATAAGCCAATACTACAGTTTGATAACAGTTCTTTGGTTGTTCTTATCAATATCGAAATGGAAGCGGCACATGGTCAGTTGGCGAGAGTATTTTGGTGCCTGTGTGTGGCCAAGGTTTAGGATTATTGCAGTTCAAACTGGACAGCTTTGACGTCATTGTTACCCAATGTCAGACATACATAGAGATGTATGTGTGTGTGTGTGTGTGTGTGTATGTATTGCATAGTCACTTGATGGTAATCAATTTGATTGTGAAAATTGAAACGAGTTACGTCACTGTTCGAAATCCGCCAGGAATTTGAAGTGCACAGTTAATTGTCAGCCAGTGTTGTATAATGTCAGAGAATTGACGTGCATTTGCAACTGATTTGTCATAGCACACATTCGTGGAATTTGTGTCATATTATTACAATTATTTTTATTAATTTTTAAATATAATACTACATTTTATATGTGTTTTATTTATGAGTATAGGTATAATCTATATATTCATATACATTTTTATTTATAATTTTTAACATTTATATATTTCCTATTTATTACTATATTTATCGTACAATTTACTCCGACTTTTCTCAAGCCCTCATCAGCTGATAATAGCACTCAAAACCTTCGAGTCGATTAGTCACGTCTCCATAGTGAATGATGTTGAATATGACATTCACAGCTTATAGTATTTTTTATAGGAATGTGACCTAATGTGACATAACCTATAAAAATCAAAACAATTTTAAGTATTGTCCCAAACTGAGTTTTGTTTGCAGTGTGTGGCACTTGATTGATATATCAATATATATATACACATATATGTATTATGTACTATACTTAATTAGCATACTAATATGAATCTGAATCTGAACTGCACTCGAGTGAAAAACAAAAAGCATCTGTGTATCAGTTCAATAAATGCACTGCATTATTCATGAACCGGTTTAATGTATGATTTTGAAATTGATTTCATTTCAATCAGTTCAGTGTTCGTTTTTTCCCATTTGGTGTGTTTGGTGTGTGTATATGTAAGCAAGATTTATGACACATTTAGAATAAATAAATTGATACAAATATGTACATATTTTTGCAACTTGGCGCTGAAATCAAATAATCGAAAACGAAAAAACAAACTGGAATCACATTAATCGAAACAGCAACAGAAACGAAACGAAAGAAAAGCAAACAAAACTAACCGATAAAAATCAACAAAAATCATCACACAGATACAGATACGAATCAGACACACACTCGATCGAGATCGAAACGGATTGACCCGCCTATATATATGCATACAAATATATATTTTATAGAGTGTAAAAGACCAATTAAAAAGCCACAAATTGAACCTTTTTACCGTTAATTGTTGCTGTGTTTTTTCTCCTATTTTTTACACCTTCTCTTCCCATCAAAAAGAAAAAATAAAGTCCGATTCGATAACTCTCGTTCTATCTAAATATCTTTCTTTCTTTCCGTCTCTACTCTATGTCTGACTCGTGGAATTGTTGTAACTTTTTCCCCCCCTCTCTCCTCTCTCTCTGTGTGTGCGTGTGTGTATTTACTATATATAAATCTTATATACAATTGGGGAATATCGAACAGCGAATGACAGTGACGAGTCGGCAGAATTCGCACACGCTGTCTCGCCAGTGATCTACTACGGGGACTCCGATGTGAATATCGGCCAGCCCTTTGGCATAACCTGCATCATATCGATCACCGAGAAGATACACTGGTTAAAGAATGGCGAATCGATAACGCGTCACAATCTGCGCCATGGCCGGGACGAGCACTCCTACTCGTTGTCGGAGACCGCCATTGAGGGTGAGTATCCACCACAGAGCACCACCACAATCTCAACCCAACTCCAACTTCAACTCACCATGCAGGCGAGAAGCACAAGATTGAGGCGCATCTGAAGGTGCGGCATGCGCTGAAGGTGCACGAGGGACGCTATCAGTGCAACAACAATCACCGCTACGGCAATGGCTACCACATGCTGCACGTGCACGGCAAGGAGCCCAGTGGCAGTGCCACGGACAGTGGCGGCTATCAGACAATCGATGAGATGACGCCCAGTTCGCCCAACGAGATCTTTACCAAGACGTGGAAGGAGCAACAGTCGTCATCGTCGTCGCCGCACAAGAAGCATAAACAGCAGTTCGCACAACACTTGTCACCCCTGGGCAACACCTCGGAGTACAGCCTGGGCTATGAGGATTACGATGCAGCAGCACCCACTAGCAAATACAACGATCTCACGACACCGTGGCATACAGGTGGGGGTGGTGGAGGTGCTGCTGCTGCTGGCATACATCGCATCTATTCGGCCACACCACCGGATATACCACCACCACGCTTCAGTCACATGGAGCACACGGTGGCACCGCCAGAGCCACCCACATTCGAGTTGTACAATCAGACGTTGACACATGTGGCACATGCCACACCGCTGGACACTGCCACCGATTCATCGGCCAGCACAACAACACTGCTAACCACAGCGCATCACCATGCGCACCATCAGCAACAGCTGCAGCAGCAGGCGCAGCACACGCTCAACGCCTATCAGCTGACATTGCCGCCGCCCCAGCAGTCGCATCATAGTGATAGATATCAGACGTACACGCCGCAGTTTGTGCCACCGGCGTTAGGTGGCGGCGTTACGCCAGCGCCCACTCTCTTGACCACGGGCTTCAACAACTACAACGGGCCCCTGCAGCAGCAGCCCAAGACGTTCTTGCCTATTAAGAAGGGTGAGCCACATACACACACACACACACATACACATACACTCATATACATTACACTCACACACATACGACTACATAAACACCTGCCACTCACACATTCGATCAGTCACCTCTGCCTGTCGTTGCCCGCTCTCTCTCATTGTCAACTTTTGCCCAAGCCTCGCTCTCTCTCTCTCTCTCTCTCTCTCTATTTATTCAGCTCGCTCTCATCTTTTTATTCACACTTTGCGCTCTTCCCCAGCCCTCGTTTGCTATACATATCGATAAACGCACTTCAGTCTCACACCACATATCGATAAATCTATTTTGGTGTTGTTGGCTTACTAAACACATTCCCCCGCTCTCTCGCCTCGTCTCGTTTGTAAGCCCGCTCGTTCGTTCGTTCGCTCTCTCACACACACACACACGCCCACACACACACAAACGCAGCGAAACTTTAAGTTTAGTTCATTTTGTTTAGTGTATTATTTGTTGCTTCAAATAAATGTATGTATGTATGTGTGTGTAAACGTTTTTGATTTCATTTCTGTGTCACTCTAGCCGTTGTGTTGTTGTTATTGCTATTGTACCTAGTATATTGTGTATACTCTTTCTGTTTCTTTGTTTTAGTTGTTTTCCTTTTGATTTTGTATTTTCAACACTTTGCAGCTCAGCTCGGCTCGAGGCTCTCTTCAATTTGATTGATTGGCAGCCATTTTAGTGACTCATATTAAATTTGTGTGTAATTTCGAACTGGAGCTGTTTGATAAGCCTTGTTGTTGTTTTTGTTGCTATTATCGTTGTTGAATTGCCCTCAATAATGACAATGGCGACACATGCATCTGCAGTTGCGTGCATAGTATATGTGTGTGTGTGTGTGTGTGTGTGGCTAGAGATGTGTTTGCATCGCTCGTCTGCTCATCCATCGTCTATCGACTATCGCTAGCTTTAGCTGTTGCTTTTGCTTATATGCTTACTTTCTCTTTAAAGTTATCGATAATTATTACATTTAGCTATGGAAGCCGGTTGTATTTATCGCTCCATTTTACTTGCAGCTAACTTAAAAAAGAACAATTTAAATACAATTACTTAATAATTAACTAAAACTAAATATATATCAACATATTAATCCATTATAAACGTACAAATTACAACTACAATATACTATACTATACTATACGAAACGCGTAAATGAGATTTATTTGATTTCAGTCCAAGTTTTAAAAATAAACTATATACTATCGTACCGAAAATAGTTATATCTACATTTATACTATATTATATTGTATAGGACAAGCAAATAAAATTCGAAATTCATTGAAACCAACCAATTATTGTATGCTGTTTTCCTTTAGTTTTAGTTCTAGTTTTATTTACATGAATATATTTTCTCTTTACTTTGCGACATATGATTTATCTGATAATCTTTTTATCGCTACTTATATAGAACTTGTGTGTAACCCTCTGCATTCGTTTTTATTTGTTTACCTAACTTAAGTTTTATTTGTTAAGTAGACGTTTCCAGTGCAAACAATGAGATTTCTTATATTATATAATAAAATGTCACATCTCATTTCCTCAATGTCAGACCCACCCCGCCCCACAGAAAGGAAGTTCCTATGACCCCCACTCGTATCATATAATAAGCGCTCGCCTCTCAACTTTTTATCTACAATAATCGCGTACAATACCATATATATACTCTACTCTACTCTCTCTTCTCTCTCTTATTTTTAATTATTATATGCATAATTATATTAGACATAAAAAATTTAATTTATTTCGTGTAAACGTTGTTTTCCTGCTGTGCCCCCTTTTTATTATAATTGTATTCTATCCAAATATTTGCACTAACTTAATGCCGTATCTCTCTCTTGTCTCTTCCATTTCTCTCGTTCATGATATAGGGCCAGAGTCCTTGGTGCCAAATTATGACAATGAGGAGCATCAAATGAAATTTTACGATATTCGAACGCCGCTTGTGCTCAGCTGCAATGTGAAAAATGTGGATCCCAAGGATACACACATACTCATATGGTAAGTCCAAACGAAAAGACCCCATCCCCATCATCCCCCCACCTTCTCACATTAACAAGCCTATTGCAACACTGGCCCATGTGGACACGGAGTTCTGCATGAATACATTCATCAGCACTCTACGCTACTCTCCGTTTTGTTTGATTAAAACCAGACTCAAATACGAAATGGTCTTTGTTTTAAATACAAAGGAATATGGATGAATGAATATTGAAATAACTAAGTCTATCAGTTCAGGGGAATACATTGAAATAAAGTAGTCTTTCGAGTAGATTTGTCTGCTTTCGAATGTGCTTTAATTTAAAGAGTGATTCGTTTGCCAGTCGAGTAGTTCACGATACAATGTAAACCTATGTTTGGTCTCGTTTGCTGTGTGTGTTCAAATGTATTTGCGCAAGACTCTAATATGGACACAGGCCCTTGTCCTAACCGTACTCACTCCCCCCGCCGCCCTTTGCTTATGACACGCCTTGCCTCAGCATACCAGTTGGCAGTTATAAGAGCAATCATTTTAATACGGCACAGCTAAGCACTTTTGCTTAATTATGTTGCCCCTGCCACACCTCTACACTCTCCGCTGCTCCAGCCACTTGACTGACGTAACCTGGAGAGGAGGAGGAGGAGAGCACGATGGTCGAGTGAGCGGGTTGAAAAGTGCCCGACCAAACCGACCTACAACTGCCTCTGCCTCTGAGTGGGGCTTTTCCGACTCTAGTTTGTACACAAGTATGTGCCTGTGTGTGTGAGTGTGTGTGTGTGTATTATTTCTTTCTCTTTGTGTCAGTGTGTGAGTGCTTCATAATGGTAATGACACTTTGTGTCGGTCTCGCCAAGTCTTGGGGCCAGAGGACCGTGGCTTTGCGTGCCTCGCCTCATGTTGAATTAGTTCTGAATAATTGGCACCAAAGTTCCGAAAGAAAAGCTCCCACAATTTGGCTAACAAGACACAGCCATCGAGTATAAAGGACCTTCAGAAAGCGATATCTTTCGTTTGCCAAAACCAATGGATAATTACTACATATAGTATATAAGGAGCAGCCCTAATGAGCCCCAAAATATATGCTATACTATTCTGAGATGGAATACAGCTAATTACTTGATTTATAGAATATCAATTTGTTAAAAATATCTATAATTATTCAATTCACTTTCGCTACAATCGATAATTCACGTGTTATCGTTGATAAGCTTTCATATTTGCTTTGTTATCGATAACAATAGTTTTGCATTCAATTGTCATCGACACCTTAACTGCTAAGCACTTTAATAACTTCATTCATCGATAACCGATATATCGAATTCACTAATCACCAACAGGAAAAAAGATGGCGTCAATGTGACGGAAGAGTCAAAGCTGAAGGGTCGCTTCAAACTGATTGAGGCCGAGAAAAAGTTTATAATTGACAAAGCGGAAGCTTCCGATCATGGCGTCTACACTTGTGAATACAAGGGCGTGTCCAAGGAGATAAAAGCGATTGGTAAGCTATGCGAATGTAGATTGATATTTATCGATAACTGTTGCACAACTGTTTCCAGCTCGCGTGGTCGTACGAGTGCCTTCAAATACTGGTGTTGTAGAGGGAGAGAAAATGATGATTACCTGCACAGTGCTGGGAACTAGACCTCAATTGTCATGGAGTTTTGGTGAGTACAAATATCGATATATATCGATATATAAGCTATAATATGTATCATTTACATCCACAGGCAATTACACAAATATAACAAATAGCACAGATCGTTACATACTGAAAAAGGATGAAAATAATGTGGAGAACGCGATTCTAATGCTTGAGAATGTTACCCTGGACGACAGAGGTGAATACAAATGCACGGGACGCAATGAGGCCAATGATTATGGTGTGAATAGCACCGTTGCCGCCGATACTTCAACCGTTCGTGTAAAGGGTAAGTACACTGTAACTAAAATGAATCGAAATGTACTTCAATTGATCTTCGTTTTTGCTTAGGCAAATTTGCCGCCCTGTGGCCTTTCCTGGGCATCTGTGCTGAGGTGCTGATTCTCTGTTTGATCATTCTCATCTACGAGAAGCGACGTAACAAGAGCGAAATGGAGGAGAGTGATACTGATCCCCAAGAACAGTAAGTTGCCAACAACAAACCAGCCAAGAACCAACCAACCAACCAACCAACAACAACAGCTACAACAGCCTGAACACAAAAATGTTATCGACAAAAACAACAACAACAACAAAAGCAGTCCACAACAACAACAATCACAACAACAAAAATGCTTAAAACAACAACAAACAAACAAACAATTTGAAAACGCAGCAGATAATTTACAATTTTAGTTAATAAACTGCAAATTAAAGACGTTTGAAGCTGCATACAACATGCGCAACAGACACATACACACCACACACACACACACACACACTTGCGACGTACTTACACACACACACACTTACACACACACGGCAACAGCAGCAACAGATTTTAGCAAAATTTTCCTAGTTACAAATTAAAAACTAATAATAAAGCACAAATAATTATTAATATATTTGTTTGGCAAGCAAAATAATATCTGCTAAAAACTAGGGCTGCAGCGGATATATCGTTTATCGAAAATATCGATTGATATGAATATTTTCAACCACCAAAGTTAGTCAACTCGGAGAATGTATTTTAATTAAGAATATTGAAATGTTTTCATTAGAATGTTTTTCATCTGGCATGAGAAAGAATAGGCTTTATAATTCTGAATGTGAAGAATTTGAGATTATCGATATATCAGTGGTATATTTGGAATATTCGCGACTGCCCTAAGATAAATTCTACAAAAATAATGTTGCTTCCAATTAGGCAATAAATCTTTGTATAATTTTGCTCAAAGTGCAAAGGTTTTGCTTGCCACTAAAATAATAATAACGAAGAGAAAACTATAATAAAATATCACATAAAAATTAATAATCTTTTGCTGCATAAAAGTAAATGTTTAATGAAATCTAAATATAATTTCAAAAGTGTGCTAAACGAAAATAGTTGAAAAATAGAATTACACAAATTTTGCTTTAATACACCCACACACACACACACACAGACACAACTCCCACACACACACACTCACACTTGAATTGAGCGTAGTTTTTTTAGCCATATATAATTACTATATAGAGTATATAATATATAAAATATATATAAATATATTGCCTTATGTCGACAAATATTTGTTTGCTGCGCTTGTTTTCTGTTGCTAAACACACAACACACCCCACACCACACACACACACACAACTATAAGCAATTTCCTTTAATGGTTTATATCTATCTATTGAGAAAATGTTATGAACTTTGTTTTTAAGTACTTATTGTTTAATTCTAATTTAAAATAAATAAAACGATTAGCATTGCCTTGAAAACAACACCCAACAACAACAATACACAAGTTTATCACACATATTTCTATTTCTATTGTTACTTATGTATATTATTATTACGACTATCTAAGCTTAAAAAGTTGGCAATAAATTTCTGTTTAAACACAACACGAAACCACAACCCAAACTTAGTTAAACAAATTTTCAAATTTCGATTATGGCAGTAGAGCGCGCCTCCCCTCCCCCTTGCACTACCCCTTGACCTATACCTATATAGCAAATTAGTTTAAACACACGCTACTCACACAGAGACACAACAGCCAAACACACACGGACACACACACACACTGACACACAAAAGTATTTGTTTTCTTTGCGCACTTTCTTTTGATTTTGATCCTCCCCACAGTTACAGTTTCTTTTGCAGACTTGAACACTTTAGCTTTTTGCTCTTGTACATTTTGTGAATAAAAAACGTTCTATTATTATTACGATTATTATACAATTATGATTTTGCCGTCTATGAATTATGTTTACAACTAGTTCTCGTATATACTTTTGTGCTATTTTTGATTCTGTTTATGATTTTGTGCGTTTTGAGATTGTTTTCTACAAGAACAAAAAATTTATAATAAAACAAAAAAGAAATCGAAAAACAAATGTAAAATTTACAAGCATTTTTATTGTCCATGTATCGCTGTCTGTACTTATCCGTATTCGTATGTATATAAAGTGTATATAAGTATGTTTGCTAAATGTTATAAGCTATTATTTGGAATTTTCGTTTGCTTTGCTGCCGCCTTGTAGAGAAAACACACAGGCCACAGTATTAACGTCTATCGATATGCATTTATCGATTGCGATTGGAAGTATCTATTTTACGTGTGTGTTTGTGCTTTTGTGCGCTTCCTTATCAGTTGTGCTTGACGTCATGCCGAGTTCTCGTAGTAGTGCCAAGTAAATTGTGTAGTTAATTAACATGCGAAGCTAATCAAATTGTATTTCATTCTTTTCTTATTTTCCCCCAACAACAACAATAAATTATCGAAATCGAAAACTAACAATTGTCAAAAATGTAGTTGATAAAATTCGCCATAAGTAAATAAAATTAATGCATAAGAAATAGGAAAAAACATGCAACAGCCTGCAGCTTGATTGATTGATTGATTGACATATTGGTTACACAATCGATTGTTGTCGCTATCGTTCTGTCTATCTCTCCCTCACTTGTAATACCAGCTGCAAAAAATCAATTCAAATTTCAACTTCACCTTCACCTTCAAAAACGTAAACAAACGAAAAGAAAAGTGTGCCCAGCGTTGAGCAAAAATACCGCAAATCCAAGATCGATAACAAACCAACTGCTAAATTAACAACTATAACATTATTATTAACAATGAAAACCATCAACAATGTAGTCTAAGTAAAATACAACAAACCAAAACGTAAATTTGAATTTGATTTGTATTTAACGTATCTTATTATGATTTCTGTTTCTCTCCTAGTTTGTTTTGCTACCAGTAAAATTCTTTCCTGTACTGTATTGATTGAGATTTAATTGATTGATTGCCGATTGATTGATTCCTTCCCGCCCCGTATATACTTATACTGCAACTATGCATTTAGTTTTCGTTTTTACAACTCGATAAGTTTTCTAGTGCCACTTGAATCGAATGTGTTGACTCATGCGATTTTGCATATTTGTTTCTTATTGCAGGAAAAAGAAAAGGAGAAATTATGATTAAAATTCCTAAAGACAGCCTAAATACGAAACATAATAACATAATAATAATACTAATAATAATAATAAAAGTAATGGGAAAGCATTATATTATATACAAACATAATATACATACAACTAGTAAAATGAGTGTAGTCCTCCCCCCTCAACTGAAATCCTCTCAAAATAAAAATACGAGAACATAACCTACAACTCTCTCTCTTCCCAACTGTCAACTCACACACCCAAGAACTTGAGATTACTGCAAATATTGTTTAGTGAAATTGTATTTTATGATAAAACGAAATTAACATTTAACTAAATATAAAAATGAACTTAATTAACATTAACAAATGACAAGTGATAGCAGTTAAATGAACACTAAATCCGAAATCTAGTAATTTAACTAATCGAGATCGACTCATCGGGATGCTGATGGATGGCGATGACGATAACGATAACGATGAGTGGATATGACGACGGTGCAGAATCCAACAGCGAGACCCGCAGCACTACTACTACTACTAATACTAATACAACAGCTACTATTAAAGATGTCTCGACCTCCGCCCCCTCCCCGATCACGCTCATGTACCACTCTAACCGCACACATACATACATGCATACACGTACGTAGATTAATACGCCATCTTGCAAATGAAAGTCGCAGAAATGTTGTACATAACCTTAAAATGACATAGATGAGGGTTCCGTCTTCTATCTCGCGTATTTACTTATAATTATATACATATGAAACTTATCATTTGTAGCTAGTTTTTTATTTTTGAATATATATATTTGTTTTTGTCGGGGTGTTTAAGTTCGAGTTCTTTGGGTGCGGTCGATCAGTGAATAAAACCAAACAACCAACAAAATTAAAAACTAAAAACAAAACCAAAAAATACACGAAAAACAAAAAACAAAAAAGAAACTGTTGAATGCGAAAAAGAAAATGTTAAAAATTTGTTTATTAATAATATTAGTTAATAAAATAAAAAACTTTTTAAACAATTAAGTAGCGCGTTATGAGTATATTTTAATAAAAACTAAAAGAGAAAAACCAAACATTAATGCTGTACGATGTATTATAAGAACAACAACAACTACATTGTATATTTGCATAAAGAAAAACCAAAAGAAAATGAAAAACTATGCGTACTGCCAAAACTTGTAAAGTTCAGTACTAATTGCTTATACTACTATGTATTGTATGAAATATGATTATGATTATAATTACGATTATAATTATATTGAATCTATTATGATTATGACGACTTTGCCTCATTTTCGGTGAACAAAACAAAAACGAAACAAAACAAACACAAACAAATCAAAAGGAAAACATAAAGGAAAAGAAACAATGCATACACTGTTATTTATTATTATCGATTGATTGATTAACTGATTTCTGTTAGTTGTTAAATCTTTGGTTGTATATGTATGTATGTGTATAAAGAACAAACATTTAAATCACTACTAAAGCGGTCTTCAATCTGAATCCTTGTATCCTATGCGTTTTCTCAAAGAGTTTTTCCATTTGATTGACATTTCTGTTTTTCTTTTTTTACATTTTATATCACAAAATTTTTTGCCGCCACCAAAGCTTTAAATATTTATATAGTAAACTGTGTTCTCAGTAAATAAAAAATTAATAATGATGATAAAATATAAAAAAACATATGTTTAAAGTGCACAATTTGTGCATTAAAACATGAGAAATTTGTATAGTAAACTAATGAAAATAAACTAATAATAATAATAATAATCGTTCTTGTTATATACGAAATTAAATCATCGTGTGTGTATGTTCGGTATCGATATATATCGATATTTATAAATAAATAAATATTTATACATATATATATAGAGGGAGAAAACAATTAAATAGCCTATCAGAATAAATAAAAGATACTTTGAAACCGTCGTAATCGTAAATCGCTCGATTGAGATCAAATGATATCGAAAATCGAAAAAGAAATTTAGGATTTTTGTGTATAAGTTTTTTATTGTACATGTACAATTGTTGTACAGTTTGTGGCTTATTTGTGTAACGACTATTTGTGACTATATATTATATAGAGCTATACATATTTATGTGTATTGTATACAAAACTGAAGACAAACACCCGTTAATTACTACAGCCAAGAGCCATTTGCTTTTCATTTACTACTCCTACTTTCTTCTTGTATATGACACATACTACTACTACTATCTAACCTCTTGAACTGATAAAGTGAACCCACGTTGCTTATACACATACACAAACACACAGTCACACACACAGACACACACACACACCAACATACAGTACATCAGAAACCAGATGAAGTACAGCTACGATACCTATTTACTGCTATTATGTATGACGTAATGTTACCCAACAAACAACAACAACAAGAAGAAGAATAAGAACAAGAACGAACGACTACTATTTGAACATACTGAAAAATTAATAACAAGAACTTTGAAACACTCGTCAACTATTGCTATATACTCGAAGGAAACTATACATTATACATATATACACTTATATACAACAAGTACATACGCCGTATTGTATGTTTTCTTATTTTGTACAGTAAAAACAAGAACAACAACATGAACAAAGCCTGACAAAAACAAACAAACGAATCGTGTATCCTATAACTCCTCAGTATATATTTGAAACGATTTATTTACGCCTTCTTTTCGATTGTTTACATTACGATTGTTATCGATAACAACCAAACAACAACTGGCACACAATTTTACTCTCCCGCGTTAAGCGCTTCATACTAAAAACGTAAATTAAAACCAAAATTAAACTAAGTAAAACTTATTATATATATACAAATAATATATATATAAATATACATAATTAATATTAATGATAACAAGTAATTTTAATTAGCGTTAAGACACGTTACAACAAACCAAATTGGAACAAGAACTACATCTATTTCATTATGTAGTTTAACATAACCTATAAACAAAAGAAAATGTTTCACTTTTGATCATTTCTAAGTTTCTACACTCGGAAGAAAAGAAAACGATGAAAATTACGCAAATTTAGTTACAACAATTGTAGGCACGATAATAACGAATCGAATCGATGATCCAAGATCGAATATCGATTGCAAGTCACACGTTTATCGATAGGCCAGCTAACTGAATTGGTTTTACAACACACTCCGCCTCCTATACACCAAAGTTCTTAAAACTGTGCCAAGAATACTTCAAGTGCACTTTGGCATAGTGGAGATATATGAATGATATCGAATATATATGCCATTTATAAGATATATTTATATAGTACATACATGTATTCTGTTCGTAGTCTGATTTGTACACACTCGCAAAAGTTTTCGAACTCCCCTCGTAGTGTAAAGTTAGCATAACAAATTGAAAATGCCTTAGGGTTTCAGTAGAAATACAAGATGAACAACAATTTTGCTAAACTCTCCACAAAAGTTAATCAATCAATTTGTAATTACATATAGTATGTGTATCATTTCGATCTGAATTGGATTTAGCATTAATCGCATAGACGTGTGACTTGCTCTCAGACATCTAGGCGTATAATCAATTTGTATGAAATACTCTATAATCCAGTTATAACTACGGGTAAAATCATTTATAATACGAAACATACAACATATGCATATATCGATATATATCGATATACACGATGTGCATGCAGCAAATGAAATCTGAAAAATATCCCGACGGCCAGCCAAAAATAGAACAAAATCTTTTGTGAGGTTTATATATAATGAGAGAGAGATGAAATCAATCAAGTGCCCACATATTAAAAATATTATAATGAAATTGCACATGCGATAGTTAGCCGATAAACAACACACACACATATGTACACACACACATATATATATAGATAAATTTGACAAAAGTTTTATTTTGTTTTTGGCTGTACGAAAAACAGAATGAAAAGAAAAATCTGGCG
The DNA here is from genome assembly GCA_035045005.1 of Liodrosophila aerea. NCBI lineage: Eukaryota > Metazoa > Arthropoda > Insecta > Diptera > Drosophilidae > Liodrosophila > Liodrosophila aerea. Next base: position 986,261 of record JAWNNL010000053.1, read on the forward strand.
TCTTCAAACTAGGCAAAATACTTACATGAAACTATGAAAGAACTATATTATTTTTAGCAATTTATATAGAAAAATAGTAATACTATCTACCAATTACCAATTACTAATTACTAATTACCAATACCAATTACCAAAAAGAAAACAACAAAAAAAAAAAACAAAATGAACAAAAAAATGAATCACAAGTCAACAGGGCACAGCGCTTCTTCTTAAACTATGGTAATATATTTCATTTCGATGAGCAACTTTTTTAAACCAATGCTAAAAGAAAACTTAAACTTAAACTAAATTACATTAAAACTAACTAAAACTAACTATAAACTAAACTCAAGCTATAACTTACAATTAAAAGAAAAACCAAAAACCAAAAAACAAAACAAAAAAAAACAACAACTTATGGAAAAACTTTTTAAACTAATATTGAATTGAACCCAACAAAGTGTTCATTAAACTAACTAAACGATACAACAACCACAACAAAGAGAACAACAAACCAATTGATTGCATATACATACATACATATATACAAACACACATATAACGGTATATGTACATATGTGCGCGAGAACACGACATTTTGTATGGCTATAAAACAAGAACAACAATTTAGCTATGTAATTTTATGTAAAGCGTTAAATCAATTCGAAAATACACAACACACAACACACACAACAAATGAATCAATAAAAATTAATATAGTAATTAAAAGAGTAAATCAAGTGAAATAAACATAGATAAAATTCAATTCATCACAAAGAACTTTCGACGAATTTCATGACAAAACTGCGCTCTCTATCGCCTCCAAATCTACCGAACTTCTCTCTTCTATATATACTACATACATATATACATATACATCTATATAATACATAAACAGAATAAAAAGGAAATATATGCATATTTATATATATACATACATACATCGTATATAAATCGTATTAAACCGCAGACACACTTGTTTTTAACACTAAAACATTTGCGTTACCTTTTGTTTAACTAAATACTACACAATTAATTAATATGCATACATACATACGCATAGACACGCAACACACAGCCATATACATATTCACAAGTATGTATGTATACGTTTTTTTTGTAGTGAAGAAAGGCAGAGGCAAGGAAATAGGGAAGAATAGCAACCAGCAAGCAGAGAGATAGATAAACCGAAGAACATGCAAAATGTCGTCACTATCATGATGTGCTACACTAGTAACTAACTAAAATTGTTGAAACAAGACACAAACACATACGACATACATACATTACATATACCAATATTACCAACAGATGAACCCAGTTAATAACTAAGTATATATATATTAATAATAAAAATCAAATTGCAATCCACACGAGCGTTAGTGCAGTAATAAAAACAATTGTATTATATCTAAGATGTCCCTCTCCTCCCTGAAAAGAAACTAAAACATAGATAAACTAAACTAAACCGAGAAACTTACCATAATAAGAACACAAGGTTAATTAACGCTAACTATATACATATATATATATATATATGAATATATATATGAATGCGGCTATACATTAAGGTGATTGCGACTTTCAGCTAAAAACTAAATTAGTAATTGTAACATTAATGAAAACAAAAGCAAAAAACCACAAAAAAAAAACAACAAATATTTTAAAAGCAAGCGCTTGAATTGTACATTTTTACAAGGCAACTGTACATTTAGCGCCCACGGCATTAAAAATAAAACATAAATCATAAAAAACAAATGAGTTGAAAGGCACAGCAAAAGATATGAAATAAAATAAAATAAAATACCAAAAAAAGAAAAACGTAATGAAAAAGATGATGAAGATGAAGAAGCAACATGTGGATCACTAGAGACCCCAATATGTTGCTTAGCCAGAACGGAAATGAGTTTATTAAATATACATTTAAAAATTCATAAATATAAAACAAAACCCAATTCGTTGCATAATATTTAAAACGAAGGTAGTATTAACTCGATTGCCTAATTCTAATATTAAAAAACCAAAACAAAAACTATATAAAAAACATTAAAATTAACAGGTAAAATAATAATGAATGATAAAACAAGAACAACAACAAAAAGAAAATGTTATTATACTTATTATACCGATTAAAATGAAAACAAAACAAAAATTAAAATAAAAATTTTATTTAGATTAAAATTCTTTGCACTCTCGACATGGATTTAACACACACGTTCCACAGCCAAACGAGGTGAGTCAGATATACTATAATACAGTTATACTATTTAGATAAAGCAATTAAATAAAAATTATTTAGAATTTCCTGTACTCATAATCTTTACTGCTAATTCCAAGTGGAACGCATAATAAACCGAGAAGTTATTTATGCTATTTCCGACAGATTCTTAATTGTTTAAAATACTATAGTGTATAAAATTCTTCACACTCCCTATCTCCCAGTATTTATTTTGATTTATTTGCATTGTCAAGTCTGCCGTTGCGGCATATCGCATGATGATGACGCCAGGAGGAGCCTTATCAAGTTCTTAGTAAAAATGCAATTACATAATAATAATAATAATTTTTGCTTTATTTAAAAACGTCACTACAAAGTTGTTGCATCATGGTTAAGTGTATTCGTATTCGTATTAGATTCAGATAACACACAAGTCTATTTTACTTCTAGGTAGGTTTGTTTAAAATGCGCTACACGCATAGCTCGTGTGTATAGTTAAATCATATCATATCATATCATTTCCTTTAGTTATATCATATCAGTAAACAGCGTCACACGAAGGTACCAAAGAAATCATTCTGTTGTCTGTTTGTCTTGGCCAGATAAAGTTGCTGCATAGTAGGTTAAGAGGTTTACTTGGCCTGTATACTGCTCCTATCTTATCGAGTTGCTTGGCTCTTGACAGCTTTACTTGCAACTGGCTTAAATACAGATACATATATTGTGTATAAAGTTAGATAATACATATACTTAGTTCATATTAACTGTACTCTACTAATTGTATAAATATATATATGTATGTGGGACTAACAAAAGGAGGGAAGTTGGTAGCGATTAAGCGTATACCATATATAACATTATTGGGGTTAAAACAAATAGTATAAATAGTTAGCTGTATATAAATATATATTCAAAAGAAGGACATTTGCTTAATCACTTCATAAACGATTCGCACTCGATATAAACTTTTCAGGCATACTCTCACTGCTGTCCATTCGCTTGTATTGCATTGCCCGCATCCATGGAGGTGCGTGGCGCGTGCAGCAGATCTGTGTACTGCAGCAGCGCCTCTCGCAGTGAACGAGATACCTCCGGCGACGTGGTTGTAGTGCAGTCCACCAGATACGGGTACAGGCCAATCAGCAGATCCCAGGCGGGTTTATTGACTAGTTAAATGAAATATATATGTAAGTATTGACATACAATTATTAACTATAGGCTCCTTACCTTTGGATGCTGGTGCCTTTTTCATGGACACCACCAGCGTGGCGATTGCTTTGAGCACAAACGATATTTCCGAGAGCCTGAATCTGTAATTTAGTTGTAGTTAAGTAAATTTGTGTAAAAGTTCAATATTGCTGCATACCTTGGTAGCGGACATTTGCCGCTCTGGCGCTCATCATCGTTGAAACGCTTCAGCACCTCCTGGAAACGATGTAACAAGGCTGTAACTGCCAGTCGGCCGGCAAAGTCCTTGTTGACAACGCCAACTGAGCCAGGGGGCAATAGATTGGCATTAAGGCGATTATTATTGGAGGCCGTGACCGGTGTGTGATCCTCCAGCAGGGAGAACTGCAGCAATGTTTCAAAGCATGTTTTGGCAAAGATCTCACGCAATTTCCAGTCAGACTCGTAACAGATATTACTATCCGAGGCGGAGTGTATGGAGCCTTTGTTGAGCAGCACCACAATCTGCATTATGAACTGATGTGGCATCTCGTGAGCATGCGGTAGGACTTCATCGCGCAGCAGTTCAATCACTTGGCAATCAATGGTTTCATCGAGCACAATCTCCTCTAGTCCGCGATCCTCGATTGTACACACACTCACAGGGAATAGAAATTTGTCCAGCGTATCGGCCAGATCATCCCACAGGCTGGCAAAATGTTGCGGCTTGGCACGTGCCACTTTGAGGCCCGTGTGCAGCACACTGATCAGGCTGGAGATGGCCAACTTCCAGGTGCTGGAGGAGAGACACTTGTATTTCATGGCCAGCGGAGTGCGTAGGGCCTTGACAATATCGTGCAGTATCTGCTCCTGCACCACTGACTCCTCGGTGGCTGTACTTTGGTATAACTTGACGCAAATACTTATTGATTTCTCGCCAAACGGAATGTAGTTCATGCTGACGACCTCAATTGAAGCACTGTTGGCGTAATGCCCACCCGACTTGCCGTACTTATTGTGCTCCACACTCTGCTGGAATGTGGGCGGGGCACATGCGAATTTGCTGAATATCAGCAGTTGGCGAAAGATGGCGGGTATCAGTTGGCGTATACTCGGATCGGAATCTGTTCCAGTAGCCTCCTTCTGTATCAGCTCCATGCACTCCAGTATGCCATCATGCAGCGGCGTCAGCAGCGTGTCCGACACTGTGGACATGATGTAAGGAACGGCATCCGTTTGTACAGGTATGCAGACGGCATTGGTCAATACCGTGCAGAACTTATCAAAGTCCGCTGCGCTGAATCTAAACGTAATGAGAGAATGAGTTAGTTGACAGTTAAAGATTGGTAGAAACTAGCGTCTTACCTGACTTGTATATGCTGGAAAATGGCAGGAAAGATCTGTATGAGTGCCGTAAGAAACGCCTGACTAGGAATGTAAAAGTCTTCCTGGCTATCGCCACTGCCACTGCCACTGCCCGGCAGCTGTCTAGAGCTCGCTGACATTTTGGTGCTCTCCATGCCAATGCTAAGCCAAATATTCCAGGCAATCTAACAGTGAGAAAGAACTTTATTAAACTGATTTTCGATTAGCAACGACCAGTTCAACTTACCGTCCATATTTCGTCATCCTGTTCCTGGGCATTTGCTGCATCCTTTGGCAAACGCTCCGTGCTGTTGTGATACATGATTTCCTGCAGCGATTTCAATGCCGCCAAAGACACTTCACCATTCTTGCTGAGCGCCGCATTCTGTATGAACTCCAGTATGAGTGACCAGGCACGCTCAAAGTCTCCCAACATTTGCAACAGCTCACGTTTGGTATTGAACACCCGACAGACACCGGATAGTGTTAGTACCTGTGTTTCTGCCCATTGCTTCTGGGCGGTGTTGCGTGAGTGATGTATTAAAATGTTGCCACTGGCATCCACCTTCTCATTGCTGGCCGAGCTGCTGAGAGCGCGCACATTATCCAACAGCGGGAAGAGCACTTGCCACACCAGAGCTTGCCACGTGGGCGGGTTCAATAAGCTGCCATGCGCTGCAATTGTGGAGAACAATGTTTGACCAGCAGATTTGCGCACTGCTGGCCGTAGATCCACACATAGTTCGCCCAGTTTAGCGTACAAACACATCCACAACTTGTCGAATTGCGGCATTTTCACTGTGCCCGGAAAGTCGGGGAGTATGGATACATCCTCCAACTGTGTCGACATCAGTTTGTCTTGATTTTGATTAAAGAAGTCGGAAATGTTCCACTGCAAAGTAAAGGAGTTTGCAGTGATATTAAGAAGGAGGTTTCAGTGATATTGTTGCTGTAGTTTACCATAAGTCCAATGGCTGTCAGCGATATATTCAGCTCCTGTGTCTGTGAGCCAAATTTGGCCGCTGTACTTATGCACAAAGGTAGACAGCGCCAGGGCATGACCGTCAGAAAGTCGGTGATGACCAGCTGCAGGCACTGGAATGCGGTGCGTATTAGTGGCTCCCCATGATGATCGTTTACAGCGCCAATGATCTCTATGATGGCTGGCCAACCAAACGATAAGATTTCACCGGCCGTATTGAGGATCTGCAGCACACAGTCCAGCTGACGTTGACGCACATCCGCATGCAGCACAGTCGACAGCTCAGAGAGTGGACTCAGCAGCATGGTTTGCAGTTCCTGGTTAAAGGAAATTATTAATGATAATTATATGAAGTGGACAATCTTCTTCCTTACCAAGTTCTCTTTAAGTGGTTGCTTGTGCTTGAACTGCAATGCGGACTTCACCAGATACGTTATCGCCTCCACACCCCATTCGCGCATGCGTATGTGTCTATGCTGGCACACCTCCAGCAGATGATTGGTCAGTGGCCGCCAGAGCACTTCGATGCGTGGCATATTCACCAGACCCGTTTCCATCAGCTTGGCCACAGCGAACAGCGATGGCTCCCGATTGGCATAGGCCAGCTCCATGGCCTCATGCGAAAGCTTACACAGCGCATCAATGAGATGATGCAGTGCCACATCATCTAAATACTGACTGGATTCGAAGAGTTGTCCAATCATTTGCGACAACACTGGCAGATCGGCCATCACCGCCGTCTGTATGCCCACATTTGCCTCGACGGCTGGCTTGGGCATTGCCTGCAGGCTTCCACCTGTCGAGGGCTTCAAGCCCAGTATCCACACCAAATGCTGCAGCGTCTGCAGCACAATGTGCCACGACGTGCCCAATATGCTGCCATTATTATGGGCCAGCAACAGAATCGCACGCATGCACTGTAGATTCTTATTGGTTAGCATAACCGGCGCCTGCATCACACTGTGCGGTAATGAGGCGCTGGGCAGAGGTGTTCCCACAGCCACGATTTGTGGCCGAAAGTCGCCACCATCCGCATTGCAACTGTTGATGAACTGACTGCTTAGATCCTGACTACCGCTGCGAGTGTGACCTAAAAACAAAGTAGTTTAGTAAGAGAAACTATAGTATAGTAAAAGAAACCATATCACTTACATCTGGGATCCGCATCCGGCTGCAAGGTGTTGGCAAAGATGGACATGGCATAGTGTGGCGGAAAGGAGGCACGGCACATGGCCATTATGAAGGCATCGCGCGGCTGTAGTTGATCCAGCATGCCGCAGAGTGCTGCATAATTTTGCATTGCCTTCAGTATATTCTCGGTGGTGGCCTCATCTATAGATGTCTCCACCAGCGGTATAAATGCGCTGAGCAGACCAGACCAGCTGGAGTTCACCAGCTGCAGGCATAATGGCTTGTGCTCCTCATCGGTAATGATGGCCGTGTTGTGAGAGGGATGTGGTTCCGGAGTGCGCTGTATGACGCCACCAATGGAGCGTGTCATGTCCAGCAGTATGGCATAAGCCAAGGAAATACCATAGCTATCCGGTATATTCGGTGCATCGGGTTTGTCCAGCATTTCCAAGCTAAAAAGATAAACATGCATTAGCATATTATCTACATTTACGTTCGATATACTTACTAGACAGCCTTGGGCAGGCCAGGCGCAAAGGTAGCCACCAAGGGTAGATAGGCGCCGCGGAACATAAAGCCACATGAATTGTTACCACTGCCCGCAAGAGCTTGCAAGGTACTAGGCTGCTGTCCAACGGGCCCGGCTACCTGTTGACCTCCATTACTCAGCACAGCTGAGGCATTTATCAGCGAATAGCGGATGTAGCTGCCCATAGCAGCGATCATATCGTGCACAATGTGCGTGGCATGGTTCTTCAAATCGTACGACTTGCAGAAGAAGGCGATCAGCGTGGCACGTGTGACCAGCTTGTGTATGACCTCCAGGGCCAATGCGCGCTGCCAGTGCGGCTTGTCCGGATCAAGGAATTTAATGATCAGCGACAAAAAGATCTCGCACTCAGTGACCAGTATTGTGTGATACTTCTGTATTAATATGGCCACGAGGCGCAGCAGACGCATACTAATGGGAAAGTATGGCTTATCCGCCGGCACAGCTGCAGTGCCATTGCTCGGGGCAGGAAGCTGCCTATGCTTCACGTTCGGCGAGAACAATTTGATGACCAGTGCGCATACGCGTTCCTTCAACAGCAGACGGAACTCCTGATTCTAGATGGTACAGGGATAGAGAACAGATTAAGGAAAGTAATACATTAGAATTAACTTGCTCTTACTTCATGGAACACTGCACTAAAGTTGCTGAGCACCGCCTCGAGCAGTTCGAGACCAAAGGTACGTGTCATTTCGGTCATGCCCACCAGCCAGTAGGGTTGCTCTGCATTGACCAGCTGCACCAGATCCTGAAACAGATGAAAGGCGTCCAATGCGAATGTTTGGCTATCCTGTGTACTATTTCCATCTGTATCTGAACCGCTGGCGCCGGATTGCTGCTGCTGTTGTTGCTGCAAACTGGGCACCGTATCCTTTTCCAGATAAACACGCTCAAAGACCAGCGAGACAAGCTGTCGTATTGTGGCGCCAGCTGTGTTCACAATTGTTGGATTCTTGGTATAATGCAATCGGAAGCACAATACCAATGCCTTAGCTAGGGTATCGCCATGCACCACCAGGTTGGTGGTCAACAGCAACGTCACCGTTTGCAGCACCTTGACCTCTTCGATGTTGTGTTCCATTAGCGTCCATAGAGCGTTGGTTATGTACAGTGCGCCCTTCTGATCCACTACCTGCTGTGTGATAAGACGTTGCATCATGCCCAGGCAAAACTACAAGTGAAAAAGGTCAGTAATATCATTATTTGTGGTCGTAACATGTGGCGTGATATGAGGATGACTCACCTTGATTATTTTCAAATCTTTTGTTTCGCAGCCTTGCACCAGCGGATAGAGTATCTGATTGACGGTGTAATATACAGAATTTTGCTGGCTGCTGCCAGCGGAGTTGAGCTTGGAGATTGCCTCCTCGCATGCCTGTAATGGAGCATGGAATTGTATTAATGACCATGTACAATTCAATTAACGTAATTGTCATAAAATCAATTTTATGTCTTCTTCGTACTGACCGTACCGGCTCGATATCACTTTCATAATTGCGTCGACGCACACACACACACACACACACACACACATTGATACATATAAACAGGTGCAGCACAGGCACAGAAAAATAACACCCAGCCCACCGCAATCGTCACCAACCCCATGAACCACCACCACCCATTGTTAGCACAGTTGCCACAGTATGACAAATTGCCGCAATTAGAAGGAAATGATGATGCACACGTCAGCGAGATCTACGAGGTGGCTGCAACTGCATTGCACCTGACCCTGGCAAAAGTACGCACTTACCTCTTTTATTTGCGGATACTTCTTCTTGGTTTCAAGTGAGAGCGTCTTAAAGTCTGCCTGCAGGGCCTCAACGAATTTGTGCACATCGGTGCCCCCAACCACCCCTCCACCCATAAATGACATAGTTATGCGTTGTCAGTTGTTTTTTCGGCTGCTTCAACTGCTGCTTGTATTCTCCGGCCTTCTTATTAGACGAACGACACTTAGTGCATTATATGCATGCAACATTTAAGTATCGCAATTATGTGTAAACATATGCGTTTAATTCCACTTTATTCTTATTTCAGTTCAATCGCGTACAATAACAACTCTTGGTTGTTGAAAAATCTGTGACTCGATTCCGATTGTGGCTGACGTACACAGTTTATCGATAGTCGCAAGTGCGCATTGGTTCGGATCTGCCAACAGTTGCGCAACTGTTAGCATTTGTTAACGTTGACTGTCTGTTGATTTCTGGATTTCGATAGAAAACAGCTGATTTTGAAATACTAAAATAAATAAATGGAGCGGGAAGCAAACTATAGTGAGTATACAATTACATTTGAAGAATTATCATTAGTTTGAACTGTGTCAGTTACTCTTTAACCTGGGTTTTCCTTTCTCATAGAACTTAAGCAAATAAGAGTTCGTTTCGACCTAGCGCTACATTTCAAAAATGCACCAAAATGAGTACATTTTTCAGTGTGCCAAAACATCGATGCTACATTGTTACATCGATACTCTGCAATATCGACGTATCGATAAGACACAGGGTGGTTATTATTAGAAGGAAGAAGCAGAGCCTAACGACGAGCGGACGAAGACGGCCGACTCGAAACCCGTTCGCGACCCACGGAGTAAACAAAAACTATATTTGAGATTAATTTTAATGAGATTAAAACCCTAAACACTAAGGGCATAAATTTAGCAACCGTGCTCGCAATAAAGTGCACAAGTAGCTCAGGTGTTTGAAAAGTGTGTAACTGAAAATCAGTTCATAATCGCCGTCGCACAGCAACCGATGCAAAAACGCAGCAGCAGTAACTAAACCGAGGAAAAAACGCGAAACCTTTATACACACACACACACATGCGAACGTATATTGGCCAGAAATAAACGCATAGTCTGTTTTTATGCCTGGCCTGTATGACTAATGAAAGCGCTAATGTCCAATGGCGTTACAAGCAGCGCTAAAATTAGGCTAATAAAATACTCAAAAGTCAAGCGCAGGCTCCCAAGGCGACACGGGAGCTACTGTGGCACCTTGTAGCACCTGGCACAGACACTAGGAGACTGTGTGCGCGTGTGTGTGTGTCAGAAACAACTTATCATTGTCAACAAACGTAAATTAATTATGAACAAATACTAAAAATAAACCAATAACAACAACAACAACAACGAGAAGAAGAAGAAGAGCCACAATAAGGCAGATTGACCAGGCACAGCCAAGTAGTAATTATGCTTGACCCTGGTCCAACAATAGCCATAGACATAGCCATAGCCCAATCGCGAACGACGTTGTCGCTGTCTTCAGGCTGACGTCGCGTCGCAGTCGCTGTCGACGCCGCTGCTTCAATTAACAAATTTATTCGCCTAGTCGACGTCGCCGTCGACGCCGACGCTGACGCTGCGACTAAGCTGCAGGTGAGTGTGTTACTTAGTTCAGCCAAAAAAAAAAACTTATTTATAAAAAGCGAAAAAAATAAAACTAAAAAAAGTGACGCCACGGATAGTGACAATGCATTGGGCCAGCGATGACTGTGCTCGTTTTTTTTCACTTCTTCCTTTTTCTCACTGTTTTTTGTGTTTAATTTATTAACATAACCATAGCGATTGTTGTTTTGTTTATTGCTTAAAAGTTGAGTAATAGTTTTTGGTAAGCGCGCACGATTATTGCCAAATACCTCGTGCGTATGTGAAGGTTTCGTTGGTCTAGCCGGAAGCAACAGCTTGGCCAAGAGTTGACCAACTGTAGAAACGGATATGCTCATACTATATGCATATATCTGACTATCTGCTGGATACGATCTGCCTGGTCAACGCCCTCTTTCACTCTTTTTGATGCGACTTTGATTGATACCAACAACATAACGTGGTTCAGTCCGCTTTTCAGATACCCGAAAACCCGTTTTCACACAGTTCAAACCGTTGGCGATTATCTACGGTTCAACGTACCAATCAGGGTTCATATTTTGCCCCAACTTGGACACTACTTCAACTCCTCAACTTGGCTATCAAGCGATCAACAATTGTTGTATTTTAATTAGTCGCCCTTGCAAATCTTATTTTGCTTAACGGCTATTTACGTCATTTCACAGTTTGGCTCATCAAAATTTGAAATTGCCTTCGAATTAATACGTGAACACTAGCAATTAGCACGTTGAGATACATTTGCAAATAGTACAGTAAACTTGCGGTAGAGTGGACCGTAGCATGGTCTAGAGTCTAGACTGGATTCCAGATTATCAAAATAACCGAAATTTACGCCTTAACTTCTTATCTGGAGTATAAATTTGACGTGTATTTTCGTAGATTTACAGACTGATTTCAATCGAGTTCAGTATGAGATAAGTTTCCATTGAATAGTGATAAGAAAGAACAGAAAGAACTTATACCACTTATCGTATTATTACAGTGAACTATAGTGGACTGTATACTGTATATAAAAGGTACAGAAAATACTTATTAGAATCTTCCATACCGAAACTAATGTATGACTTTTACTTATCAGCAACACTTTCATGTAGCAGAGTGTATTAACATAATCTATAATACTTATTAAATGCACTGTTATCAAGTTGATAACGTGATAAAAGCAAATTGAATTGCCAATTGTAATAATGTGTGCCGCATTATATTGATTGACATTCGTTCTATTATATTACTTAGTATAGTACTACAAACAGTTAGAAGTAGTATAGTATAGTAGAATCCGTATTCACCTATCAGTAGGCATGGCTCACGTACAGCTGGAGGAAGACAGATCAGTAGTCTCAGGCTGCTGATAAAGCACTTTCGCTTTTTAGACAATCCCCAGCACACGTCACGCTGCAGTGTCCAATACACTGTTTATTAGTATAGTATTACGTATATTTGCAAGTCTGCTAATTGTTGTTAGATTGTGCGATAAAAGTGCTCATAAATAATAGGAACACAGTGTCAACAAGAATCTTGGCAAATTTTGTTATCAGAGGAATGAAAAATGTATTTCAGTTTGTGTCTGTTTGCAGTTGTAATAATGTTAATATAAATAAATCAAAGTAATGAGCCATAAACTAACGTTTAAGTTCAGTTTTGAGTTATGTAGTGCTATTTTATTGACAAGGAACTACGTTTTACCCCACTGTCTCTAGGTATCAGTATGCTTAATGGAAAAACAAAAACTAATTCGCAATTTTAGCACACCTGTAGGGGAAGTTTTCAAAGGTACCTTTCCATAAGGTAAGATAAGAAGGAATATGACCTAATATTTATTAGGTCGTTTCGTTAGGGCTAGGCGTTGATAGTAAATTCTTGAGTCAGCTTTATAAAGGACGCCCCTTTTCCTCAATTTGTATAAATAATAATAATAATAGGAGAAGTTTTCCTATATACCTTTCCATAAGGTATGATAAGAAGGAATATGACCTAATATTTCCTAGGTCGTTTCGTTTGGGCTAGGCATTGATAGTAAATTCTTGAGTCAGTCAAGACAAACAGCAAAGTTCTATAAAGGACGCCCCTTTTCCTCAATTTGTATGAATAATAATAATAATATTTGCATGCCTTATCTTTAAATGCATCGACTGCAATCTGCATTCAATTGTATTGTATTCTATAGACCCCTTAAGCACTATTATCTTGTCATCTTTGGCGGATACTTAGCCGTCAAGTGGTAGCAGCAGCAATTACAATGATTACTCTGATTAGATGTCGTGTTATTTGCCTTGTTTTTGCAATCTGACGACGGTGTAGTTTTTAATTAGCTGCAGATTAGATAAACCCGTGTAGCTACTGTACACTTATCTGCATTTGATAAGCGTGCAGCCAAGTAAACTTTCCATAAATTCAACACTTGCGACTGGACTTCCCAATTAATGGGGAATAAATTATAAATATGTATTTCTAATTTTGACTTTTCTATAAAAATAACACACATTTCTTATCAGCGCCTTAGCTGTGTAATCCGAGTTGTAATCAGTGTGAATTCTGAAGTGTCGGTAGCTTATCAATTGAAACACAACAATTGAAAAGAAATGCCGTTAGATCGCCAACTGATTGACGCTGGAGCTGAAGGAGCTGCTGCTTACGTGAGTATCATCATGAGTATGTGGGTCATGCCAAGTCAAGTGGTGGTGCGGTGGTGCTGTGGTGGTGCGAAGGCGTCTCTTTCGAGTTCTTGTTCCATGCGTCAAATCGGGTCAAGCATGTTGGCGTTAACTTTATGTCTCAACCATACGTCGTCAGGCATACAAAGCAGCATCAGCGTCAGCAGCACTACCACTTCATCCATGCCCAGTATACTCTGGATGCTGTGGATGTGGATGTGCTCTTTAATGTTTTCCCAACTCTCGACGTTTGTCCAGTTCATTAGCATTCCCAGAACCTCGTCGAACTTTAGCTACAACTGTGTCCATGTGTGTGTGTGTGTGAGTGTATGTTTATGTTTGTTTGGCTCTTAAGCCGAAATTATTTGCTCGCTGTCAGTGTTGCACTTTTTATGGAGAATACAGCTAAATAATATGGCAAATGTAGCCAAAAAAAAACCCAGATTTATTTCTATATTTTATTAGATTTTTATACAATTAATCTAGCCAGATTTTCCGCTAGAGATTGTTGTTGAAAAATAGCCAGATTTAGCTGAAAACAAGCCAACTCGTCAGCACTGCTCTCTATGCGTCAGCTACAGGCCTCAAACTACGTGTTTTGTATATCTTTCGAATAATTTCTAACGTTGTTTTTATATGGCAAAGATAATATTTGCATACGCTTCGCATTGCATAGTTGTCTACATATAAAAAATTTCTTTCAACTTGCGTGCAAAACTAGATATTTAAAAGACACTTTAGTAAATGCCAACATCCTATAACTGTAACAATTTTATTGTTTTTTCATACTGCATGTGATTGGGTTTTATGCTTATCAGTTAACTGCATTTCCGTGTGACTTTTCTTTTTACCAACTTTCTCCAACGTCAGCTTGTTATCTAGTAGCTGTTGCCGTGTATCTTAGAGATACATTTGGCTTCATCAGCAGACAAAGAAATGCATAATGAGGCAATTAAGTTGCCTCTCGTAAATTACTCAGAGAGTGCCTTGATTTATGTTCAATCAAACTGATATATGCCTGTTAGATCATCTCTGAATTTGGCAGACTTTGCCGAATCCTAAACGTCACATAAGATTTCTCACTGTGTAATAACTTTTGCTAATGTAAAGAATACTCTTTTTCCATCGCTCGTTGCAGTCCGTAAACGTACGCTGTGCCGGCCAGAACGAGCGGAACAGCGAACTAGCGTATTGAATACGATAAATCAAAAAGGCAAAACGAATACTCGGATATTAGATATCGCTTTGTGATACTAGTAGAGATCAAAGATGGTTGCAGTGGGCAGTTTGCATAATACGCGCATGCTGCGCTTCCTTCTGGTACTGATCGTTGTGATACTCACAATCTTCATCTACGCGTCATACTCAACCACAACCACATTGACGCCCACACACATACACACACCGGCGGCACCGCCCACGTCACAGCACCTGAGGGCGGAGCAGCTGCCGCCAATCGTTGTCAACAATACAGGTGAATATGCACTGAGCACGGCAGAGGAGTCCGTTATCAAACCCGTGAACAGACAGCCGGAGTCGCATCGCAAGCAACCGCCGCAGCATCGACTGCCGACCATCGATGAGGATGCGCTGCTGGATGGCGGAGCGGCCGGTGCCAGTCCCATGGCTGGCAGTGATCAGGCGCAGAACATGGCCGACGAGCTGCTGGAGGAGCAACAGTATGTGCAGAGCATTGATGCCATAACAGGTGAGCGCGTGCTGCAATATCACTAAGTGAAGAAGTGTGTCGAAACTGCTCTTCCCTTCCAGGCAACATCAACAGCAACAACAACAACAATAACAACAGCGAGGCGCTGGCTTTAAAGCAAACAAATGGCGGGGCACAACAACAAGAACAGCAGCTGCAGCAACAACAACAGCTGCAGCAGCAGCAGCAACAACAGTCACCATCAGACGCAGAGATTCTTATGATACCCACTTCTAATTTGCAAAAGTTTATTGAGAACGCTGATAAGATACTGAAGAACATGACATCAAACAGCAGCAACCCAGCGGCAGCGGCAGCGGCGGGAGTTGCCGCTTTGCCCAGTGAACAGCGCACGGGTTCGTAGCGTCTATCTATATCTATATGTATGTCTGTCTATAGCTAGGGGAGTGGCATGTGTCGATACCCAGTTGCAGTTACACGGCGAGCAAAAAGAACACAGATTAAAAGCCTGAAGGTCTGGTCTGGTCACCTTTTTGTGTTTACACACTAGCCGATGGTGTCGCCTTTCCTAGCGGCAGTTTCTGTTTGTTTAACGCTTTTGTTATTAGCTGCCATTACGTAACGTATTACACTCTCGCACAGACACACTTGCCATGCTATAGCTGTAGATATACACATACCATTTGCATATGTGTATCAAATTTCCCTAAACAAACGTTGTACATGGCAATTTACTCAATTTATTTCTCTATTTTCAGATAAGAGCAATCAGCCCGGTTTGACTGAGGACTTGCAAATTAATTTGTTGGACAACAACAACAATGCTGCTGCGCCGGCGGCCGCCTCATACGCCGTTATGGCAGTGAAACCTGAAACAGAGGAGCCCAAGCTTAAGCCGCCGCCGCCACCGAAGCCACCAGTTCCCATGGTGCGTGCCTCAAAGCCGAAGAGCAAGAGCAAAGCGCCCAGCATTCAAGTGGATCCCTCCAAGGGCATAGCCACGGAGAAGATCTATGAGAGCGGACATTTAAACGATGAGATTAACATAGATCGCATCTGCCCGGAGAATGGGACAAACACACGTATGCTGATGCTGATCACGTCGGCCCAGACGCATGCGGATGCACGCATGTCCATACGTCAGACCTGGGGACACTATGGCATACGTAGGGATATCGGCATGGCCTTTGTGCTGGGTCGTGGACTCAACGAGACGGTGAATCAGGCTCTGACAGAGGAGAACTTTATGTATGGTGATTTGATAAGAGGCAACTTTATCGACTCTTATAACAATCTAACGCTGAAGACCATCTCATCGCTGGAGTGGGCAGATCAGCACTGTAACCGTGCCAAGTATATACTGAAGACGGATGACGATATGTTCATTAATGTGCCCAAGCTGCTGACATTTGTGAAGCAGCTGGAGAAGCACAAGGATAAGCGCATCATCTTTGGTCGGCTGGCCAAGAAATGGAAGCCGATAAGGAATAAGAAATCAAAATATTATGTGTCAACTGATCAATTTCCGGCAGCGGTGTTTCCCTCATTTACCACGGGACCCGCCTACGTGATGACCGGTGACATCGTGCACAATCTGTACGAGCGAGCACTAAAGACAGTCTATCTGAAGCTGGAGGATGTCTTCACCACAGGCATTGTGGCCCAGAGTCTGGGCATTGAGCGCTTGCACGTCAATGAGTTCGTCAATCGGCGAATCTCGTTTAACCCGTGCAACATTCGCAATGCGATCAGCGTACACATGATCAAGTCGAACGAGCAGTTTGATCTGTGGAAGAAGCTGCTGGATCAGACCACTAAGTGTAAATAGTATTTTAGGTTTAAGTTGTGAATCTAATCTATATTAAATGATAGAGCAATGGAATTAGCAAAAAAGGCAGCAAACTAGAAATACTTTAGTTGTTAAGCATTAGAAATGTATCTTGTATCTATGCTCGCGAGAACAACGTACTATACATATGATATGTTTTCAATTATGTGTGGTAGTCTACTTTTAGCATTATAAATGCCATTATTTAACTGATAATTAGCTATAACTCTGGTTATAAGTCCTATGTTAACACGACACAACACGCGACACACGAAAACACAAACACAACAAACACACCTTTAGAATCATAATCGAAGGTAGAGTTAACCGAATTTTACTAAAACGAAAACAGTCTCAAAGAAAACTAACGACTAATTGTGGTCATCAATTACTCTGTGTTTTTTCGAAATATATAAAAGGCAGCTCTTATAAGAATTTAAAATATGTTTTAATCGAATACTTGGAGAGTTTGAAATTTGTGTCAACATAATAGGCTTCCATTCTTTATACACGTTGAATCAAATTTTGTTTTCATGTTGCTGAAAATAGTTCGAACATGGCAAGAGCCGGCAGTTTAAACTTAACATGCTGGTTGCAGCTGCTGCTCGCCCTCAGCACTTTAACTGTTATCCTATTCATCTACAAGACATATCCCATAATCACCAAACTGAACCTCTTGTATCAGTTACCACCAAGACAAGAAGACAAGACGGACTCATTGGCCCGCCTGCAACAGCAAGAGTGGGAGGAATTGCCTCCAATGCTGCAGTTAAACAGTACAGACTATATGCAATATGATGACATCATCAGCAATACTTCTGCGGGACAAACAGCATTTACCGAGGAACAGCTCTGGATGATGGGTAAGTTGCTGATAAGTCAAAGCTAAAGATATTTACACTAATTTATATTACTTTCTTATAGAGAGCGCTTCCATATACCCCACCATAACAGCTGTCAACAATACATCAGATTCAGCTGTAACAGAAACCGAAGTTAATCCACTCGTAAAAGTAGCACATTTATATGAGCCTGGTCATCTAAACGGACAGCTTAATGTTGAGTTCATCTGCCCGCTGAAGGGTACAAACAGCAAGCTACTAATGCTCATAATCTCAGCTCTCGATCATAAGGAAGCACGCATGTCCATACGTAAGACTTGGGGAAATTGTAAAAAGCTTCGGCATGTTGGCATCGCATTCGTTGTAGGTCGCAGCCTCAACAGAACATTGAACCGATCTCTCAATCGGGAGAACTTTCTTTATGGTGATCTGATAAGAGGCAACATTATTGACTCCTATAACAATTTGACACTGAAGACTATCTCATCGCTCGAGTGGGTAGATCTCAACTGCAATCGTGTCAAATACATTCTAAAGGCCGACGACGATACGTTCGTTAATGTTCAGCGTCTTTTGGACTTTATTGACGACTTGGATGACCATGGACTACATCGTACTATTTATGGACGACTGGCCAAGAACTGGCCTGTCATTCGAATTAAGAAGTCTAAATACTACGTTTCGTATCGAGAATTCGTTCGCAGGAAATATCCACCGTTTACCACTGGACCGGCGTACCTCATAACTGGAGACATTGTGCACGATTTATATAAGCAATCATTGAAAATGACTTATTTGAAGCTGGAGGACGTATTTATCACAGGCATTGTTGCTAAAACCTGTCTTATTTCACATGTCCATGTTGATGAATTCGTTAACGAACCAATACAACTGTATGACAGTAAAGTACGCAAAGCTATTAGCATTCACCCTGTTAATGGCAAGAAACAGTTTGCATTGTGGAATCTGTTGCAGAACCAGACAGTTGTAGCGATTGGTTAATCATTTGATTCGTATAATTTCAATCAATAATATTTAAAAAAAAAATATTTTAATGAACAGCAGAAACTGCAGTTACCTTGGGCCAATAAAATGCTTATACAATCAATAAAAAGAATCGACAAAAAAAACGATTCACTACGTGCCAAAAATACATAAAAAAATTAATTACCCTTTGCAACATCTGCCAATGCAATAATAGCTAATAACCTATTGGTCATAAACAGTTGTTCTTCACAATAGTTTTTACACATTGAAAATAAGTAAAGCTTTTAACAGACGTTGCATTTTATTTAAAAATGATATAGTAGTCATTTGCTGAGAATATTTTCATCAATTCAACGTACTATTACATGTGGAATTATAAAAGGTTGCACAAGACGTTCAAACTGCGCGGCAATTTTAAAATTGCGCGGCAATTGGCGATGATATCGGTGCTATCCGATATGTTTGTGGGCTATATCGATGTTTGTATCGATATCTGAACGATGAACGCATAAAAAGCGCTAATTTTTCCACAAAAGCGCCAATTTTGCCGCAAAAACGCCAAATGTGGCAAACGTGATTCTGCAGGAATCAGTGCTGAACGAGATGAACTGAACTAAGTTGAACTAACGCTGTGCGCTTGCATTTATTATTTTTCGTAATTGTGACAAACGGCAAAATAAGTGAAATAATTACGTGTTAACTTGTGTACAAGGTGTTTGATAAGCGGACGCACGTAGACGAGACTTAAAATTGTTGCGTTTCATGTGTCATTTAATGCGCCAACGAGACAGCAACAAGTGGTGCCACCACAAACAGCAAAAACAACATCAGCAGCAGCAGCAGACGAGGAATCAACGTTAAACCAAAAAGTAAAAAGTAAGCGAATTTCTTCAACCTCTACTAATACTATTGGCACGATATTGTTCACAAGTTTGCGTAGTTGTTTTAATAAAATTGCCTCGAAACAACCACGCAGTGTCTATAGTGCGTGAGTGTGCGTAACTGTGTTGTGTGTGAGTGTGTGTGTGTAAAGTGTGCTGCGCAGCTCTGTTTAGGCCAGCGTCGCGATGTATTCGAGTAAAACAAACAAAAATCGGCCAGCGCACCCAACGCCAACAACAACAGCAACAACAACAGCCGCCACAGCAGCAGCCGCAGTGACAGCGACAACAACACAAACGTAACGGGGGGTGTTTGACTGCTCTTTCTGATTGTGCATATGTATGTATGTGTGTGTGTGTGTGTGTCAGTTTGTGTTTGTGTGCGCGCCTTTGCCAACCAAGCCAAAGCCATTATTTTTTTCTGTCTTATGACGTAAACCACCAAAAATCAAAAGTGAGCACACCGACACATATAGAAGCGAAGGTGAGCGTAGTATGAATTCTTGAATTCTTCCACTCAGTCTCAGTCTTATTCGAATTCGTTTTCATATGCTCGAGTCTTGTTTGCTCTTATTGCTGTTGTTGTTTTTTTAATCAGGTCTTCTTGGAATTTTTGGCAGACCACGTTTCCAGGCATATTTGCTGGCCTGGCCGTTATAATTCTCAAACAAACATTTTTGAAAGCCCGCCACATTGCCATTGTTTACAATAATTGTTGTTGCTGCTGCTTGCTGTTCTGTTCATTAGATATTCACACGATATTGAGGCGGCTGCAAAGTGCATTTGCCTTCTATGTAAACAAAAAGACGGCCGGCTGCTGGCACAGCGTGTTGTTGTTGTTGTTATTGTTGCTGCTGTTGCTGATGCATTGGCCTATAGTGGCAGTGAAGCGATTGCAACAGCAACAGCGGTAAATTCTTTAGCTTAGGAAATCTTGTTGAAAGCATTTCCTACTCACATTGCTTTGACGATAAAAAGAAATTGTTGCCCTTTGCCTGGTGTTACGACTGTTGTGTGTGTGTGTGTGTGTATTTTGCAATTGCCTAGGCCAGCCACACACGTCTCAGATCATTCACAGTTGCCGCCGCGATGACAACATCAGCAGTAAACGAAAACCTGTCTGGCCAAATGAATCATTAGCCGAAGAGTTTCTAAGCATCCCCAACAACGCTGGAATAGCAAAATTCAAATCTAACTGACCAAATTGCATTGAATGCCGCTAAATGATTCACACGCACACACACACACACACCCCGCTCAACGTTTATCGTTTTTCGCTCTCTCGTTCAACTTGGTTTGCTTCCTATTTTGGTAATTATCGCGTCATTTTGTTATTTTTTCATATCGTTCAATTATAAAGCTTATTATTTATGTACTTAGTTGTTTAGTTTCAATTTATATGTTCTCTACTATTTGTTTTTGTGGTTTTAATGAACTGTTTTCACGCACCACGTGCCCACCTGCAGCACAGCAAACCAACCTACCTCGTCACCCCCACCCCCACCCCCACCCGGGCATTGTTATTTACATGCTAATTGGATGCTAGTGATGGCACTAAATAATGCCGAAAAGCCAAGTACATTTTACTGACACGAAGTTTAAGAAGTTTTAGTTGAGCTCAGTACGCAGTCCATAACGAAACTTAAGAAGTCTTAGTTAAGCTCAGTACGCAGTCCATAACGAAACTTAAGAATTCTTAGTTAAGCTCAGTACGCAGTCCAAATAAAAAAGGTGTCAAGCAGAAGATACATATTTAACTTACTTTCTTTTAGCAATCCTCCCTCAAGTGAGCTTTAAAGATAAACTACTATCAGTTTTTATTTAAACTAAAATAAACGTGGATATGAATACTAATAATAAGAATAAATTCCTATAAAAAACACCATTCAACCAATTGGAAAACACTCCACTATAAAACATCGTCTCTCTAATTTGAAATGCATCGTTATCGTGCTCCCTTACCTACTCACGAGCTCTGCTCTAATTGGAACTCTGTTCCACCGCTCCCGATTCTTTGTTAGTGTAAATAAGTAAATAAACAAGCAGCATCGGCATCTGTGATAACGATAATGTACGAGTAGCTGTAGCTGATTTGGGGTACGCGCGATCGATGCCTGATCGATGCTCGCTCGTTAGTGCCTCGTTGCAGCTGAAGAAGTGCAGTTCAAAGAGATGGCCCACAGCCATCTATTGCCTCATCGAATGCGTAAACAATGAACAGCTGTTGACTAGTCGCAAAGCCAAGTTGCGCATGTCCGCACAGACAAAAGCAGACTACACACACCTGTGCCATCACACACAGTCTTCGTTTAGTTGTAAACCAAAATGCGTCTAAAATGGTTAAGGTTCGATTTTCCGTAGCGCTTTTGAAATATTTTAATAAGCTTAACTAATCTAATATATACTCTTGCAGCATGTCACGGCACGAGAAGTCAAAGTCAACGGGTGGAGGTATTTTGGAAAGCTGGTTTGGTCGCCCCTCCAAGTCGAAGGGCGGCGGCAACTACAATAGCAACAGCCTGCCCCATGGAGCCAGTGGACGACCCACCTCCACGGACAACGATGGTGGCTTCGGCGTGGATGACCTGGAGCGACAGATACAGGAGCTCACGGAGACGCAGGTGAATGCCAAATTTCTTGAAATACTCGAGGATATGAACATACCCAAGGATAAGCGTGAACCGCTGCTCAGCAAGCCCAAGGAGGAGCGACAAAAGATGATTTTCATGCACTTCAAAGGTAAGTCAGGGCAGGAGCGAGTGACTGAGTGTGAAATCAATAGATAAGGCTGATAATTGTGCTTTGTTTGCTCGCTGATTTGACGTTATCATTGCAATTTGCCATTCTCTCTGTCTGTACGTAGCTCTATCAATTGGCGTGTGACTCATGGCATTTTAGGAAAAGCAATCATATAGTTGAGTTGTTTAAAGATACAATAGAGTAGTAGTAGTAGTAGCTGGAAAGTCATCAGAAACAGTGCAACTATTATACACTACTTGGCTTGGAAGACCTTATCAGAAATAGCGTTGTTATTACTTTATTAGATATCATTTCGATAATAGTATAGCAAAGTTTAGTTACGCGTTGTTTGATTACTTCAAAATATCATGAATTTATTTAAAAAGTTTATTTCTCGCGCCTTAAACCTGGATGATGACAGTAAGTTTAAACTTTAAGGCATTCAATGGTAAAACATTCCAATGAATCTACAGTGAAAACTCCCCGTTCGTTTTGGTGTACTTTTTATAAACAACGTCATCCCCCTTGACCGGAAAATAGCTTTGATACAGGCGTAAATATTATCAGCAACCTTAGGCAAACACCTCCCAGTGGGACAACCCACATTCTAGTGTTCCAATTGGCACTGCGAGCCACATTACACATTTCAATTAACAGAGCCTAAATGCAGATTGCTGAAATCGCAAGCGTAACTTCAAGTACACATAGCAACAACAACAACACCAGCAACAACAACGAAAGATAAAAAGCAAAACCGTTGTTTCTCTTTTTTGGTTTGGTGTTCCTCACCCACCTGTCAGAGTCAGAGTCATGCGGGTGTGGGAGTGGGTGCACCCACAACACAACAACCGTTTTATTAATTAACTCAAGCGGCGCACGTTCGCTGCATTCAAGCATATTAATGAACAGTTTCTTATATAGTATATTTACTTGAATGCATATATTTTGTTGTTGCCTTTGATTAGTTGCTGATAGAGGCAGAGCTTGATAGAGATGTAGTCATAGCGCCGAGCTTAAATACCCTCATTTACCACGCTGATTATATCATCATTGTCACCTTGCATAACACCCAAGATGAGCATAAAGATATCAGCCGGCATTAAAAGTATCTAGATAGAGCTGTCTGCAATATGCTGATAAGTTTTATGATAACTCAGAGATGTGCTCAAAATATGCTAATAATATACAACTAAACTTATGTAGGTGTTAGCTTATAAACGGGGAATTTGTTTAAATTTGTGCACTGAGCACGCTCCTTAGACTCTTGTGTGAACAATGTATATACTTTTCTATATGTGCTATTTACTTAAAGATAAACAATAGCCAACGGTACACTTTCAACTCACGTAGCTATTGCTATAAAAATAAACGCAATAACCGCTGAGTGACTAAAATTTTTGATACCCTACAATTTTTCAATTACTAAAGGGTCTATAAGCTTAAGTATGTATATGGGCATTTCCACAGAAAGGTCCACCACGGCCAAAAAATTAATAGTTATTGAAAATGAATTTTTTTAACGTGGTTGCATTAAGAAATATTCAAATTTAACAAATTTGAAAAAATTTTGAATTTATCGATTACAGTTTTCAAAATATTCAAATGCAAAGTCGCGCAAACGCATCCGTTGTCATTTTGATGTTTTTATGGCATGTTTTGTTTTGATAACAACTTCAAAAACATAAACATTATGCTTTGTCTTTTGCTTTCTAAAATCACTCCGAGCATCAAAGAGTCGAAAGAGAATGCAAAAGGAAATATGCGATTACCAATTACGGTAAAATATTGATTTGCATTATCGCTTGCTGCAATGGCCGTGTGAAATTGAAAAACAACATTTCGTATCAGTACGTCCAAATTACTTGCTCGAATTGCATCAAATTTTTTTTGCAAACAGAGTTTGTGTGTGCAATCGAAATAAAAAAAAAAAATTTGGAAAAAACAATTTTTTTATATTTTTGGTGACATTTAAAGTTTGGTCCAATGTGCAATCGTAAGTGATTCAAAAAAATTTTTTTTTCATAAACATAAAATTGTTAATTATTCAAATGTAGATGAGCGAAAAAGGAAGAGAAGCTTGCAAACGGTGGAGAGAAAAAGCGAAGAAAGATCCAAGAAAGAGCTGTTGATGGAGTTGGAGCGGTAATAAAACGAAAAGTTTGGCAGATGACAAAATCCAGATGTATTGTTTTACCTGATGCATTCTCGTTTTATCAGTGTGCACTCCAATATATAAATGGTGTAAAACTATTATTTATGTCATCAGAACAAATTAACAAAGATATTGTTAAATATAACTTAGACGAAAAATGGAAAGAGGTGAAGAGTATACCGGGTATATCTAATTTTCATTTTTTTTCCTCCAATAACCAAGAGTTAAAAGCAGCGAGCACCGCTTATTCCTTGCAAGAATCTCTATTTTGTATTTAAGGAATTCATTAATATGCAAAAATAACGATACATTGTTGTAATATATAAATTTAATATAATTATATTTTTCTTCATTTTCATGTAAATTAATCTCTTTTCAATTCAAAAAAAAAAACGTTTTAATTTATTAAGTTTTCTATTGTATAAAAATGAATAAATTTACTATTTTTGTTGATTTAAAAAGATTTTTACAATTTGTTCTTTATTATTTTCCATTACCAGCAATGGCAATAACATACAAATAGTGATAAAAAAAAATGTCCCATGGAAAATGTCCCGTTAGATATTTTTTAAATTGAATTTAAAAAAAAAATGCAAGTCATCTTTGAAAAAAATTACAACCATTTTGAAGAGGCATCCATGCACAAGAGTTTAAAATTTGTTGCATTAAAATATTGCCACTGGATTCGCTGAAGTTGGCGATTGAATTGGTTGACCTCAAATGCCACTACCATTTTCGTCCCGTGAAAAATGACTTGAATTTTTCAATTTTCTTAAAAATGAAAAGTTACCCAAAATCAATCTTTCCACCAATGAAAGAGCTAATTGAATGCTATATGTTAAGCCTTTCAGAAAAAAAAAATCGCCTCCTTTTTACAGTTATTTTACTTTAAACGCGTACGAATGTCCTGAACGACACTGTGGAATTGCCC